>CM041776.1:444039109-444560051 GCA_023374045.1 Limonium bicolor
GGAAGTTCAAGTGGTGAAGCCCCTAGCACCTGAAGACTTGGAGCTCTCAGCAAGTTATCGGAAATGGCTATACGGTCGAAAGGAGGAGGTAGATGCATTCAAACGAAGAAAGGAGGGGGTAGCCGAGCCAAGAGTTGTCAAGAGGAAGCTTGCGTTTTAGACATTTAATCCTAGGCATTTTCTGTTTTCTTAGAACTCTATGAATTGTTCTTCTTTTAATTTCGAGATGAATAAAGAGAATATTTTGTTTTGCTTAGTTTTCTTTTAAATTAATCAATTAGTTTTCTGAAAAGAAAAAAAGAGAAAAAAAAGGGCGTCCGTGACCCCGGACGCGCCGTCCGTGGCCCCGGACGTTGACTCGAGCGCGTCCGTTTGACCGCCAAACGGTGCCATTTCGATTAGTGGCTTTACTCACCCGATTCAAATCGGGATTCTCCCCCAAATTCACCATTTTCATTCCAGCAGCAACCCTCATTTCCAAAACCCTAACTTCTCTCCTCCATATCTCACTCGTTTCTTGGCCAAATCACTCCATTCCACCGCCATTTTGCTCACAAAACATTCCTCTTTCAATTCTGAGCATTTCCATACCAAGATATCCCCATTTCGAGCACTTACGGGGGCAGAAAGTCACGTCCGAAATCGAGTCCGGGGCGGACTGTTTTGTCCGATTTCGGCGCCTTCCCAACTTCCAATCCAAAATATTCTTCCACCATTGTATTTGGGTAAGTTTTCTCTACATTTTGACTACTCATTTATCCATTTTGGTGAAGAAACGAAGAAAAACGATATTCGGAGCTAGGAAGAAGACGACAATGGTGGTTCTCGGGTCAATTTTTCGAAGTTTGATTTTTTATGTTTTAAATGGCCAACTAGCTTTAAAAGGACATTTTAAAACGTGAAACGTTCGTTTGGAAGGTTAAAACTGCTTGTAATTGCCAAGAGTAGCCCGTTTTAGTTTAGTGCGTTTTAAGTGCGAAATGTGGTTCCTTGCGTTTCTAGCTCGTGGAATGTTTTAAATTTGCATGAATGGTAGATCCTAGGACTGATTTTATGGTGTGGAGTGCATTTGAGAGCACGGTATTCATGAAAATCTAGGGGAAACTCTGTCAAAATTCCTGCAGAATTATATGTCTTTTGTTTCGTTGAATCTTCAGGCATACCATGGAGGGTCGTAGGAGTTCCCGTGGGGTAGCCGAGGCTAGGGCATCAGGCTCTCAGCCCCGTCGCAGGCGCCGCAGAGAGACATCCCCTACCTATGACCATACCCGTTTCAGGGGAGCTCGGCAGGAGCGCTGGTCCCATGAGAATCAGGATATTTCCATCCAGCAGGAGCGTCTCTTCAGCGATGAGGTGATCACCACTTTTGATCTCGATCACCTGCTTCAGCACCTTCACTGGGTGGGGTTGCTTTGCCCGAGGACTACGCAGAGAGTTGAAGTCATAGGTTCTATGCTAACTTGGACCAGGACGATACTGGGGCTGTGGTATCTTATGTGTGTGGTCAGCCCATTACTGTGGGCTTAGATGATTTTGTGCATTTTTACGGCTTGCATCCTAGTGACCCTGAGCACGGGGGACTAGGGGCGATGGCAGCCTTGGAGAGCGAGGCACGCCAGTTTTATCTGCAGCACTCTACTCTATCAGAGCGCGTTCGTTCTTCCACGAGGGATCAGCCAAGGAAGCAGGTGATCCTCCCCTCCGCCTTGCCTACTGCTCTTGATAGGGTGTTATTGGAGGTCCTGTCCCGTAACGTGCTACCAAAAGCACGTAACGACGTCTCTGCTCACTACTGCTTCCTCATGAGGTACATTCAGCATCCACCTGATTCAGAGGAGGGCTTGATCCCGCTATCGGTCTTGATGAGAGACCACCTGATGATAGCAGCCCGGGCCGGTCGCCACGCTTTAGTGTACCCGAGTTTCATTCAGTGGCTATGCGAGTGCGCACGGGTCCCGATGGGGAACGATGATTGGGAGCCTTTATATCCCACCTACACCATGGAGATGCTGAGGTCCCTTGGCTACTCAGCTGACCAGGGATGGGCCTTCCCGCAGCAGGCCAGAGTCTTTTCCCAGAGGCCAGTCCGGCCCAGACAGAGACAGCAGGTACCGGAGCCCGAGGACGTCCCACACCACGAGGACCCGTCAGGAGGATACACCTACCAGGTGAGGGGTCGAGCTACATGGGCACTGAGTACCCTACACCACTTTCCTCTTACTACGCTCTACCAGCTCCACCACCGCAGCCGGCTACGCTTGAGAGCCTGCAGAGGGATATCAGATCTCTTCACATTACTCAGGGTCGCATGGAGCGTAGGCAGATACGCATGGAGGGCCGTGTGGACGACTTCATGACTTATATGTACTCGGTCTTCCCACGTCCACCTCCTCCGCAGTCGTAGTTTTAGGACTTCATATTTTCTCTATGTATTTCATGATTAGAATACTGTCTTTTCTTTTATCTGTATTGTCCGACATGAGTTCTCTTTCGATGTTTTCATGCTTTGACATTTGCTGCATGTTTTGTTTAGTGTTATTTGGAGAAACCTCTTGCGTGTAGGAAATCATTGTCCGCTGTTACAAGTTAGGTATACATCGTTGCTGTCAAAACAAGGTCAAAGATAAGTCATCTCATCATTCCACCTACCCTCGTTATGACCCTCATATGTGTCTTACCACTTAACCACTTCACCAAAGCTTAAAGACAAGACTGCTGCCGCCAAAAGAACAAAAATAAATCATTCAGCAATCACCCCATCACCACTCACCACCATCATTTACCGTCACACATGCAATCACCCTCCCTAAATAACTTGGGCATTCAGAGGTTTGTTAAATAAACCCCACAACAATATTGGGGGCAATCTGAGTTTAAGACCGAAGATGATTATTTCTTTAAGCGCGTGAACAAGTCTTTGAGCGAACATTGCGTGAGAGCGTCTTGAGTGGTTAAACCAAGAAAGAACGAGCGTGTCATTTTTACACGACTCCAGAGAGGTCACATTCAAAGGTAAGGAAAATGGCATGACTCCAACCGAAGGAGATAATTTGTAAATTTACGCTTAAACCTATGAAAAGTAACAAAGAACGGATACACAACTATTAGGGATGATGAAGCACCTAGGTACATCACCACACAGCCAAAAAGCTTGTGAACCCTGACATTAACCCTAGGCACCCCCGTTGAGCTTTTCATATACGATCTCTTTTTCAACGCTACAAACTCCACAAAATAAGCCAACCAATGATGAATAACCAACGGGGTGACCAAAGGAAGCAAGGAGCCCGACTTCCGAACAACAACTTCACAAGTCCAAAGAAGCGAAACTGCTACCAGCATGACGAAGCGATCCGCAAATGGTCCTAACGCGGCACGGGATCCAAATGAGCTAACATCAAAAACAACTCTCAAAGTTCAAAACCAGGAAACACAAGAACCCCTAAGGAAAAGAGAAAGGCAAACCTGAAAAGCCTCGAAGTAATCCAAAATCAGAAAAAAGAGAGAAGGTGCAAGGAACAAACCAAAAATCCAGAGTTCCAAGCCCATAGGCGAAGTCATCGCAAAGTAGCCAAACGACTTCAAGACAAAGAAAGCAAGCCCGGGAGAAGGTGCAAGTTACAGCTTTGGTCACCCTTATAGCCCCACATACCTAAAGTATCCCTCCAAGGTCCCGTTGTCTTTCATCACACCCCATGGCCACGTTATAAGCTTTAAAGACTTCCGACTTAGTAGTTGTGTATCTAATCACGTGAAAGTAACAGGTTAAACGCGTAAATCTAACAAATGTCAAATTCAATGGTTGAGATGTCTTGACCAAAAGGAGGGCACGAGTGCAAACATCAAACACTTTGAGTGTAGGATAGAAGGCACCACATCAAAGTAAACCTTGACCATGTGAGGATGAGATTTGTTCTTGCGCAATTAATCAAAGAAAATACTGGGGGCAATCGATCGTTCCGTTCGATTGCCATGAAGCCCTGAAAACTCAGATCACCTCAAGGAAAAATACTGGGGGCAATTGTTGGTCCCAACAATTGCAACAACGACACCGATGGAGGCCCAAAAACCCGAAACCCAAAGGTTTAAAAACCCTCTCACATCACTCAGGCCCGTCATAAGCCCTTCCTCCACTTTCAAACATCCTCAGGCCCGACCTAAGCCCTTCCTTCACATTTAAGCACCCACAGGCCCGTCATGAGCCCTACCATCTCCAGGTTTGCCATAAGCCTTAGTCCTTCTACATTCATCATGCACCTAACACATTTTCGCTCAGATCCTTCCCTAGGCTCGTCATAAGACCTAGAACCATCCTTAGGCTCGTCATAAGACCTAGATCCTTCCTTAGGCTCGTCATAAGACCTAGAACCATCCCTATGCCCGTCATAAGACCTAGATCCTTCCTTAGGCTCGTCATAAGACCTAGATTCATCCTTAGGCCCGTCATAAGCCCTAGATCCTTCCTTAGGCTCGTCATAAGACCTAAAATCATCCTTAGGCCCGTCATAAGACCTAGATCCTTCTAGGCTCGTCATAAGACCTAGAACCATCCTTAGGCCCGTCATAAGACCTAGATCCTTCCGTAGGCTCGTCATAAGACCTAGAACCGTCCTTTAGGCTTGTCATAAGACCTAGTTGCATTTCCTTAGGCTCGTAGTAGGACCTAGCATTACCTTTTAGCTTACCCACTCTCATCAAACACATTGCATTCATCTCATTCATATAGGCTCGTTATAAGACCTAGTTGCATTATCCAGGCGCGTCACAAGACCTGGCGACAGAAAGTTGGCGAGATGATGGCAATAAATCCTCATTTTGCGATGTCAACTTATTGTTGGGATCAACGAATGGTGGGCAAAGGCAATAAGTCCCCAGGGTTTTTACCAAGAGTTATCCCTATACACCGGCTTGGGGGGCGATGGCAATAAGTCCACATTGGGTCCAGCCAGGAGCATTGGCACGGGTTTCGGTCCCCAGAAGCATCCGAGCATCATCAGCATCATCATCATCATCAGCATCGTTAGCATTTCAGCATTCTTGCATCTGCATACAGTTTTCACATCCTAGGTAGTCAACGCCTTAGAATCGCTTGACATTGCATCGCTTCATTTATCACAGGTAGTCAGCGCCTTAGAATAGTTTGACATCATTTCATGAATTATAGGTAGTCAACACCTTAGAACCGCTTGACACTATTTCATTCTCGTCACCTAGGTAGTCAGCGCCTTAGAATAGCCTGACACATTTTCACTTATAGGTAGTCAGCGCCTTAGAACAGCTCGACGACGTTTTGTTGCTTAGGTAGTCAGCGCCTCCGAATAGCTGGACGTGGTCAATGCGGTTTCGCACAACACGAAGAATCCTGTGGAATCTAAAATTTTGGGGCGTCACTCAAGCATCAACCAGACTTTTCACATCCATTACAAAGTCCAGTTGACGGGGGGCAATCTGTTATACCCAAAACTTTAACCCCCCTGGTTAGGGTCTACGAGGTTTTGGTGTTGTGAGGGGCATTTAATCGAGTAATGAGAGATTCTGGCTAGTTCGGCGCATTTCAGGGCATGAGGAGCAGTTTCATCATTGTCAGGGGCGTTTTCGTAATTCTTAAGGCTCCCGAGACCTCCTATAGGCTTTCTCTCTCCTCCAAAAGATGCCCAAATCAGCTTGAAATGCTTTGATATTTTAACCCATGATAGAGGATGACATTCTAAGCATAATGGTGTTGGAATTTTAATTTTTTGAATTTCCAATTATTTTCTAGCAATTTCTGACATAATCTGACGAGAAATTCAATTTAAAAATATTCCAACATTTAAAAAATCCGATTACACTTCAGAAAATTCATAATTGCCATCCTTGACATTTGCTTAAAATTTCACAACAAAATTCCTTTGGGAAGTCATTTAATTAAAATATCAAAAAATCTTACTTTTACTAGATTTTCTTTAACTTTAAGAAAGTCTATATAAGGGGATAGGTTTTTTGATAAAATCATAAGCTCACAAGCTCAAGAACCCTAGGGAGTTAGAAAGCACAGCCTTCTCTCTCTCTCTCTCACGTTTTCCAACACCCGGCCACCCGAATCATACCGAAAATCCCCCGAAATCACCATCTAAACTCGTTTTCCAATCCCCAAAGCACCAATAATCATCAAGGCCCCACAAAAACACCACCAAAACGTGAAGAACAGCAAGAACAACCAACAACCAGAAGCTTGGTTCAAAAGCCTTTTGGGTCTGCCATCAACGGAGCACTCGACGAATCCCGGTGTGAAGAATCATTGTGAACCCGAAGGTAAAACAGGTAGAAATTCCACTTTCCTAATTCTCCATGATATTATCTGTCTTGCCTCAAAATTTGGGCTCAAACTAACTCTTTTTCGCTTCTGTATCGCTAATTGTTTTAGCTACTGCCTTGTTACTTGTTTGCTAAGTTTCGTATTAATTTTGATTTCAAATTGAGTTCTTTCAATTGCTAACGTGTTTATAATCTTTCAGGCTACACACCCATAAAATTTGAGCTCAAAACACCTTCGGGAACCATCAAAAACCCACTGTCCGTGGGCTGTCCGTGACCTCGGACTCATTGTCCGGGACCACGGACGGGTTGTCCGTGACCACGGACACCCACAGACGGTGGCGGGATTTTATATTTTTCAAATTTTCAAATTTTGGGGTTTATGTCAATACATGTTCGGGCCCACGGACACCCTGTCCGTGGCCCCGGACCTTTCAAGTTTGCATTTTTATTTATTTTTTCTATTTTCGAAATCATTTAATTCAATTGGGGTCCGTGGTCTCGGATGTTAGGTCCGTGGCTACGGACGTATAACAATTTGACCTAATTCTGCCTCTGAAACCCTAGTTTAGGTAGCTTTTAATTTCACTTTAATTTTTTGTCAAAAAACACTAAAAAATAAAAAAAAAACAGAAGCACGCCCTAGGTTAAAAACAACTTTGTAGAAAGCCATAAATAAACCAAGTAGAGGAAAAACGACCTAGGAAGGGTAATGAAAGTAATTTGAACCCTAATTAAGTCGAATATCAAGCCCCCGAACCCGAACTCTACCTTTCCTAATTTACTCTAGGTTAAAATTAGGTGGTGACTCATAATAGGTTCCAGTGAGCTAGCTTAGGTTTTAATAATTATTGTTATATGACATAGTTATTAATCTTAGGTTATAAGTGGACCTAAAACCCGATTAGATCCTAATCAGCTTTAATCAACGTAGGATAGGGTTTAAAATCGAGACTCACAGTAACAATTAGAAACGGGAAACCTACAACGGATTGATGACTGTCTGTCACGTCTGATGCCCCTTGTGAATAGTACCATTACGACATGTCAGCGAGCGGACAAGGAACGGTCGCCGACCGTTACTCGATATCTATAAAAGGGCGATGTGAGTTCCACTCTTGTCACACTATTGCCCTCACTCTCTCTTAATCTCTGAACATACAATCAACTTCCTTTCTCTTACAAACACTCTAGTGAGCGTTGTGCTAAAAACCTTCACCTCACAGCCTCGCTAAGAACACTCGATTGAAAAGTACTAAATTCTAGAAAATCCTTGATCAACCATGGCACCTAAAACTACAAAGCGCTCAAAGACCAAGGCTATCCTAAGGGAAATTAGCCTAGAAAAGAGTGCCAACACACGACCGAAAAGTCCCATCATAGCACCACCGCCTGCTCGCCTATCCAAAAAGGAGCAAGACCAACTTGTTCTTCGAGTCATGAATGAGGGCGAACTACAGGCAGAAGAGGTAAACTATATAAACGTCTATCTACCCAAACTTTCTAATCTCATTCACTCCGGGAATCTCAAACCCACAATTCTCACTATCACAACTCCCACAGAAAATACAACCATGACCTCTTTCGTTCCCTCTCCCAAAACCTCAAAAATTACCACGAAACAATCCAAAGCCAAGAAACCAAAAATCTCACAAAGCAAAAGTCTCCCACCGGCTTCCACCAGTCACGCAACTCATGCTTCCAAGCGTCTTCAAACCAAACAACTACCCAAGGAAACCCAGTCCACACCTGAACGAGCAACTCGCAAGCTTCTCTTTACCGACGAGGATGAAGAAACTCCCATTGACCTCATCGAGGAAATCTCTCATGAAATAGAAGAAGAAGAAGAAGTGCAGAGTGACGAGAAGTCACCAAAAGCACGCTCAACATAAGAGAAGCTCAAGAAATGGGTATGACCACACCGGACTTTGCTGACGAAGAAGAAGCTCGCGCTCAAACCACACTACCGGTCATAGAGCGGTCTCTGACACCTCCCCGATCCAATCAGGAAGGAGAAAGTAACAGAGAATCAGTCTCACTTGTCATCTTGACGCTTACGGAGCGTGAACAGCTGAAAAAGGCCAAAGAAAACAATTAATGGCTCCATCACCGCACGCTCAAGAGCTCAAGCGTCTCTTTCAATCAAAAAGAGCAGTTGCGAAGACACAGCCGCAACAATCGCTCAAGCGATTGAAGAGACTAAGAGAGCTAGAGCCAACCATCATCAAAGCTGCCAACGTGGACAATAAGTAATGTCCTATCTTACCAAAGACACTGGACCTCGAGTGGATGGAGAAAATGGGCCTTGGAGAAATTGTGAAGATGCTTGAATTCTAAGGATGGGTCAACTTCTTCCAAGAGCCTTTCCCCTGCTACATAGAGCTGCTCAAAGAGCACATGAGATACCTAGGCCCACTCCAGAGTAACGACGATGAGGACTACATCTTCAAAATCCAAGGAATCCATATCAACATCATGAAGTCTTGGCTCTGCAAGACTTTCAACCTGGAGCCAGAAGGATTGGTCGTTCGGAAGGACACGGCTTGGAATGACTTGGGACATCAAGGGGAAAATGGTGCAACTGTTCAACAAAGGGGTAACAATGAAGAACTTCCATGCAGTGCAAATGTCTATCCCCAACAGAGTGCTCTTTAACCTTCTCACCCACAACATCACCCCAAGAAATCAAAGAACCCACATCGTCAATGCCAGAGATGTGCGGGCGGATCATGTACGCCCTAAGGATGAAGGAGAAGATTGACGTTCCAGCTATGATCCTCCTCACCCTTGACGAGAGTATATACGTCAACCAAGGGCTAGTACATAGAGGAGTGGTAACTACGACACTAGAGATATTTGGAGTGGACACCGACCGCTTCCATGAGTGCTTGCGGACTGCCAGGATTGCATCTGCTCAGAGATGCTATCCAAGATGGGGATCAAAACCCAAGGGGAGAAGCTCATGGTTCCTCAAAAGCCAACCAAAAGTGAGGACTCATGCTTAGAGCCTCGCCCAATTGCAAGGAGTTCTACACACAAAAGAAAACGCAGTCTCTCACCAATCCACGACAGGTCAGGGACAGTCCAGATACTTCAGCTTGAGACGTTCTTCAGTGTGTAAGTGTCAGTCTTACAGCTATGCAGGCTGTCTCCCAAGAACATAGTGCACCACATGGTTTAAGGAGCAATAGACTTCATAGATACACATCTATAGCCTGAGAGTTCTATGTCTCTTAAAGACTCGAGTGAAGCTTGTGAGAAATTGTAGTTTTAAGTTAGATTTATTTTGCTTTAGTTTTCCTGCCATTGACTATCTGTTTCAAATGTCAACTATTGATATCAGCTGACGTGCCACTGTTACATTTTCTACTTTGAATGCAAATCTTGTTTTTAAATGACTTTATTAAATTGGCTGCTTCTTTCAAGATTATAACTACCTCTTGATTAGAGACAACACCGTTCATGCAACCTGTGCATGTTAGTCAAATGACACGCCATCGATTCCCTATGACTACCAACTCATTAATACATAGTTTTTAGACCCACACGACCAGACAGTGAGCTGTCCCTCACCTATTATTTATACCCATCGCTCAGCCATCACTCAAAGTCACTCTCACAATCAACTTTCGCCATCCTTAAACACCCTTCTTCACAGCAGTCATGAGTCGTGAAAACTACAGCTCGTCTAGTTCGAATGATAAAACTATCTTCTCCACCATCAGAAAATTCATGACACAAAAGAAAGGTCTGCCTCCTTCTAATCTTCGTCCAAAACCCAAAGTTTCATCTGCATGGTCCACAAATGTAAGTACCAGCCAAACCCAGATAGAAACTTATTACTCCACAATTGATTCCAGATATCAAAGTTACTCTGTTGATAACCCTCGTGGCCTAGACTCCTCCGACTCCGCCACATCCAAGCGCCACACCTCTAAAAGTTGTCTTATTCAAATGCAGACTATAATCTATGGAATGTTATGGCCTTTTCAATAACGTGAGTCGTGTAGTTGCTCCCTATTTTGTTGTATGGAAAATGGGAAAAAGAAAGATATGTACTTGTGAATTTATGACTATCCTCTTTGTGTTATGTAATTGAATCTTAATGAAAGACTCTCTACTATGGCCCGGTATAAAGTTGTTGTTGATTAATTTTTTTTACTCTTAAACGAACTCGGGGGGAATCCCTCTTAGGGGGAATATTCTCACTTCCATAAGATGTCAAGTACATATGATCAAAATCAATTTTTTTTATCAATTGCCATCATTAAAAAGAGGGAAATTGTTAAGTCAACATCCTTTAGTTTTGATAATAGCAAACTTGAGTTATTTATCTAATATGTTTGTTGAGCTTTGAATTCGGATAAACAGGTAGAGGAGTAACTTAGCACGCAAGGTTGCAAGCATACTCTAATGTGCCCAACCAGTCTGACACCTGTCAGGAGAGCTTCGATAAAACTTCTAGTACACACAAGAAGTCAAATACTACACAACCATATCTCTCATGCATCAGACGTAGTAGAAAGATAAAAGACATCAAGTGTGCCGATAAACTCATGCACACTCATACATCCACACAAGCAATTAGCCCACGACAAAGTCTTACTCATTAATGAACAAGTTAACAAGACAAGGTCAAGGCTATTAAGAGGCACTCATTACGCAGCATTAAATAAAGCTTGGGTGACCGACCACCTGAGCACACATCTTCAACGTGTCCAACCACAGGGCGACACGTGTTCTGATGGTTCCAGAGCAAGTTTAAGATTGGCCAGTATTCGAGCATGGCTACTTTGCTGGGATAAAGAAGCAAGCGACTCCTAGAGTCTAGGAGATCATAGGTTATTTGTTACACATCCAAACATACCTGTATAAATACGATATACAACGTCTTATGTAAATCAACTTGGTCTTACACAGAAAAGAGAGATAACTAGAGAAAGTGTGAGTCAGACTAAGTGTGTGTGAGAGCACTAGGAAGTTGGTAAGCTGGGTAGGACTGGGTTGGTGAAAGAATACTGTGTGTATTTGGTAGACTGATCAGTCGAGGAACGGTTGGGGAACCGTAGGCCTGCTGTTATGAGAGGGTAGAGGACTTAGGGATAAAGTTCTAAATTGTCCCGGAGTCCGTAGGTAGGGTGAAGGGAGATTGAGTGAATTTATGTGTGTAAATTCTCAATTGAAAAGGAGTTTCCAGTTTGAGTTTTTATCAAGTGCTTTCCTCGAATATCAAATAGATCACATAAGATAAAAAGACGTCCACGACCGGTCGAGGACGTATCAAGGACACTAGTCAGTTTCAATTGGTATCAGAGCAGGTATCTTCTAGAAAGCTAACTGTTTTAGAAAACAATCAAAATGTCTCACTCAAACCTACTAGCGTCAGAAAAAGATTCTGCATCAAACCGACCACCACTTTTCAATGGGGACAACTACACTCACTAGAAGAATAAGATGGAGTTCCACATCAAGTCTGATGATCCAAGGATATGGAGGGTTGTATCACGAGGTGAATACACCTTCCAAGACGCTCAAGGACAAGACATATCAGTCGACAACATGACTGATGATCAAATCAAGAAGCTGACGTTCAACGCTCGAGCAGTAAGAATCCTACATTATGCATTACTACCTGAGCAAATATTTCATTTTTATAATTTTTTTAAAAAATTGATTTTTTAAATTTTAATAAATCTTTTTTAATTTTATTGTATTTTGATTTTTTTTTATGAATTTTTGTAAGTTTCTTAACACTTAGGGGCATAATGTGAACTTTAAAAGTACTTTATTAACTAGTAGAGGTATTTTGTCTTTTTTCCATCTGGTCAATGTTTATAGTGGCATTTCATGGAGTTTTACGAAAATATAGTGGCATTTTGTGACTTTCTTTCTTTTAGCGGCATTTCATGAATTAGCCAAAAATATAGTGGCATTTCATGAAATTTCCCAAACATTTATCTAAAAAATGAACAGGTTATAGGACCAGTCCATCTCTGTTAATGCTAGGGGTGTTCATAACCGGTTATTCAGTTAACTGGAAACTGGTTAACCGTATTTGGTAGTTAGTCAATATTGATAGCCGTAACCGTTTCTACGTTTCATTTAGAAACGGTTAACCGGGTTCGGTTAACCGCCGTTTTGATACGGTTTTTCCGGTTAACCTTTAACCAGATAAAGAAAAAATGTACTATTTTAGATTGTAACCTATAATTAAAATCATAAAATTTTCTGTTACATCATAAGTTTTATTATTACAGAAAGTCATCTTAGTTTCTATTTACATCACATCTAAATTCTGTCATTACATAACAACAACTAAACTTTACCATTTACTTACAACAACTAAGTATTGTTAACAAATATCAACCAAGTTTCACCAATCACTTGAAAAGTCGAGAGACTCATCAATTGTTATTATACGTAGCTCCGATGTGAGCTCCTTCATTCCTAAAAGCTTTATAGAAAATATTATAGTAATAATACGAAATATTAATTGTAAGATAACTATACAAAAAAAAATCTGACCTTTTTCGGTTTTCATATCTTATAATTCAAAAAATATTTTATCTAACACAAAATGTAAGGGTTAGAAGTTAAAAGAAAGAAAGGAAAGTGTAAAAGACTTATAGAAAATCTATGTTTTTTAATTTATAAATAGTTAAATGGTTAATCCGGTTAACCAGTTGGACTAAATCTGATAACCAAAACCGTAACCGTAACCGGCTTATTTAATTGGTCGGTTAACCGAAACCGGAAAATCGGTACGGTTAACCAAATTTTCGATACGGTTTTCCCGGTTTCGGTATCGGTTATACGGTTACGATTTTTTTTAACACTCCTAGTTAATGCCACATTAATCTCCTATGTTTTGGGGTCCTCAAAAACAAACGGAGCCTAAGTATGTGTTTGAGATCAATTTTAACGGTGATAATTAGTTATCTAGTATTATACTACCTTTGTCCCATCATAAGTGTCATGTTTACTTTTTAGCACGCTTTTCCACTTCAATATTACACATATAAGATAAAATAATTTATAAAAATTAAGTTATAAAATATACAGTTTTTCACATAAGGATTCTGTTATAAAATATAGATTTATAAAAATATATTATTTTACATGTTAAATATTAAAGTCAAACGACACATTCAAATAACAAAGTGAACACTGTCCTTGGGACGGAGGGAGTAAGATATACTTTTGGGATGTTTATGATAGTACAATTTAAGGTTTCAAAGCTTGTAAAGTAGACCTCACTAGATTTTTTAGGGCTCTGTTGAAGATTAACGTCTTGATGAATACCTTCCAAAATCTACTGATGCATGCATGGAAACAAAACAATTGGATTCAGATTGTAGTATGCTAAGTATCCAGATCCTTGAGATAGATTTCTTATAGATTAGGGAAAGTAGTGTGTGGCTCTTGGGAGGGGAGGTCGTTTGTTCCTTAACTTTGCCTTCCGAAGGATACCCGAAAGACAAGTTAGCCCCGGAAGTGATTGAAAAGAAATTTTGCCTTTAAGAAGCATGATCAATATACCAAGTAACAAGGATAGGGGTGAACATTGGTTTCTTGGAAACCTTTTATGAAGCGTTGAAAATTCTTCACTTCATGACAGAAGAAGATTTGGATTTTGCTTTCATTTTTTATGGAGTGGTGTATTGGCTTTGAAACGCTGCAGTATCTCTAAAACTTCTTCCTAATTCAGGGGTATTTTTCCCAACTTCACAGGTGATATAATTTCACTAATCCCACATGGTAAATTTGGAGCCAACAAGGAGATTATTTGAAGGAAGAACACTTTTATTGTTACAATTGGAACAAAAAGGAGGTGATAATGCAAAATGCAAAATGGAAATAAGATAAAATTTATTTTGTAAGAACATTAATCGTTCTCGAAGAGCACTTGTTTGTTTAAGAAAAACACTTATTTATTCTAAAAAATGCTTGATCATAAGATTATCTCTTAGCAAGGCGAGTTGGGCCTTTGTGAAGTAAGTCTCCCGCTTTGGGGGGATAATGCTAAAACCTCTTAAAACTTGGTCCAATTTCTTGAAGTCTTCTTTTTCACAAGGCAAATTCTTGGCTACATGTATATGTAGCCAAAGATAGCTACATTTACTGTATAACCAACAATGAAAATATGCAGGGGTGGAGCCAGGATTTCAAATTTAGGGGGGCCAAAAAAAAATTTGGCTATATATTTAATTTCAATACTAAATATATTCTGAAAATAAATAATAAAAATACTTACAATATGGTTTAAATTTTATATTTTAAATATAGCTATAACTCACTAAAATATACTCTATCCTATTTTTCATAGATAATTTTCTAGTAAAAAACACAGAAATTAAGGAGACAATTGTTGGACTACTTTATCCTTACAGTTCGGGAATTTACGGGTGTTATCTGCTAATGACCAAGTGCCACTCTCTCACATTGTAAAATAAAATCAGATTTGGTCCCCCCCTCTCTTGTGTCTCACGTGAGAGAGCCCCTCTCTTACCCATTTAATTCTACTTATTCACCAAAATACAAAACAACAAAAAAGCAAAAAGTACAACCTTACTTTATTCTCTCTCACACACCATACTCTCTCTCACACTTCTCTCCCCCTCATTTCTCTGCACTCACCGAGCTCATCCCCCTCTCCCAACTCTTCTTCTTCATTTTGCTCCCAATAATGGCGATTTGTTAGAGCTCCACATAGCCCATCTTGCTCCTTCTTATTCTACCCTTAAACAAGCTCCAAATCAAGAAATTTTTACACCAAAATACTCACCTCACTTGGGAGATCATTTTCCACCCTTTAAAATCTCAAAACTCCATACTTCATTTCCATGGGTGTACCACATTTTGAAGAGAAAACTTCATATTCTTGAAGCCAATCAACTCCTTGATGGTCTAAGGTAAGAAATAACTCAAAAATCCATTCATTCCCTCATTTTCCATAGTGGCCGATTTTAATGTATGCTAAGCACCATTGTCTCTCTTCATTCAAGCTTGTTAAATCTTCAAGAGGTGTTGGAGCTAGCCAAATTTCATTGCCAAACACTTCACTTTGAAGTAGAAGGTAATTCCCTCCTATGGTGTTTCAAATAACTACTAAGTTCTAGGGTTAATGGAATAGTGTTCATGAACCCTCCATACTCATTGCGATTATCTTGGCATGGTCATTAGTGTAGCAATTAATCCCGTTGAAAACTGATTGAGGAACAAGAAGTTAAGAGAAAGAATTCTTGAAAAGAAAACCCAAGGTAATCAACTTACCTTAAACTAATGTATGATCTATGAATGTGTTTATGTTTGAGCAATATAAATGTTGAGTGTAATGCAGGTGTTGCTAATAATATGAGGAAATTCAGTGCTTAATTTGATGTTGATTAAGGGCCTAAGAGCCAAGCTTTTAAGGTTTATGTATATTGAGTGCTATTGTTGTTGGAAATGATGAATTTAAGTGTGGTTTAGTACCTTGGATGAATTGATGGTTGGAGTGTTTTGGTGGGCTAAATAATGTGTGGGAACATGTTACAATTATGGGGAGATCATGTCAAAATTTGTGTAGAAATTTAATGGTTCAAGTGCATTTCTAAATGGGAACAAACTAGAGAACTACTAGGTATTTTGAGAGGAAACGTTTGATATAAAGATGGGTTGGAAACTAGATAGATGGAGGTGGGTAGATGAGTGAACCTTAAGGTGGAAATGTTGCATTATTTATGGACTAGTAAGAGGGTGAGAGTGGTGAGAAAAATCTATAACATAGCACTTGGCAAAAACTGAGCATTAGCTCTTGTAAAAGGAGAGTGGGAAATTTGGGTGAATTTGGTTAAGAATTGGGTAACAAGTTTAGGTGATGATTTAGGCGAGTTTGAGAGGCCATTATAGTGTGAGAAAATGCCTAAAAACATGTAGGAAACTTGGAGCAACAATGGGATGAAGTTTGGAGCCAAATGAGCATTTAAAGATGAGGGTCTGGAGCAAACCGACCTTGGGGACAGGACTTGCAAGGTCGGTCGAGCCCAGTTTACCCGTCTAGGAAGCTTTCTGGAATGGACCGACCTTGGGGACCGGACTTGCAAGGTCGTCGGAGTAGAATTTTCAACGGTGAAGTATTCTGGAATGGACCGACCTTGGGACCGGACTTGGCAAGGTCGGTCGACGTGTAAATTTTCAAACCCGGATGCTACTGGAATGGACCGACCTTGGGTAAGGTCGGTCGACCCAAAACTTATAAAAAAAAAACAAAAAAACAAACAAAGTGTGGCTTAAGTAGTAAACCCTAGTGGGTATAATGAGGACAATCAAGTGTAAGTTTAAGCATAAAAACATGCCATATAAACATGTAAAACGCTTAGTGAATTAGAGGTTAAATAAGTTAATTAACCAATATTATTAATCATGTATAGGAACTACCTTCGGTGGAACTTAAATACAACAAGGACCAAGGTATGGTTTTCTTGCAGTCTGTTGCCTACCGGTTTACACCGGCTTGTGTGTTGTTTGTTTTCTATGTGTTTATGACCTTATAAGATTAAATCATGAAAGGAGTTTACAGTAATTATTATTATTGTGACGAATGTGTGCCGGTACCGTTAACCTCAAATATGTACTAACCCGTTAGTTAACCATGCTAGGATACGTAAGAGAGCGGTACCCGGTTTTAACGTTTCAACTTAAGGAACGTTCTAACCCCGGCTATGTATGAGCTAGTTGTGGTGTGTGTCGTTAATGTGTATCCCATTTCCCTTGTGTGTTTAACCGGACTTAAATACTTATGTATGACTTATTGTGTTAAGTTCCCACAAGGGGACTTCTAACAAGCGCTAACCAGGGAGTGAGGAATCCGGTCGTTCCGGTCACGCGTGTATGTATGGGGGTCGATATCTGAATCAGATTCGGCTCTCTCCTTATGTTAGGGTTGTTTTCCTTTTTAGATTTCAACCTCCCACTAACTTAGCCAAAGCTTACCTACCTGACTTCCACTCGGGCTAGGGGGAAATATGTACGGTGTGCTCGGATCACTATATCCGACTCATCTTTTAAGTTAAGTTACTCGTTCGACTAACAGAACGGTAACGAGTTATGTGACAAGCTTAACATGAGGATGAAGTCATTCTCTAGGCTTACTATGTTGACTAACTATGTTGGTTGTTTCCTAAAGTGAAATGTTCTCACTGTGTATGTGTTGCTATTGCTATGTAAGGTTTAAGGCTATGTAATATGTATGTTGTATGTGAAAAATCAACGCCATGTTATCATGACAAATAGTTTGCGTGTATCCCGGTAGTTAGCGGGCTACACGTTAACCATGCCAGCCAAGGGTTGCTGACCCCCTTTGGGGGCTCCATTTTTATTGCAGGATGAGGATCGAGGAAGCGGATTGGCTTTAGATCCTAGGACGTTGGATACTTTTGTTATTTTGGATATTGAACCTGAGTAGTGCTTGTACACTCGAGGTCGCATATATGGTGGATGTAGGATTAGATTGGTGATTTTTGTACATTAACACTCGGTATATTGTGATTCTTTTTGGGTAAGTAATTTTGAAGGTTGTAATTATGCTCGGATTCTTGTAATCAGACCGATACATTGTATGTAACAGTCTTGTTAGCCACGTGGGTGGCTAACGGCGTGTAACACCGCCCTTTTTGGTATATGGTTAAGTTATGTTTTCCGCTGCGATTGTTGGTTAAGTGTGGAGATTACGGTTGGGGTGTTACAAGAGGTATCTCATGAAATTTCCCTACAGAAAAAGTTGTTCTTAATGTACCATAAATATAGCAATGAATGACGTTTGCCCTTGAGGAAAGAATGAGTAATAAATATGCTATAAATATGATGTTTGACTTTCAAAAGCAAAAAATGTTGTAATTTCTAATAAAAAAGGGATTTGGGACCAAAATTTGGATAACTTGGATATCCGAATTAATCATTGTGAAATCCGAACATAATAATAATTTGGATCGGATAACCAAAATTTTTAAAATGGTCACAAAATTTGGATAAAAATCTAAAAAAAATCAGTTATTTTGAATTTTGGATAAATAAAAAATATCTGATTCAAATGCTTACTTCTAAGGTTGTATACATGTTTCCAATCATAAGTGAAAACTTTTGTACACTATCGTGGATACGTAAAATCTAAGATTAATGAATACGTAAAATTGAACCCAATAACTCAGTTTATCATTTTCAAACATTTTATAACATTCAAATTATCAATAAATTAAGCTTTGTAAATTGATTCTCTCTCCTATTCAAAATATCTATTTTTTTAGAGATGAATTTGGACATAAACCCAAAGAAGATATTCTGATACATCATGACTCGATAAGAACGGTCAAAGAAAAAGATATATAACAATTAGTGTCATCTTTTCTATAATAGTGATGAAAAACAATTATAGAAGGTCGTGTACATGTTACTAATAACAAATGGAAACATTTATTAGCTATCATGAATATGTAAAAATGAAGGTTATTGAATACGTAAAATCGAATCCAATAACTTGGTTTATCTTTTCTAAACATTTATAGCCTTCAGGCTTTATCAATCAATCTCTGTAAGCTGATAAAAGATAAGAAAATATTCTTATACACCATGGTTCAATAACAACGGTCAAAGAAAAAATATATACTATAACAATTCGTGACATTGTTTTTATAATAGTGATAAAAACTATTATAGAAGGTTGTGTACATGTTTCTAATCATAAGTGGAAACATTTATAGGTTATCGTGGATGCGTAAAACTAAGGTTAATTAGTATGTAAAATTGGATCCAACAACTCAGGTTATCGTTTCCAAATGTTTAGAGCCTCAACTTTATCAATCAATCAAGCTCTGTAAACTGATAAATGGTAAGAAAATATTCATATACACAATTATTCAATAGGAACGACCAAATGAAAAGATATATGACAACTAGTGTCATATTTTTTAAAATAGTTATGGAAACGATTATAGAAGGTTGTGTGTATGTTTCTAACCGTTAGTGGAAACATTTATAAATTATCACTGATACGTAAAAACAAAGATTAAAATGAATACATGAAATCTACTTCAGCAACTCAGTTATCATTTCCATCCTAAGAGAGTTTAAACGCTGAAGGCTTATTTTAGGGTTTGTATTGAAGGATTTAGAGTCGACCCTGAGCCATAAACCCTACAAATCATCTAAGTCAGTGGTGACATTAAAAGTATAGAACATGTTAAAAAAGATTACCTTACACCACACACCCTAAAACCTACCCTATGAGAGTTAAAGCCGTCAAAGGCTTGTGTATGTTTCTAATCGTTAGTGGAAACGTTTATAAATGATCATTGATATGTAAAAACCAAGATTAAAATGACTACATAAAATCTACTTCAACAACTCACTTTATCGTTTCCATCCTAGGAGAGTTAAAACGTTGAAGGCTTATTTTAGGGTTTGTATTGAAGGATTTAGGGTCGACCCTGAGCCATAAACCCCAAAAATCAGCCAAGTCAGTGGTGACATTAAAAAGTATAGAACGAGTTAAAAAAGATTACCCTACACCACACACTCTAAAACCCACCCTATGAGAGATAAAACCGTTAAATGCTTATTTAAGGGTTTTTAGTGGAGGATTTACGGGATATCCTAAACCTTTCACTACAAACCCTAAAAATTTGTTGAGTCAATGGTTACATTATAAAGTATAAAACGACTTTAAAATAATATTATCCTACATTACACACCCTAAAAGCCACCATAGGAAAGCTAAAATGTAAAAGACAATGGAGAAGACCAGTAGCGGACCCAGAACTTTTGTTTAGGGGGGGCAAAAATTTTTTTGACACTATTATTCTTTAAAACATTATGTTATTTTGTATTTTTCAAAAATTTATAAGAGCATTTTACAAATTTTCAAAAGTTTCGGGGGGGCCCGGGCCCCCCGGCCCCCCTTTGCGTCCGCCACTGGAGAAGACTGATGTTAGGGTTTGTAATGGAGGTTGTAAAACCCTAAATCACAAACCCTATCTTTTTGAGAAATAAAATGTTATAAATATATAATAATGAATTACAAAAAGATACCCACAACCATGAACGTACCCTAAGAATGCTAAGTTGACAAAGGTTTATTTTACGGGTTGAAGCCAAGTGTTCAGGGTCGTAGACCCTAGAACCCTAAACCAAACCCTAAAATCATGTAGAGAAATTGAATCATTATAAGAGTATAAAATTCAGTCACAAAAAGACACCTTTACCGAGAAATACCATAAGAATGTTAAACCGTTGAAGGCATATAATCAAATTTTAAGATATAAATTGTTGATAATTCTTTAATAACTTTAATAGTTATATTTATTTTAATATAATATTCATTACTATTTTCAGTGATATTAATTATTTTTTTACTATATTGTTTACATTGTGAATTATGAAAATAACATTTATCTCTACAAATTGATTTTCGGCTTTATGATTTATCGACATTTATTTACAACCTAAATTTATTAAAATAATTATGGTTAATTAGTACCTAGAGTACACAACTTCAGTCATACATAATTAATTTATAAGATTTAATATTTAAATACTTTTAGAGCATATATTTATTATTATATCGTTAAATTCACCAAATTGTCAAATTATTAATACCTTTGCTTATAATTCTTATTATATTTTCAACTCAATTCCGTTGGTCTAAGAGAGTGAAAAAAAGATTAAAAAAATTTTCATAAAAAGAAAATACTACATTAGTATTCAATTGATCTTTAGAAAAAAGTTTATGTAAAGAAAATAAATGTTTTATTATCCGTTATGTTTAAGCACTTTCTTTACTTACCTATTTATGAGATGGTGAGTAGAGAAAAAAGGGGAAAAAACTAAACACTAATTTTGGATGCTGAACATGAAAGAGAGAAGAAAGAAGAAATCGACACTAGAATATGAATGAATGAGATTAGAATCCATCAAATCAATGGACTGGATTCATTACCCTATCAACGGACATAACACGTCAGTAATTACTTTTCAGGAATTTCCTTAGCTAGGGAACAAGGCCCCGTTCGTTCATGGGCTCATTTTTTGAGTCACTTTAATGGGATAGTTCTCGTTTTTACAACTGGGCTTTTCTGACCCACAAATCGCGCAGCTTTATTATGGTGCGTTCGTTTTTGGGCTGTTTGTTATCGTACAGTTTTACGGGTGAATGGACAACTTTACCCTGCATTTCGGGGGGGAGGGGGAATGAACATGAAGCAACGTGTGAAATAGAACTCTGCAAGTGAAGCACTCTTGCTGTCTCGACGGTGGTATCCCTCCCCTTCCATTTCCCGTACGACCGAAGGTGCAACCTGCTAAGTTCGCAGTATCGTTGGCCATGGTTAGGTGATGTTTTGTCCACAAATTTCTCAATTTTCAGATCTTTGTTCAGTTCATCCTTCTCTTTGTGTGGTTAATCCCCAGTTTCGAGCTTGCGAACATGCTTTTTGGTTGCCTGATCTCAAAATTTCTGCTATCAGGTGTTAAACATTGTGCAGTGACCCTGATTCGAAATGTCGTCACAACGCAGCGTAAGGAAACATGTGTTTTCATTGTTGAGTTCATTATACACGTACAATCACTTGTCGCGTTTAGGGTTGCTTCGTATATGTTTTTAATTCATGTTGTGTACTGCGTATGAATGTATGCAGTCGGCGTCTACTGGTAGAAGTGTGAATAAGTTAAATACTCGGTACATAAACTGCGACTGCCAAATGAAATGCATGCTCCTGATTTCATACACGAACGACAATTTTGGGAGGTTGTTTTACAGATGCAACTCCTGCGGCTACTTTGAGTGGTGGGATGCTGTGAACACTCCAAACGACAGTACCAACGAAATAGTCCACACTCAGGCTGGGAGATCTACAGGAGCAGCAAATCAAGTTAGGACATTGCTCAACATGGTTAGGAACCAAGGCCAGACCCTGGAGAATGTTGCGTTCACGCTGAGGACAGTTTACAACAAAATTGATGCAATGGAGGCAACTCATTCTTCTGCAGAGAGAGGTGTTGCTGATATAAGGGCACAAATGACCCACCTCAATGTTGCTATCTATATACTGATAATTCTAGTTGTTGTTGGTCTGTTCAAGTGATGGGGATGCCCACTTTGTCTTGTACTGTGCTAGTGGTTAGTCTTGTAATGTGCTAGTGTTTTGTCTTGTAATTTGTATGTTTAGCGGCTGTATTAGGTAACTTTAGATCTTTTGAAGCTTGTTGATCAACAACATTAGGACTGCTAATGTTTATTTTGAATGTTTTGGTTGATCAAGTGCGGTTGGTTTCATTACAACGCACACAATTTCATAGATTGTAGTAGCTGACAATGAACCCCTCTGTGTTGTTATGCACATGTACTGTAATATATTAATCAATTCTATATTATTGTAAGTTTGTCTGCTTCAACTTTTGGAATTTTCATATTCCGATGTTGTACATTGTGGTAGATTTGAAGTAACTTCAACAACTGTTCAGCATTTACTTTTCTGGTGCCTATACGTTTGACATATAGTTAGTAATTATCCATATCCTATTATGCATTAACCATCACACAGCTGTAAAGATTCAGCCATTACCATATTTGTTGCAACGACTGATTGACGTGTGCAGTTGGGTGCATTTACCACACCTGTAACAGAAATTATGCTTACAGATTTTTTTTTGTAATATAAATCCAAGTACCAGGTACCAGTTTGTTTACAGCGCACTACACTCCTTTGCATTCCACTTATTCAGGCAAAACATGGCTAATCATTTAGATCCGTTTTCTTCTTCTTGCCATATTCCTCTTGTTGTGCTTCTAACATCTGATGATAGTGATAGTGAACCAGAAGCAATGAAAAAGAGGCTGGTGAATTCTACCAACCATTTTCCAGTGACATTCGACCCAATGCTGAAGAAACGTAGCCGCAGTGCTTTTGTCGACTTAACCAGGGAATGCAACACCAGTAACCATCAAACAACCAAACAGTTTCCAAACACAATCAAAAAATCTACTGAAGGTGAATGCAGCTGCTCAGCCAAGAAATGTAAACTGCAGACACCATCGCCACCACCTTCTCCCATTTTTGACCAGGGTAGCAGTGCTAACATGTTCAGGGCAGCATGAGGAGTAGGGCTATGTTTTTTTTCCCTTTTAAGTTATTGGCATCAAATGCGTGTAACACTGGCTAGAAACAGGTTTATTTTGAGATTAGTAGTTGTGCACTGCTGTTATGCACCTGTTGTGTGAGCTGTAGTTGGTATTCTCTGTGTTTTTGAATCACGCTGTAAGTCATGAGATTAGTAGTTGTGCACTGATGTTATGCACATGTTGTCTCACCTGTAAGTTGTATTCTCTGGTTTTTTTGAATCATGCAGTAAGTCGTGAGATTAGTAATTGTGCACTGTTGTTTTTGGTATTTTAACTTTGTCTCAAGTCTGCAACTAAAACATCAGTTCTCTTCGAATATGAAATTTGGTGATAACCATTTTTCCCTTCCATTGAGTACTGCATATTTTATTTTACAACTGGTAGTTTCCTACTGTCCCTCAAACATGGAGGCTAACACTGACGTGCAAGTATACAGTTGAAGCAATTTAGTCTCTTCGAACCTGTTGTCCACCTCTACTTCACATACATAGCCAATAGCATGAGTAGAATTGTGCAGTCAAAATACCAAGCTCTTAAGATCAGAAAATGTTCTACTAATAACTTACATCAGTCAATATACTATCTCATCTCCTTACTCCTTTTTATTGTTAGAAGAATATTTCGGCAAGACACCAGGGAAAATAGAAACTATGGCTAGATGATGTACATATGATCTTACTGTGAATATCAGAAGAAGACTGCAGGGTAAGCCATAGAAATGACTTGTGTTATCAAGACATTCTTTGTGACCACATAACAGAAACAACTTGGTCTAAAGAATTCAGCATAGCTGGAGAATACAAATTTCTGGTCTGTCACATTCAATAGCTCCACTTTCATGTTTCCAGTAAGTTACAATAGTTTGGCCAACTAAAAGTACCAAAATAGATTGACATGTGACCACATAACAGAAACTGATAGGTCAACAACATAAATATTCCTGAACATTTAATAATCTACATTACAGTAGGTCTGAACACATTTTTGAACATCTCAGCACTGATATAGTCAACTAGTTCCAAACTGTTTTGTAAGACAAACAGTTGCATAATACAAAAGGTGTACAAATACATTGACATGTGGCCACAGAAGTGTAAAATGCATTCTAGCGTCTCCTGGTCAGCAACTGTAGTGTGAGTCGATCTTTAAGCTGAACCATCTCCTGGGTTCCGTTGTCTAGCACTCCTCGGGGGTTAGGCTGAATATCACAGGGATCTAACTCATCTCACAGAGGAATGAAGTTTGGTGCCGCATCAATTAGTGAAAAACAGGGATCTCCATAGCAACTAAGCCTGGTGTAGTTGTGTAACGCAAAACACGCGTTCACAATCTTAACTTGTTTCAACAACGGGAAGCTCGGGGCGGTAAGAGCAGAGGTGTGCATAGGTACCCGTGGCGGTATGTTATGTATTGCTCTAATGCATTGCTCAACTCTGACTAATGTTTGCTGAATTTCAAATATGTCACACTCAATTGCAATGATCAGATCCGCCAGCAGGTTAGGGTTGTCAATCACTAATGAAACAATATCAGCGAAATTCTGTGTTGCCATGATGTCCAATGATGTTCTACATGGTTTAAGAAAACAGACGTTATAAGTACACATATGTTAACTCATTCAAGCTATAAACTCAAAGTCATATTTATTTATACAATAACAAATACAGTACATTGCAGCAACACATGTAACCTATATTTGTCATTCACTCATTCTAATCCTCACAACTTCAACTATCTCACCATCAGTAAGACAATCGAATAAGTCATGATAGTCATAACACATAATCATTTCAGCAGCAAAATTGAACTCATCATAATTTAAGCCTACAATCCCTTGGATCCTTCTAATGGCCATTGTTTCGGTTGTTTTTCCTTCGCGTTCAACCATATCTTCATAATTCGGCCGTTGACTGCCCATTATCATGTCCTCAATGTGGTTGGACAGAGACAAGTTGTATGTCATTACAGTCTCCCTGAATATCAAATACAACTTGTCGATGAACCCATTTCTCTTGCAGAAGTAGCATCTGTGTTTTCTCTTTGACCGATGCATTCCAATTTGCCTATACTGTTGTAGGTGATGCTCCTTATGCCTTGCAAGTGTAAGTAAGAATTTTACTTGGAACTCTTCTACAGCTTGTAACACAAGGAATTTAATGTAATCATGAGGGCTCCGCTTAAGTTTATAGGTAACAATGTCAATCACATCCTTACTGTAACCTTTTGCTGCCATTGCTGAAACAAAAACAAAATAATTTACTAGTGAATATTACCCTCATTCCATATGATTTTCTTCCATTCCAGTTTCACACTTCCAACTAAAACGGTTAGTATACAAGGTAAATATAACATGAACAACACCATTGAATACCTCATTTTCATTAACTTTGCATGTTTTTAACACAATGGGCTTACCAAAAAAAAACATACAACCCAATTGCCCCTTACAAAAATAGCTAACATGAACAGCGTTCGATTCACCTTGTGATTATCAAAATGAGCCCATACGTACATCATCATTAGCCAATGAACATCCACGAAATACTAAGAAAACTAGTAACTGACTGAGACTAATATTAAACAGAAACACACCTAGATTATAACACTTACTAGGCAAAAAACTACCAAATAATCACTGCATACTACAACTTATGCATGCAGGTTCAAAAGCACCGATACACCATATCAGCATTTGGTGTACACCCTCCAATACTATCACTTGTACCTACTGACCATATTTTAGAGTGTACACCAACCTCACCCATTCAGCAACTTCCTCATCATCCACCATTGTCATTAACACCGCCCTGTGGTTTCTATCAGACAAAACATACAAAGCGTAAACAATCTCCCTCTTTGTCAAACCTACCACCCCGCGAATTCTTTCACTTGCTTGGTGTACAGTTATTACCCTTTCACTCATTCCTGTCTGTTTCTTCACTTCCTGAAGAATACCAGTTGCATTACCTAACTGTGAATGCAGCCCACCCTTAATGTCTTTCAGCTCATGTACTACCATACTATTTTTACCTCGACTACCCTTTGACCGGCTGCTAACTTTGTTAGAGTCTCTCTTGGGCTGTAACTTACTCCTTTACATCCATGTTCTACCCCCACCACCGGTAGTCTCCATTAAATGATCCCACTCTGCAGGTTTTTCACTTTTCGGGTTTAGATACATTGTTTCTGACTGACCAAGATTATACTCACACAGTGGTAAATTATCTTCTTGGGTTTGTTGAGCAGGTACTTCAATAGGGTTATTGGCAACAAACCCACTTGAGCTACCAGCCACAAGACCAGCAAACTGACTTTGGTGAAATGAGTTAGCTAGACAACTAGCCGCAGCTGCAGCATCAGCCTCAGTTAAATCAAAAAAAGGAGCATCAACATCCACAAATGTACCTTGAAATGGTGCAGTGACACGGTGTCTGCTGCTCCCACCATAGCCATGACTTAGTTGATATGTTGAATTATTGGATATGTCCATAGATTGTCCACCCACTTGAGACTCAGAGTACGTTATCTGGATAGACGGTATGTATCCCTCTGTGTCGTCGTCACCATAATTATTTGAGTCTTGCAAAATATTGTCAGAGTCTGCAGCTTCCTCTTCTGTTTGGTGTTGCAACTCACCGCCCGGCGTTAGTCGAAGATCTCCATTTGCGTAACTCTGGCCCCATATAAGTTCCATCTCATCCACCAGATAAGATGGCCATTTGGAGTTTACTAGCTTAGCAATTCCAACATTCTCCTGTTAGTAGAAAGTGTTAATGTCACAGTTGAAAAGATCATTAAATTGATTGAACATCATATGGGTCTAAATATTCTTTGGAATTACCTTTGACATTCTCTCAATCCATTCCAGTGGATATGTGACTGAGTTAGTCTTTGCATCACAACCCAAACCGGTCTTCTTATGACATATCTCCTTCCATTTTCTCCATCCCGTCTTCAGAGTGTCCCCCTTGTTCTTGCACTGGTGCTTATCAACAGTTGGTGTCCCGGTCTTCGGTCATTAAATTTCTCAGCAATGCTTGTCCATTTGTGTGTTAATCCAACCAAAGAACCACCCTTTCCTAACTGAATTCGTGCCTCCTCCACCAGCAATTGGATAAGTAATTCTACATCCCCTCTAGTCCAATCATGTTTTTGTTTCCTTTCTATTTGGTCGGCCAGTGGGCGCTTGCCCTTGCCATTAGAGTTACCCTTAACCATTACTCTAACAAATGCAGAGTGCAAACATACGTACAGATACTGGTTACTACCGCATTCTAAAATTATAAACCGCAACGCATACACACTCACAGATTGCAGAAAAAAGTCAAGTACTTTGCATTTCGTGAAATCACATTTACAAGATGAAACCGTAAACAACAAACAAAGAAATAAACACTATAATTAAAAAAGACAATGGAATTGACAGGTATCACTGTTACCTGGGGCGAACTTGAGGAAGTTGTTCATCAACAAGAGCCTGCACAAATAGACAATAGTTTATCAGTAATCTTCCAGATGAACGATATAAAAGAATTGAGGAAATGCACTGCGGCTGATGTACGGCTCTGTGTTTACCAAAATAGTCAGGCGTAAAGGTCTGACCTTCGGCAGTTGTTCGAGGTTGAAGAACAGGACCAAACACCACAAAAAACGAAATATATCCACAACAAGGCCAGGAGTAGCAGATATTTTGGGACATTGAATGCAATGCTGCTGTTCGGCCCGAGATTCAATTTGCCTGCACACCTACAAACGGACATTAGCTGGAGATGTGATGCAAAGGGTTATCGATTGGACGGAAGAAGGTATGCGGTGGTTGGGTTCGTCATTACCATAGCATTAAAGATGCTCACCTCTACAATTCCAGACAAACGATGATATGACCTACAATCGTCTAGTGGAGAAAGCAAGGGTAATATGGTATTTCTGTATAAAAAAAACAAGGGAAATCGAGCTTTCATTTTGAAACGCAGCCAAACCCACATTTTTGTTAAAGTCCATTCAGAGCCGAAAAGTTTGGGCTTTTCCGGTGGTCAAACTCCACTTTAACTTGGTCAAAGCTTATAGTAAACTCTAAAATCATGTAGAGAAATTGAATCATTATAAGAGTATAAAATTCAGTCACAAAAAGACACCTTTACCCGAGAAATACCATAAGAATGTTAAACCGTTGAAGGCATATAATCAAATTTCAAGATATAAATTGTTGATAATCTTTAATAACTTTAATAGTTATATTTATTTTAATATAATATTCATTACTATTTTCAGTGATATTAATTATTTTT
This sequence comes from Limonium bicolor, assembly GCA_023374045.1. NCBI lineage: Eukaryota > Viridiplantae > Streptophyta > Magnoliopsida > Caryophyllales > Plumbaginaceae > Limonium > Limonium bicolor. Next base: position 444,067,847 of record CM041776.1, read on the forward strand.
TTACTATATTGTTTACATTGTGAATTATGAAAATGTAACATTTATCTCTACAAATTGATTTTCGGCTTTATGATTTATCGACATTTATTTACAACCTAAATTTATTAAAATAATTATGGTTAATATGTACCTAGAGTACACAACTTCAGTCATACATAATTAATTTATAAGATTTAATATTTAAATACTTTTAGAGCATATATTTATTATTATATCGTTAAATTCACCAAATTGTCAAATTATTAATACCTTTGCTTATAATTCTTATTATATTTTCAACTCAATTCCGTTGGTCTAAGAGAGTGAAAAAAAGAATTAAAAAAATTTCATAAAAGAAAATACTACTTAGTATTCAATTGATCTTTAGAAAAAAGTTTATGTAAAGAAATAAATGTTTTATTATCCGTTATGTTTGAGCACTTTCTTTACTTACCTATTTACGAGATGGTGAGTAGAGAAAAAAGGGGAAAAAAACTAAACACTAATTTTGGATGCTGAACATGAAAGAGAGAAGAAAGAAGAAATCGACACTAGAATATGAATGAATGAGATAGAATCCATCAAATCAATGGACTGGATTCATTACCCTATCAACGGACATAACACGTCAGTAATTACTTTTCAGGAATTTCCTTAGCTAGGGAACAAGTCTCAACCAAAAGTTGTGTTATTATTTTTTTTTACCGAATGAAGAAAATTGAGCTTACTCCACCTTCTAATATGGGATCATGCCATATGTCAATACATTATTGGTCCAACTATAATTAAGGATAGAAAAAAAAAGAGAAGTACGTAGAGTTAAGCTGGGAGGAGAGAGAAACAATTTTTTTTTCAAAATGTTATAACTCACAAAATATAAGTGTAAAAATAAAAAAATTTATATCATTGTTCATCATTTTTTGTGCTCTTCAAAACAATATGCATCATGGATATGCTTTCATAAACTTAAAATTTTATGTTTTTATAAGGAGTATATATTACATATTTTTAAAGTGAATCTTATTCATTAACAAAATGAATCTTCTTTAACAATAAAATGAACCTTATTCATTAAGAAAATGAATCTTATCCCAACACTCTAAAAACCACCCTAGGAAAGTTAAAAACGTCGAAGACATTATATGGTTTTGTAGTGTAGGGTTTAGGGTTCACTTTCAATAAATGAAAGGTTCATACTTTTCTCGCATAAGTTTGTGGTAGGATTAACTTTTTACTAGTAGTAAACAAATATTTACTTTTCTTAAACCTTGATTCACCTTAAAAAACCTTTGATTCATTTTTCTTAAACCTATAATCACTTTTCCACCTCTTATTCACTTTAGTTAAACAATTCTATTTACGAGAATCAGTTTTCTCAACCTTGATTCTTTTCTTAAACGCATGATTCACTTATAAAAACCTTTGATTCACATTTCTTAAACCTCTTAATCATTTTAGTTAAACAATCTACACTTACGAGATTCACTTTCTTATTACCTGATTCACTTTGTAACAACTTGTGATTCACTTTTTAACAACCTTGATTCACTTTTCTAAAACCTCTAATTCACACTAATTAAACAATCAGAATCATTTTAGTTAAACAATCTCTGTTTATGAGATTCACTTCTTTTAAAACCTCTTATTCACTTTTACGCAACTCTCTAATTCACTTTTTAATAACCTTCGATTCACTTTTTAACAACCTTTGATTCACTTTTCCTAAACTTAGGATTCACAATGAATTTAAAAAATATGTACGTACAAAAATTTTAAAAATTAAAATTTATCAAAACATATTTATGTTTGGTCTTATTTTGAAGAGTTCAAATTATGATAAACAATGATATAAAATTTATGTTATTTGAATTTATATATAATAAAATACAATATTTTAAAATTTTACAAAATGATAAACCATAAAAACACAAAATAGATGCCACCTTACAAGGTGTCACCACCTCCGGTTTCTAATTCCCGTTTTTTTATCTGAAGTTAGGAATTCACTAATGACTAAACCCATTTTAGGGTCACTCCTTTTCCCGCAACAATATAATCCCAATAGTAGTCAGTAGTCACACCCAATAGTGGTCGAAAGTGTGAAAATCGCCGCGCGGCCGACAGCGGGAGAGCACTGAATAGTTAATCAAGTGCGCGCGGGACCATGGTAGCACATTCGTACTCCACCAAACGATTTTCACTACCAGCTGCGACAAGGGTCAACACACGGGTCCCACAAGAATGACCATCTTCTCTTCTCAGCCAATCCTGGGCGCGGACTCTGGAAAAGAATCGCCGTAATGAGCGCCTACGATGTCGACGAGGACATCCCATTCCCGTGACTCTACCGCGGCTCCTTCTCCTAATTCCACACACACACCCACCTTCAGCGGCATGACTTCACTGTACATTACACGCCAACCTCTATGCTCTAAATTCGAAGCGTGCTTGTCGAGTGAAGGAAACGAATCCCGTTCTCTAAATACTACTTGCATGACTTCACTATGTTTTTCTCTGATTAATTTAATCAAAAACAAACTCCTAGATCTGTTCATCTTATAGACGCATGGACCGCAATTTTAAACTAAAACTTGCAGGAGAATAATAGAATCTGATCTCTGCGTGGATTACAATTAATCAGTAGTAGCATAGCACTTTTAAAACAAGGGTTTCTTTTTACTTTTCGCAGACAGAAAAAACAGAGCAGACACCACCGTCTACATAACAACACTCCCGCCTCCGTAGCTTCTGTTCATTCAGATCTCACCTCCACCCTTTACTCCTCCTCTCTTTCTATTTCTACAAACAGTAAGGAAAAGGAGAACGGGTGGCGTGGCGTGGGATTTGCCTACTAGATTTGTGTCTGTTTACTACTAATTTAAACAAAAAACATATCCGAAGCTGAAGTCATTTCTGGGTTGAGTTCTATTTGCTTTGCATTGTCCGGATAAACGCATACCGGAACTCGGAAAGTCGTTGGTTGCTCTTTCCCTTTCCAGACGGCCTCAGCGTTAGTGCGTTACCATTCCGGTTGTGTATTAATTGCTTTTCTCCGTAAATTAGAAGAATGCTTTTTCTGCTGGTGTGATGTGGGGTTAAGAAGAAGTAATCTGACTTCTATGGTTGGTTGGTGATATTATTCTGGCCCATTCAATACGTACTACACATAATTTCGTATATAACCCAAAAAGTGGGCTTCGAAAAGGAGAGTATAAGAAAGAGAGTTCGGTTTGCCGAAAGAAGAGAGAGAGAGAGAAGTAAACCGAGGCTGGGGAGGATGAAGATGAACACCCTCTCTCCGATTCGGTTGGTTCTGCTGATGATGTTTCTGGGTAAAGGGATTCATGGGTTTGATTACGCGAACGTAACCCACGTCGATTTCTTGGAGAGTTATCGGTATTCTGGGCTTGCTATTTCTGCTGCTGCTCCTAAACCTTTGATGGTACCGCTGACGCTTATACAGGGAGCTGATTCCAAAGGAGCTGGTAATAACTCTTCTCGTTCCTCTGTGTGTGTCTCCCTTATGGTTTTCTTCTGCTTATATATACCCTGTCGTCATCCTCTATCAATTGTCATCTGTCTACTGGTTGCTGGCTGTTTACGCTTTCTGCTCAATTAGGATCCCTGTCTTTTATTGTTATTTTGAGTTTCTTCCCGACGAAGGAAGAAGGATTTGCTTTTAAACTCTGCTATTCATGCTTCCGCTAAGACAAGGATCAATCTTTGCTTACTGTCTCTGTCATGCGTTAGAGTAATCGCGAAAACTAACAAATCATACTTCGCTGCCGCTACGTTCAATTCTGCTTTCGTGTCGTTCGGATTTGATCCGGGAGATCAAATTCGAGATAATAATAAGTTAAGAATACTAGTAGTGATTGATGGATGATTCGCTTAGGGGAGAATCTTTATTAAATAATCATATCATACTCCCTTCTTTGCTGTTCGTTTCATGGCCTATCGTTACTTTGTTTTGAGTTTTAAGGACTTCGATCCATTGTTTCAATTGATTAGGTATATTGAAATTTCGTGATATCCAATATTGGTTCTTTTTGAGTTTCCTCAGCTCCCATGTCTTTTCTTGCTGGAGAAACCAAGCGAGTAACCAGCCATCAGAACAATCCTGTGTTTCTGAATACTAACATTTACTGGACTTTTTTGGGGTCATTTGTAGTTTGTTTGGATGGAACCTTACCTGGCTACCACTTGCACCGTGGATCCGGATCTGGGGAAACAATTGGCTGATTCAGTTAGAGGTTCGTCATATTCCATGCATTCGTCTGTTGCATTTTCCATTGGCTCTAATTTTATAGCATGAGTTGAATGCGACGATCTAGTTACATAGTCTTTTCTATTGGTTGGGATCAAGCAATCTGTTCACCTCAGTCCTTGCTAACATGCTTTGAATTTGGTGGTAGGGTGGAGGATGGTGTAACAACATCCGGACATGTGTTTACAGGCAGAAAACTCGACGTGGCTCATCTAAATACATGGAAAAGTCTATTCCATTCACAGGATTGATGAGCAACAAGCCAGAGGAAAATCCAGGTTCATTTCCTCTTCTTTAATTCCTCGAATATGGCTTCCTTCCACTCTTTTGCTCATGATATTAACCTGTTTATATCTATATATTGCAGATTTTTTTAACTGGAATAGGGTTAAGGTTAGATACTGTGATGGCGCCTCTTTTGCTGGAGATGGCTATGATGAGGTTAACTATTCGATAATAATTTTTCTCATTGTTTGTACACATTGCTTTAGTCATACTGATACATCCATTACCATTATCATGCTTCTTGAAACCAACCATCAACGACAATTTTGGAATATACTCATCATGTGATTGTATTTACTACGGTTGTAATTTGGTAATTTTGAACTCACACAAGTGAAAACTGTTTGGATCATCAGGCCAATAAACTTTATTTCAGAGGGCAGAAAATCTGGTCTGCTGCAATGGAAGAGCTAATGTCTAAGGGAATGCACAATGCTAACCAGGTTGGGTTGCTATCTATATGTTATACATAACATCAAATCCACATAATTTTCTCAGGTTGCTTGCTTGAAAGAGTGTTTTGATTTCATACTATCCTTACATTCTCTTTGTTTCTGGACCAGGCTCTTCTTTCTGGGTGCTCTGCTGGAGGCTTAGCTTCTATACTGCACTGTGATGAGTTTCGTGACTTGTTTCCGAAAAGCACTATGATTAAATGCTTAAGTGACGCAGGACTCTTCCTTGACGCGTAAATCACTGTTCCTCACTTCTTTTGACCAAATTTTACAGAACCGTTACGCATTCCATCATCTTTTAGCTGATAAATGTGTTATTTGGGTGGTGGTACAACAAACAGAGTTGATGTGTCTGGGGGACGCACAATGAGAAACTTCTTCCATGGTGTAGTTACCTTGCAGGTAGATGCAAATCAATATACAAGCAGCCATTAAAATGTTCATGTTTTTGTTATCTGCTACTGAATTTGAGGTCCCCAGTTGAAACTGAATGATGTTATTTTGTGTATACAGTATACTTTGTCTTATATCTGAATTTCCATTTGTACGGTGAACTGTGTAGGGTGTTGGCAAGAATCTGCCTTCTTCATGCACGGACCACCTCGACCCAACCTCTGTAATTTCTTCCCTTCTAATTCCATATCCATTCACTCAGCTGATGGAATGTATTATGTACTCTTAAAAAGTAAACCTGATTCTCATCCGCTTATTATGGTGCACTTCCTGTGTCTGCAGTGCTTCTTCCCTCAAAACTTGGTTGCAAATATCAAAACCCCTACGTTCCTTCTCAATGCAGCCTATGATTCATGGCAGGTTAGTTAGTTCTCCAGCACACCCAATGAAGAAAGAAAGTGTTAACTTCTGAAAATGTCTGTCTGTCAATGGTAAGTAACTGGTTCGGTTATGTTATACCCAGGTTCAAGCCAGTTTAGTCCCATCTTCAGCCGATCCTCACGGTGAATGGCACGATTGTAAACTCAACCACGCCCACTGTTCTGCTTCACAGATGCAATTCTTTCAAGGTTACTCTGATGAATCTAAATCCTAGCTTGTCTGCAGAGTTCTCTTGTTTTATCTTTCCTCCTTCCTCTTTGGTATGGTGTATTGTGTAACTCTTTTGTGCAATTGCAGCATTTAGAAACCAGATGCTGAATTCTTTGAAGACATTCTCAAGGACGAGGCAGAACGGGTTTTTCATCAACTCGTGCTTCGCTCACTGCCAATCCGAGAGACAGGACACTTGGTTTTCTGATGATTCTCCCGTTCTTCACGAGAAGGTGAGTATTTAGAACTCAGAAAAAAAAAGGAAACTTCTGGAGGCTGGCTATTAGTGCTGTTGATTCTTCAACCATAAAACTGACTGAGTTGTTTGTTTGTTTATGTGTGCAGACAGTTGCAATAGCTGTGGGGGACTGGTTCTACGATCGGTTGGGAATCAAGTACATTGACTGCCCCTACCCTTGCGACTCCAGTTGTCATAATTTGATCTTCAGATGAATTCTATTATTCTTATCATCACTAACATCCCCATGAAGGCGGGGATGACTTAATTATCATTAGCTGGGAAATAATTGCCCATTCATTTTGTACTAGTTTATTTACCATTATGGTCGCTGATTCAAATGTATGTGTAAGATTTCGAAAATGAAGATGGAAAGAGTAATTGAACAGAATGACATTCTTTGTGGTTTCATTCCGTACCTATTTGTTGTATTAGTGGTACTCTGTTCTGGTTAAATAAAATGCAAACTCCGTGATTTTTGTCGAGCGAAGTACAAAGTCTTAGAGCATGATTATCAGAGAATTATAATTTTGGTTCTTAGCACTCCCTTTCTTGTTTCTCTCACCTCCACATCATTCTAAGAACTATGATTATTTTTTTTAATCATCAGAGAACCCATTCATTTAGTTCTTAACTCTCTCTATTTACCATATCATGTCATTTTTTTATTTTTTATTATCATAAGAATACAAACATTATTCTTTAATTATCATCACTACTATTGTTAATAATACATAAAATAATCTAGCTTTAATATTTTATTTATGATTAAAGTTTATTAGACTTAAAATAAATTATTCATATATATTATTGATGTTATTTTTTTTAATTATTTGACACTCAATCTTGTAGTTATCATATTAAACGTGTTACTTGAAAATATCAAAAGATACAATATAATAATATAAGATAAACTACAATATATTAAAAACATGAAAACAAGTTTAATTAATAGTTATATTTGAATTTTAAATGCATATACTCGTACTTATCATAAATTTTAAGTATTAAAAATTTATATCACCAGAAAACAAGAATAAAGTGCTCAATTTACTTATGTGAAAACCATAGTCAATATGGATCTCATTTTGTAGACAATTGAGATTTTAAGAATTTTAATATATTTAGTTTAAATAATTAGTAATTTTAATAATATTAAGATATAAAAATTTATGGTTTAACTATTTATATTAATTTGACTTATAAAAATTAGAATACAAAAAGTGGTGGGTCCAATTTTATAGGTTCTTAAAAGTTCTTCCACAAGAACCCAAAATAATGGTTCTTCATTCTCTCTTCTCCATCTCATTTACACATCATGTTTTAACTTTATTTTTTTAGTTAAGAACCTCTAAGAACCATTGATAATCATGGTCTTATTCTAATGAAGCTTTAATTGTACATATCTATTTCGCATGCAAGAACGAATTACCAGGAAATAGAGGTGATCATTCGGTCGGGCCGAAGGAAAATTTTAGACCCGTCGAGCCTATTTCAAAAAATCAAGCCCGGTTTTTATATGTTCGGGCCGGGCTAGGCCCGGTTTTTTCCAGGTTTTGCCAAAGCCCGGCCCGCCCGGCCCGGTTTTTAAACTTTATTTATATAAATTAATAAAAAAATTAAATTAATATATTTTAATATAGATATAGATATATATAACTTAATTAAAATTTATATAATTTTTGTATTATTATAAAAATTAAATTAAATTAAATATGTATATATTACATTTTAAAAAAATAATAAAAAATATAAAATCGGGCCGGGCCGGCTTGCCCACGGGCTCAAAAAATGTGCCGCGGCCCGGCCCGGTTTTTATTCGGGCCTGGTTTTATGTCCAGGCCCGCCCGGAAACCCAATCAGGCTCGGGCCTATCGGCTTTTTTACGGGCCGGGTCGGAGGGCTGCGGGTCGGACCGGGCTGCCGGGCCGGACACATTATGATCACCTCTACCAGGAAAGTAGGAAGATTTTTCCAGAGCTTAGAAGATGAGGGAGATAGAAAAACCGTAGCAGCTATAGGGGTGGAAAACATGAGCGTGCCTTGATGTAAGGTCATCAACTCGGCTATTAGGTTTTGGACAGAGGTAGACTCTCATCCAAACGAATATAGATAGTAGTAAGGGGATACATTTGTCCCTGTAGCTTGAATCCAACCTCCAATGTTTTTTATGATATAGCTTCAATACTAATTGGTAAGTTTTAGCTATTATATTCTTCGATTTTAAACCTTAAGAAACAGAAGAGGCGAATCAAGTGTACAAAATATACTTCTATTTTTCAAATAGATTGTGAACCATAACAAAAGCCTTATTTTCCGCAAATACAGGAAGAAAAAAGCAAGAGTTGTGATCAAGTCTATTCTTGGAAGAATAACAAACCCAAAAGATATCAATAAAGTAAGTCAACATTTCAACGTTGACTCTATCCGTGTGTGTGCAAAACCAGTCATAAACTCTTTTATAATAAGAGATACAACTTTTCGATATTCACTTTTTCCCTAGAGTCCAGCTTTCTAGTACAACTATTACGATGCTTCACCATATTGAGAGCCCTATTTCATCAAAATATCATTGACAGTCATCTTATAATTACATTGTGTTCTTAAAATAAGAATCCTCCAAGGTCACTTTTGAGAACATAAGATCTTATGTACAGGGTAATGATTTAAGTCATCCAAAGATATATTCTCCCCGAATTGCCTAGAAAAAAATCAAGGAGATCAGAAAAATCAAAGACTCGATCTAGCTTGTATTGAGAATTTACCTTTTTTGCTGACTGGTGGTGAAGGTACTATAGGAGGTCCCAAGAATCCTAGAACATTATATGTATTAGTGACATCCATTGATGGTTTCATCCATTTTTTACTGCTGCCCCATAGTTTCTCAAATGCAAATAGGATTTGATTAAGTCCCCTACAATTAGCCATAAAAGAGAGACATATTGATGCATTCAGGAGCTTTTAGGAAGACAACTTAAAACTTTAATATGAGCAACCACAGAGTCTCACTCATTAACTCAACTCCTACCATTGCATAAACCTACAATACCTTTATACTTGTAGAATTCATTAAAGGTAACTTCAGATCAAACGAGACTTATGGGTTTCCATGAAAAAATAAGGTATGATTTGTGGAAAACTAATCATTCTGCCACCCTGGTCACTGCATGCGGGCAACCCAACCATAATAGGTAAGACGTATGTAACTTACTATGCTAGAAGCATTACTCCCAAACAAGGTTCGTGGCAAGAACTTTTGCAATTAGATCTAACATTCTAAGAGTGAAATTGTTGACTTCTCTTCTGTATGGGATGAACAAAACTTCCCGTGATAACCTCATTATAAAAAACCATTTTGTTCCTTCCTCTTTTGATTTGAGGAACTACGTTAGGCATTGGGATTTTTGGGGCCTAAATCGAATTTGAACATTTATGTTTTTCCATGGAACCAACCTATATAATGATTTGGGAGATAGTTAAAAAAATATCCACAACAACGGTTCAATAATCCATAATTGTTTCATGGGTATGTCGTTAATGTCATGTTGAACAAACATACCTTCCACATCCTCATCTTCACACTCCTTTCTCTTTTATCATGACTCCTTGTTACCAGAAGTTGAATGAACTGGGGGGTTGGGGTATGAGTTTCAAAATCAGGATTCATGTCAGTTGAGTTCAACTAAACATGACTTGAAAATACTTTGGGGCAACCCAAACCTATTAATACTTGGTTGTTCCTTTAATAAACATAACCTTTACACATTAGTTAATAACTAAACACAATATTTAGTTATAAGTTATTAACTAAATGTTTGGTTTAGTAAATATTACTCACTAAGCACTATGTTTAGTCATTAAATACAATATATTTTATATTTTTAATTTTACTTTTGTTACATGTTGATGGGTTCAACCCAGACCAGAATTATTAGCTCAACCTGAATGTGTCCTAAATATCTTTTTCGGGTCAAACCATGTCAGTTTTGGGTTGGATTTCAAGTTCAGGTCAAGATTGACATCCTTAGGAGAAATGACCCCTCCTAATAGTGAAAATATCCTATGATTGTCTCTATACTTTAGAAAGATGGGATCCTAAGCAACATATAAAGCTACAAACGAAACTAAGGTTAGCTATAAAAAGGAAGTTGATTCACTTCCTTATAAGTAGTATTCTATTATCTCTTTCACAATCCATCTTATATTTGTATAGATTTTTTAAAAGTAAATTTATCAGCTTAAATTATCAAATAACCTTTCTTTAAGTTACTACTACATTTTTTTTAACTTTACAAGAGTTGATCAATTCCTAAGAGCATCCACAATAAGGAAAGTGGATTCCACCCACTAAAAAATATCATTATAATGTCTGCCATCACGTCTCTTCATGCGTCAATAAGAACTGTCGCTCCAAGGTTATTAGTGGTGTGGATTTTACCCATAGTGATAAAAATAAAATAATGAGCTGGATGAGAGAAGATGTGAGAGAGGTTCTTAGCTAAGAAACTTTATTTTTAGGGTATCCATAACAATGGTGCTTGACACAATTACATAGGTAAATGCTATTATAGAAATAGATTAATAGTGATGTGGAAGATTGATAGTAGGAGAGGGTTGCTTAGTTAAGAAACTCGAAGAGAGAAGGTTATTGCTCACACATAGTGAGAGAAAGTGGAAGAAGACATTATAATAAATTTTTAGTGGATGAAATCCACTTTTCTTATTGTGGATGCCTTTATAGAACCTATGTAAATAAGAGAGACTATAAAAGAATGTAATAAAAAAATATTTTATTAGATGATGAAATTCACTATTAATCTTTTTCTATCTTAGTTTTTATGCATGTAAATAATTGTTGTAGTTTTCCAAACAAAACTAGTTGATGTGACCTACGGATAGACTGACATTGAGGGGGCTCACGCTCCTCCCATTTCATCCATAAAATCAGCACGTGGCCAATGGGCTCGGAATGGCCTTCTGGCCTTGAAGGGAAACACATTCTTCTAGAATGCACATCAGTCGCCCACATCGAAAGTAAAAGAGACAGAGGAACGTGCGACCAATGGGCTCGTACCTAATATGGGCTTGGATTTCCCGACCCTCGTGCTGGATTGGAAGAGAGTGGTAAAAGCTCAGATGGGACATACCAAGGGCGAGTTTAGTGATTTGATTTGCTTTGGTTCGCACCCAATCTTCTCCTTCAATATAAACGAACTGCCCAACCCATTTCAATGGGATCAAAGTGGTCTCATTCTCTTTAACCATGCACACCTACCTCGGTCTCTTTCTCTTTAACTTAGTGAGTATCGTTATAATTGTCCCTATATATTATCTATATCCAAATTGAAAGTTCTGGCATGTAGAAATTGTGCAAGATGTTTGGTTTTATAAATCTATAACACATGTGGAAAACAAAATGGGCTTACTTAATATATATCTCAAGCCGCTTCATGACCCAATCAAACTACCATTTTCTACTTCTAAAATGGTATAGTATCTAAATGATCTAGTTTTGAAATTTTTCTATCCAACATAATTTTTAAAATATGATTTTCTTTGTCTCCTTAATTATTTCGCGTCTACATTTTATTTCAGTAATTAAACCTTGTGGGCCTTAAAGAATCACTAATAATGGTACAATCTAACCATGTGTCAGTAAAGGTAAAAGAGTCAATTTGTAGCCTTCACTTACGTGTGTAATCTTTTTGAGTGAAGCCTAATAACTTTTTTTACTATAGTGATGAGTAGAAACAAGAGTTATGTATAAGTAAAAATATTATATTGTGATGACGTGGCCCATAAGAGTGTGTTAAAAAACTTAACTATGGAGCTAACTATTGAAGACACCTTAGGGATGACTTTGACCTTGATGACCAAAGAAGAAGCAAAGACTAAGTATGATATGAAATGGTGTTACCAATCATATTTTGCCCCTAGATCTTAGTATGATGAGTATGATTTTTGCCACCATAAATGGTAGAAATAGTGCTAAAATATTTGAATAGCTCTCGTAGAGTTAATAGTTTCATCTTCCAATTAATGTTTTATTCACAAAAGAGTTTTACGAAAGGTAAGAAGCATTAGTGGGGTCATTAGTGTGTTACAAATTAATGGGGTGTGACATTTGGTCTTATAACATTATCAGGAGAGTTATGAGGTTGTTGAAGCTCTTGGAAGATGAAGATAAGACTCATGGCTTTCTATATACCTGACTATTAGTTTTTCTTAAGGTGTTAATGAAGGATGTTAACAAGGCTAGTTATCTTTATACTGAAATGTTGTAACTAGTGTTCGTCATTATGTGATCATTGTTACTGCTGCGTAAATGTGGGGATAGGCGAAGAGTTAAAATATATCGTTGTAAATAGCTATAGTAACCCATCGATTAGAATTAACCCAAATTGTGGAGATCACATCCATGAGAGTCAAAGGTTGGTTCTATTAGAACTAAAAGGGGATTGTGAAAAAACACCAAGGGAAATGCGGTTGTTGGGTTGGTTAGGTAAGTCCTCGTGTAGACTTGTCATCCTCAATCCTCATTCTTGAAAGTTGTTTTATATCCTCATGTGATGTAGGTTACATTTGGACCAAACCACATAAACCATTGTGTCACTAATTTTATCATTACATTATCTTGTGATTATTCTTCGGTAACCATGATGATACTCACCATAATCGAGAAAATGGGCTCAAAATTCTAACAAGTGGTATCGTATCTCAAGTTTTGTTATATATGTGTTGGTGAAGATGTCATCGGGAAAAGAGTATGGTGATTCAAGATGACGTGGTTTCTGGAAAAAGTGAAGAACATAGGAAGGTGTTGAAGAGGATGACAACCGCCTAGGGTTGCGAGAGTGTTCTTGAATGTATGTCGAATGATGTTGAACTCTACATCCTCGCCTCCTTTTTATAATTTTTTTCACTATTTAACGTGTGTCTGTGTGAGAGCTAGCCGGACGAGGCTTAGAAGTGCACGGACGAGAGTTATGGCTCTGTGAGCTGTCGGACGCGACCAGGTGAACTTCAATCCGGATAACTATAGGATTTTTCACTCATAGTTAAAAATATAAGTGTCCGGGTGGCCTGGTTCGGACAACCCTCCCGAAAGTCTATAGGTATTCCTGGATCTCGATGGTTAAGCGCATCCGGATGGCTAGGGTCAAACAGGTCGGTCGAACATTCCATGTCTGGGTTTGGTGGGTCGGACGACTGATCGGACAGCTGTACAACTCATGCTCTTTCCTTCACAAAGTGACGATTCCTGATACATCCATCTTAATTCATATAACATCAAAATAGCTTGTTTTAAGACAGTTTCTCTGAGATATAAGAATGGATTTCAGTTAAACACAAAATCAGGGGAAACAGTAACAAGACCAAGGGATTTTTAGAGTGAAACATACGTAAAATAGCGGCTTATCAAATCCCCCTACACTTGTCTTTTTCTTGTCCTCGAGCAAATCCATCACATCAAGCAAATGGGCCCTACCATAAGGGAAGACTATAGAGGAAGATGCTGCTAGCTGTAAGATCATAAGGTATGCAAACTTTCAACTATAAAATTTCAAACACAAAATCAGAAGTCATAATAAGCTTAAGAAAGATAAACAGAACCATAAGAACTCAAGCTTTAACCTTGAGCCAACCACCATTTCCTTATTAACATTCCAATTGAACAAGGGGCACAAAGTAAAATCATATTCCATTAAACTTTTCAGTGCCACACATTCATGATCCATAAAAAGAGAGTTGTCATTAACAACCAATTCATATGATATAGATAATACATCAATTGAAGCTCGTTCAGTTTGTCTCCCTAGACTTTTCTCTACACCTCTATAGTAGGTTTGGGTCAATTATATTAATTTTTTAGAACCTTATCTTGGTGATAAGGCACCCGAAGGACTTAATTATCGAGTGGACGGGGTCTATTTTGGATCAGATTTGTCTTTTTGGATCAGCGTTGTACCTTGCCTGTGTTGTTTTCCACCTTTTTATTCCAAATCATTATAAGGCTTAAAGTTAAAACAAAGTTCAAGTGTGACTCATTTTCTCAAACTTTTCATTTCAGTGAAAGGAGACTTCAAATAAAAAATTAATCCTCAAATAGTTGAAAACTCTTGCACCCCAGAACCTGTCAACTTGTTGTACTTCCTCTATGGTTTTAACATCCCTATCCATTAAACCTGATTATTATATAAACTTCATATAATATACAACCACAAGAGTGGTTTACCGCGGAAGTATATAATACATACACTTTAATCAAAAGAGACGTTACCACCACCACGCGCCCAATGCACGTGACAAGGCTACCAAAAACCAAAAAACCAAAACATTGTGATGACAAGGACAATACTCAACCAACCATAAACCAACTTTAGCTAAACTATGAGTAGAACCAAACTACATATGGTAACATCCCAATTGACACCTAAAAGCCTAAAAACATAAGTCTACTGGCCCGCTCTTGATTTTCACCATCAGTCTACACACCTAAAAAGAAAAACGTTGTTGATGGGGTCAGCCTGATAGGCATGAAATTTATGTACTTTAAATAGTTATCTTACTTCACATTCGTGATGATTCAGATTAAATTTTTCACACTTATCTAGTACTTTTTCCTATGATTCTTGTTTATTGGGAACTCATGCGTATTTATGTGTTAAAAGTAGGAAGAAGCACAAGTAATGTAAAGTTTAGATATTAGGAAGTGCAATAGTACAAACGGGAGCGAATCAAAGCAAGAACAGAGAATTCGGGGCATGTTGGAGTGTTGTCCGGACTTACATCCGGAAGAGCGGAGTTGGACAGAGCCAGGAGCACAATGAGCCTAGTCCAGACTTATGTCCGGACTTGCATGTCTGGACATAAGCCGAGAGTTGAACACAAGTATATTCACGTCCGAACGGTTATCCGGACCAGAATGAGCTGGACACATAATGAGATGATGACGTATGGACATCCGTTTGGACAAACAAGCCCAGACACCTCACGAGCACGCTTTGCACGGACTCTATCAGGTGGTCGAAAATAGTGGCGTTCTACCTTGTATGGCTGGACGTAAGTCCGGACGTGACTCGAAGGTTGGCCCGTCGAATGTAGCATTGCTTGAAAAAGATAAAAAAAATAGATAAAAACAAAAGAGAGCAACGAGGAGAAGGATAACCCTAGCCTGAAGTCTACTATTACATTCAAATCAATTTCTTTCTCACTGGATCAGAACCAAAAAATTAGCACCAACCTGCGTCATTCTCTTCACACTCACACAACATCGTCATTCATCATCGAACACCACCACCATACATCCTTCATCATCGTACTCCATCTTCCTAGCATTACTTTGTCGACTCTCACACCATCACCATGTAAACCACTCTCTCGTTCGTGCATCACCACCTTCCAACCATCCTTCATCATCGAACTGGATAAGCGAGGTGTGGAAACAACAACCATTGGCACTAGGGAGAGGATAGAATTAGGATAAACATGGGCATAAGAGGAAAGCAATCAGAGAACCAGAAGTGAAATTATTAAACTGGAATTCTCTTTCTTTGTGTTGCAAATCATTTAATGTTTGTTTTAATTTCCATTTTTGTTTCTAAAACCATGAGTGAGTAGTTGACATTAGCTTCCCGAGCTAGGAAGCGAGCCTATTTCATAAAGTTTTGTTATATGACTCTTCCGGTTAAATTTATTTATGCAATAAGTTCAATTCCTGTACTTCAAGTGTTTTAATTATCTGGCCAATAACTAGAGCAATCCTTGTAGTTTTCTAATCAACATGCGAGAGCTTATATAGTTAATGAGACGTAGGAAGTTGAACCTGATTAGCGACCAGAAGCGTGATCCCGCCTATATGTTAATTGGACTCCAATAGAAACTGTTCTTTATTCGATCGGTTATGTCTGGACTCGAGCATTAGTCTGCTAGTAGTTCTAGCAACTGGTTAAGATTCGTTAGACTTAGCTATTGTGAATTATTTATAGCTTCTGAGTTATTTGTAGAAAGTTAAGGGAAGAGTTTAATAATAAAATATGAAGAAAATAGATGAGCAGAACAACTCAGGTGCGCCTTTTACTTATTAGAGTTTCAATCGTTAATTGTATTGTGTTTTCTTTGTTTAGTTAAATTATCACCTTTGATTCCGTTGATATTATAATCTTTGCTCAGATTAATAATTTTCTCCTCAAAAAGTGATATTTTTCCCATTTTATTATTTAGGTTAGTTTTCTCGATTAGATCTAGAATTTGTCAGTTAATTGAACGAGGTTTCTAAGATCGACAACCCACTCATTCACTATACCTGTAAACTGATAAGTACACAACATAGATGGTAGAAGTACAGTAACATATATTTTTACTACTACACAACCCAGCTACTGAGTATGTCATCATGCAATCTTCCTGAACCCTTAGACTAACTCAGGTATTCGCCAAGTGAGCATGCAGGTTCATTTCATGCATATCTAGTTTATTAATATAACAATCATGCATAGACATAATGAATTACACATTGTATACAAAATAGGTCATAAATCACAACAAGGCATAACTTATGTAAACACAATAATCTTATACAAAGTACCACACAAAAATTTCAATACAAAGTCAATCGTTGTTAGTGCCCTCTAACGTTTGTTAGTGCCCTCGTGCGTATCCTCATCACTTGTGTCATGTATTAGGAAGTGACACATACCCTATTATGAGGTGAGTTAACCAAGGAAGTGGCCCTTACCATGTCAATGAGCGTATCAGCCTCGTTGGAAATGTACTATTATGAATCATACTAGTATCTGAGCGGACTAGTTAGTCGTCAATCACTTGATGCACCATAACGCGCGACCAAGAACCCGGTAGGTATTCTTGTTCCTATATTACTCTCATAACCCCCATTCTACCCTGTTAGTCACTGATTAGAGTAGCCATACACACAAACATGGATAATTTGTTCCATAGTCATAGTGCCTTATTAAGGTCTTTCCAATTGTCTGTCTGCGAAGTTATCCTTAAGAAGACATGCCATCAATACCATAAACAAACATCCATCTTATACTTGGGAATGATTCGTTATGTTTCTCTCCCAAGTTACCTAGTTGCAACACATTAATTTCTCCATGTACATTTCATTACTACATGTTTCTTTATCCAGTTTTATAGGTTAGAACCACTGATTGGCAAACAACCCATTCACAATCGATTAGTGTACGGGGTAAACCTAATACGACTATTGGTCTATCATAGCTAGTTTTTCTAAAGTGTAAATAAACTACTAATATTTTAGTAGGGGGTATTTTTAATATATGAAAAGAAGAAGAAGACAAACTTACTTAACTTTCAGAGAATTGATCATTTTCTAGTTTAAAGAGGTATTGATAGTAATCAAGAATTCTGGCTATTTATTTGATTCATGGACATGGTCCTACTTCAATTCAATGAGACCTTAGGTTAAGAGTTTTTTCGACCAAAAAAGATAACAATATTAAACTGGGGGTTTTGATTGCAGAAACTAGATGAATAATTAAAATAAAAGCAATTAGAAAGTGATCTTCTGACAATTCTAAAAAGGAAATCCTGGTTTACTACTTCTCCCTAGTTCATCAATTCTTTTCTTGAGTGTTTTAATGATTCTAGATTGCAACCTTAGATCTAAGTTTATTCCCAGTCTCCTGTAACATAAATTTTTACTAGCAATTCCTAAATCCTAACTCTCGTTACAGATTTACTAATTAACTAGTAGCGTTCAAGATTCATCTCATTTTAAGTCAGCTAAACCTGAGGAATTACCATCTCTAGTTTCATTAGTAGTATTCCTATGGTTTAATGAACATCATAGTTCTCACTTGTAAGAAATTCAAACCAGATAAACTCAAACAGTAATAAATCATAAGAGAATTCAATATTAACAAGGATTAAGACAACAATTTGTATAGAATTTGTATTCAACAACTCAGGAAGCAAAATAATGAACTAGAGTTCCATAGTAAACCGGAATTCAATCCGACTACTCAGACATAATAGAAATAGAAACAACAATAAAAGGAAAGGAAAACACCATCAAATATGTATTGAAGAACTGATGTTGAGGTCCCGTCCTACTCCGCTATCTCCGGTCTACCATGAACTAATGGAATCTCCATCTCTTTCTCTAACTTGACAGCTAGAGTTTTAGAATTCCAAATTAGAAGATGCCCCTTCGTACGCCTCTATTTTCTTCTTAGAGTAGGATTATCAAAGAACTCAAAAATGAGTTCTTAATATTCTCTCAAAATATTTCTTTTTCTTCCACCTCATTTGAAGAACTATATCTAATTTGTAACAATATCAGAGAATTCACATATTAGTTTTTAATTTTTTCTCTTTCATCTATGTGAAACATTATGATTGTAATAATAATTCTTGTAGGACCCATATATAGGTTCTTAAAAGTTCTTACAGAAGAGCATTCTCTCATAAGTTCTTAGGCTCTGTTCGGCATGACTATTTTATGGTTGTTTTGGTCTGGCTGTTTTGTAGTTGTTTTATATGTGGCAGTATATTATTGGAGTGGAACGGATGACCCACGTGGAACCCACGCAGGGATCACCCCTTTATACCACCTTTATACCCCGCCGAACGTAGCCTTAATCTCTTTCCTCTATCTATTTTACACCTTAAATATTTATTATTTTTTAATTAAAAACCCTTTAAAATAACCATACTATTATATCCACCGGCTACATCAATACCCGCACTCTTCTTTCAAAATGTCTGTTTTATCCACGTTAGTTGTGTATATACCCCACTCTTCTGTCAAAATCTCTGTTTTTCTCATGTGGCTGCCCTCTCCCGTTCTTCACGTGCAGCCTTTCCTTTGTCAAAGTTTGTGGCCCATACTGTTGTCCAACTGAACTCGTACGCTCAGTCGTGTTTTCACTTCGCACAGTCGGAATATTAAAAAACTTTACAATCTTGCCCCTGTTTTAATATCTTTCATAAATTACTATATTTAACCATAATTTTTAACATATTACGAGGTGACCCCATATTTCATTACGCACAGTCGAAATTCCAATACCCTCAGTCAGAAAATGACCAATTTAGGGGCTAATGTAGGCAAAATTTATTAAAAGCGGTTCGAAAAAAGCAAAGAAGGATTCCGAAGTACTTATATAAGTAAAAAAATATATCATAAAAATTACCAACAAAGTATACCATGACAAAGTAGATGAAAAGATGAACGCGTCGGCGTAAACGGATCGAAAAATGAAACTATAACGAAGAAGATATGACAATTTTAAGACCAAAACTCGGGGCCGGCGCCGGCGCCGGTAAAGAAGAACGTGCGCGGGTCACTCTTTACCGGCGCCGGCCCTTCTTTACCGGCGCTGGCGCCGAGTTTCGGTCTTAAAATTGTCATATCTTCTTCGTTATAGCTCCGTTTTTCGATCCGTTTGCGCCGACGCGTTCATCTTTTCGTCTACTTTGTCATGGTATACTTTGCTGATAATTTTTCTGATATATGTATTATTTCTTCTTAAGCACAACATTAACTATCATCGACGTCTTGTTCGAAAATGCCCATCAACCACTAATTACATGTCCGTTGAAGAAGAATCTATTTGAAATTCATTAAAATTTTCTATCATTTCCACAAATTTCACGTCCATTGATGAAGAATCTATTTGAAATTATCAAAATTTCCTATCAATATCAATATTAACTATCATTAACTTCTTATTCCATAGTAAAATAATCAAGCATGTTCTATTCTTATTAACAGATGAATGGACACCAATCTAAATAGTTAGATGTATCGACATTAACTATCATCGATGTCTTGTTCAAACTTACCTATCAATTCCACTAAATTCATGTCCGTTAAAGAAGAATTTATTTGACAATCATCAAAATTGCTCAAAAAATGTCATCGTTGAAACATATTTTCAATACTTCAAAAGCGAGATCGGTTTGTCATCGGAGATTGCTCAAAAAATGTGTTTTTATAACAATTGAAAATGTATACATCTTTGAAACATATTTTCAATACTTCAAAAGCGAGATCGGTTTGTCGTCAGAAATTGCTCAAAAAATGTTTTTTTATAACAAATGTAAATGTATACATCTTTGAAACATATTTTCAATACTTCAAAAGCGAGGTCGGTTTGTCGTCGGAGATTGCTCAAAGAATGTCATCTTTGAAATATATTTTCAATACTTCAAATGTGAGATCGGTTTGTCGTCAGAAATTGCTCAAAAAATGTCATCGTTGAAACATATTTTCAATACTTCTAAAGCGAGATCGGTTTGTCATCGGAGATTGCTCAAAGAATGTTATCTTTGAAACATATTTTCAATACTTCAAAAGCGAGATCGGTTTGTCGTCGAAGATTGCTCAAAAAATGTGTTTTTTATAACAAATGAAAATGTATACATCTTTGAAACATATTTTCAATACATCAAAAGTGATAACGGTTTGTCGTCAGATTTTGCTCAAAAAATGTTATTTTTTTGTAACAAATGAAAATGTATACATCTTTGAAACATATTTTCAATACTTCAAAAGCGAGATCGGTTTGTCGTCGGAGATTGCTCAAAAAATGAGTTTTTTTATAACAAATGAAAATGTATACATCTTTGAAACATCTTTGAAACATATTTTCAATACTTCAAAAGCGAGATCGGTTTGTCGTCATAAATTTCTCAAAAAATGTTTTTTTTATAACAAATGAAAATGTATACATCGTTGAAACATATTTTCAATACTTCAAAAGCGAGATCGGTTTATCGTCGGAGATTGCTCAAAGAATGTCATCTTTGAAACATATTTTCAATACTTCAAAAGCGAGATCGGTTTGTCGTTAGAAATTGCTCAAAAAATGTCATCGTTGAAACATATTTTCAATACTTCAAAAGCGAGATCTGTTTGTCGTCGGAGATTGCTCAAAGAATGTCATCTTTGAAACATATTTTCAATACTTCAAAAAAGCGAGATCGGTTTGTCGTCGGAGATTGCTTAAAGAATGTCATCTTTGAAACATATTTTCAATACTTCAAAAGCGAGATCGGTTTGTCGTCAGAGATTGCTCAAAAAATGAGTTTTTTTATAACAAATGAAAATGTATACATCTTTGAAACATATTTTCAATACTTCAAAAGCGAGATCGGTTTGTCGTCAGAAATTTCTCAAAAAATGTTTTTTTTATAACAAATGAAAATGTATACATCTTTTAAACATATTTTCAATACTTCAAAGTGTGCAGTAAATGATGACAACAAACATGAACTACTTCATATTGACGATCTTCTACTAGACTGCAAGAGCGATGAGGAAAGACTAAAGAATATCAAGACTTCAAAGTGTGCAGTAAATGATGACGACAAACATGAACTACTTCATATTGACGATCTTCTGCTAGACTGCAAGTGCGATGAGGAAAGACTAAAGAAGATCAAGACTTTAAAGTGTGTAGTAAATGTCGATTTTTTAGTTTTAAACAGCAGGGATTTTCCATATACACTAACATTGTCTATCATTTCCAACCATTCCACTAATTAATTCATTTTGACAACTGATGCCCGAAATGCATTCCACAATCCTCTAATGACTAACATGAAAACCCTAATTGGAGGGAAAATGATACAACTTATTCGACACACACATCATTTTAAAACCCAGAACAATTAACAATTCAAATGACTAACACGAAAACCCTAATTGTGGGTGCGTTAGCCCTTTAGTGTATCATGATTCTCGTGGATTCTATTTAGTGAATTCTTTTAAGAACAACGAGATCGGTTTGTCGTCGGAGATTGCTCAAAAAGATGTTTTTTTGACAAATGAAATTGTATACATCTTTGAAACATATTTTCAATACTTCAAAAGCGAGATCGGTTTGTCGTCGGAGATTGCTCATAAAAGGTTTTTTTTATAACAAGTGAAAATATATACATCTTTGTAACAAATTTCAGGACTTCAAAAGCGATTCTATTTCGGAGTTTCATTTTCAAACAACATTGTTCGCATGTCATTTCTCATAATGTTACAACTTATTCGTCACACACATCATTCTAAATCCCAGAACAATTAACAATTCTGTTGACTACCAGTACATGAAATCCAAATGTGTTTGCACTAATCAAGTCTGTGTTTGCACTAATCAAGTCGGGGGACGTCGTCTCCTCGTACTAGCCCTGTAGCGTGCAATATGTTCCCTACGGTCCGCCTCAGCCCCGCTTCGTTTTACTATCGAATAAGAAGTCAATGATAGTTAATGTCGATAATGATAGTTAATATTGATATTGATAGGAAATTTTGATAATTTCAAATAGATTCTTCATCAATGGACATGAAATTGGTGGAAATGATAGAAAATTTCAATGAATTTCAAATAGATTCTTCTTCAACGGACATGTAATTAGTGGTTGATAGACAATTTCAAACAAGATGTCGATGATAGTTAATGTTGTGCTTAAGAAGAAATAATACATATATCAGAAAAAATATCAGCAAAGTATACCATGACAAAGTAGACGAAAAGACGAACACGTCGGCGCAAACGGATCGAAAAACGGAGTTATAACGAAGAAGATATGGCAATTTTAAGACCGGAACTCGACGCTAATTTTTCTGATATATTTTTTTACTTATATAAGTACTTCGGAATCTTTCTTTGCTTTTTTCGAACCGCTTTTAATAAATTTTGCCTACATTAGCCCCTAAATTGGTCATTTTCTGACTGAGCGTATTGGAATTCCGACTGTGCGTAATGAAATTTGGGGTCATCTCGTAATATGTCACAAATTGTGAATAAATATAGTAATTTCTGAAAGATATTAAAACAGGGGCAAAATGGTCATTTTCCGACTGTGTGAAGTTAAAACACGACTGAACGTATTGACCCTCGTTGTCCAAAGATGTCGGTTTCAGTTAAACCCCACGTCAGACACAACAGATCCGTAATGTCCATCATACGGTCCTGTAGCCCAATTTGGAAAAGATGAGCCCACAAATTTTTGGCAAATTCTTGACAAATTCTTGACTAAAGGTCAAGGGGGCTACATACAGACCCGGACGGGCGTTTTTTTTGCCGGAAATCATAAAAATTTAAATTATTAAAAGGAAAAAATTATATCATTAGTCAACTAAATTTAAGATCTCCTCAAAATAAGACCAATCATACATATATTTTGATCACATTTAAAAAAAAATTATTTTCACATGTATAATGCATTGAACATAAAAGAAAACTTGAATAAATGGTCATACAAACCTGTACAAATGTTCATTAAAACATGTAGATCCACACGTAAAAACATGTACATCATCGCATCAAAAACATACATATGGTCACATAAACCTCTACAAATCATTAAATATGTACATCCTTAGATTAAAATATGTACATATAAGGGAGAAAACTTGTATGAATGGCCATACAAACATGTACAAATGTTCATTAAAGAACTTTTACATTCTCACATTTGAACATGTATATCGTCACATTAAAACATGTACATTCTTACATTAAAATATGTACGTGCTTCCTCACATTAAAATATCATAGTATATATGTAAAGTAATTTTTTCCTTAAACTTTTCAAAACATATCTATGACTGGTTTTTTGAAGAGCTTGAATTTAGGTGAACAATGATATAACTTTTTTTCATTTTTGACTTATATATTAAAAATTACAACCATTTAAAATTATTGTTGTGATAATGATAAAAAAATTAAAAAAAAAAGTAAAAAAAGGAAATCCGCGCCCTCGCCACCATCCTATATGTTTTGTTTCTTTTTGTTTTCTATTTCTTCCCACTATATTTTATTAATTATAAAATTATCCTGCTGTAGTCACTGATAGCCATTTCAAGATATTTTTATTTTAATTTGATTAAAATGTCTTCAAATGTAATCATCTAACTACGTTCAGATATAGCTCAGACAGGTTATAAATTCTTTATCACATACGTGTGATCTTTCCTAACACGCAAATATCGGTCAAGTAAAATTTTAAAGATAGTTTTTTGACTAGTTATAGATAACTACATACATGTACATTAGTTCTATAAAAGTTGTACAGTTAGTAAATAAAATTGTATAGATGTATGAGTAAATTTATACATTAAATTATGATATTACTAAAATTTTATTAGATGTACATACTAACTTCTAAAACCGTACAA
Source organism: Limonium bicolor (assembly GCA_023374045.1). Lineage (NCBI taxonomy): Eukaryota > Viridiplantae > Streptophyta > Magnoliopsida > Caryophyllales > Plumbaginaceae > Limonium > Limonium bicolor. The sequence goes on from CM041776.1 coordinate 444,092,281, forward strand.
TAAACTTATAAAACCTGTATTTTTATACTATACAAACTGTATAATTTTAAATGTAACTTGGTGCAGCCAAGAGTAATTGAATTTTAAAACCACAATCTAGTGAAAGCAGAAACTAGGCTAACCGAAGTGGTTATCATTTAATTTACAGGTTTCGGTTCCAGTTATGGCTATTGATTTTTAGGAAATCCGGTTAACCGGAAAAATCATTTAAGTCTTTTAATTTTTTTATAAATATAAAATCATACGGTTAATTATTAGATTTCCTAAAAATAAGTGTACAATTATATTGTTAATGGTTAAAGTTATACTAAACCAATAAAATCTTACTAAAATCGATGGTAAATTGGTTTGATATCGCACTAAAACTGGTAAAATCGAACATTGTTTAATAATTATAAGAAAAAAACATATAAATCTACATCATTTCGGTTAACCGTTAAACCGATGAAAACGTACTGAAATCAACGATTAATTGATCTCAATTAACCGCTTCTAAATAACCAATTATTGTTATCAAATTTGGCTAACTGATAATCGGGTTACCCAAAAATGGTTATGAACACGAGCATGCATATGCTGAGTGAATAGTGATTATGATATGATGTGCATTTGTTGCTGAATGGTACCTCCACGTGCATGGCTTCAAGTGGGCATGAGCCCGTCGTTAAAAAGTTAGCTCTTTAATCATGACTTAATCATTCATGGTGTGCAGCCCATCATGTCACGAGCCCACAAAGATGTATACAAGCAACTCCTCTCTCACGTCCATATGAAGCCGTCCAGCCCCTTGTGTGCATGTGCATGCATGTAGCCCACATCCGTACTGCTCATGTCTTTTGTTCTCACGTCTATGCATGATTCCAGCAGCCCAAGTATCCACGGTGTTGCATTTAGAAAATTGATCCAGCAGATCCAGCCCACCGTGGATGTATGCAGCCTACCGTGCATGTATGTGGCTATCTCTTACCGGGTGTGTATACGTCCTTTCCTCCGGGCGAAAGTAATTCTCGGTCCGGGAATTTGAACGATGCAAACCTGAACCAATGCAAAATATATGCAGACATAGCTTCCGTTCTGATGTGTTCCTGGTGAGTTTATTCAGACACATACTTGGATCACACTTATGGGTCGTTTGGTAGGGATAATAGAATTGTAATTTCTGGAATTGAAATAATTATACTATTTGGTTGAAGGAATTTGAATTCCAAGAATTTTGGTCACTGCTAAATTATGGTCTTATTTTGGGAATAGCATTCCCTGATTTTTAGCTAGGAATTACAATTCCAAATGAGTTGCCAGTTTCTTCCGTCACTTCAGACGTGATAATTAATTATAAATACAGATATTTTCATAATTTCCACCAATATAACTGCAACTAATTATTTATCTTCTATTTTTATCCTACACTTTTTCTCAAACTTGTTATTCTTCAAATTTTGCTAGGCTTTCAAAATCATTTCTATGCGACACTTTATCTTTTTGTTTTGAATAAAATTGTTATTTATTTATTTGGTTTGATCTAGGGGACTAGGGTTCAAGGTATGAAAGTTTACATTTTATTTTTATTATTTTTTGTGTAGAAAATGTTTCCTTTTACATTCTACATGCTCAATAATTACAAATTTATATTCATAATATCAATTTAATTTCAGAAAATTTAAATAAAAATTAAGCGAAATTTTAAAAATAATTTATTGACTTGTTTTTTTAAATACCCCGGACTTATTTAGGGTGATTAATTATGCTAATGTAAAATTTAGAGGCTTAATTATGCCTTAAGTATATTAGTGAAAGAAGTAAAACGAAAAGAAAGTAAGAAAACGCGTAAAAGTAATAAAACGTAAAAACGTGCACTAAGCAATTATACAAGGTATATAACCTCAACTAGGGTCTTAGATGGATTCCTAGGGCTTAGTTAGTCATTAAGAACATACGGGAACAAATCCCGTAGAAAACGGATCCTTAAAACGGATTAAAAGCACAAACGGACCTTAAAGCGCGTTTTTCGAGGAAACTGGGAAAACACGACTTTAAGCGGGTTAAATAGACCCGTAAAAATTTTAGTCAACCAAATAGTCATTATTAAACCATAATGAAGGTCTAGAACCAATAAAATTAATTAGACGAGAAAATTCCGGAAAACGGGTTCCGGAAGTGAATAGTGCAAAAAATGAAAGTTGTGGGGTGAAAACATAAAAAACAACTAATGTGTTCCACTTGCAAATAAAAATTAAAAATCTGTAGGGTGTTGTGTGTGTGGCCGATTTTCCCTCCCTCTCTCACTTATCTTAATTCTTTCTTATTCACTACAACAGACATAAAAATAAGCAAAAAGTAAAAAGAAGAAAGTACACTACCTTACTTTGGACTCTCTCTCCTATTCTCCCCACACTCCACCGTACTCCCTCCTCTCTCTGATTTCTCTTCTTCCTCTTGGAGCTCCATCTATGGCGATTTAAACAAACCAAAGAGACCCCTTCTTCCTCTCCATCTTTGACCACACAAAACTTCTCCAAAAATCACAAAATAGTACCGTTGGATTCCTCTCATTAAGGAGATCATTCCCCTCTGTTCAAAATCCGAAAATACCCACCTTCATCTCCATGGGTATTCCTCATTTGAAGGTTTGAAACCACCATTGGAAGCCTCTCCTTCATCTTGTTGGTTTGAGGTAAAAAGAAATCCCAAAATCTCTCATTTCTAGCTCTCACTTGCATTATAAGAATTTATAGTTTTGAGCTATTTGTGCCTTGTTCTCCAGCCGGTTTTGGCTTCCTCTTGGAGCTGGAAATTTTCCTCTCTTGCTAGCCAAGAACTCTACTCATTGATTGAAAGGTAATGCCCTCTTAAAACCCTAAATTATATACTCCCAAGTTCTAGGTAAATAAGGGTTGGTTTTGAAGTAGAGTTATTGTGTATTGATGGGCTGTAGCATTGCCTATTTAGTGAGCCAAGAACAAGAAAAAGATAAAAGAAAGAAGAAGGAAGAAAGGAGAAAGGAAGAGAGAAAGAAAGAAAGAAAACAAGAAGCTAGAACACAAGGTAATTAACTTACCTTATTGTGCATATTTCGTGTGTATGGGTATTAATATTGGTTGAGTATGGTGTGTCACTACAATGTGAATGAAAAGGGGATTAGTAATGCGTCTATGTTGATGAGTAAAGTTTTGAGTAAGTGAATAAGTGTGTAAGTGCTGGAATAGAACGTGGGTATAATGTCTTGGAATGGTGTTGATTATGTATATTGATAAACAGGAATGAAAAATGAATTGAGCAAGCAAAATAATGCTTGGGAAATACTTAAGAAAACGGGGAAACTCTGTCGAAATTTCGGTAGGAAATTTGGTAACTTAAGAGTGTGAATTGAGATAAAACAACCTAGTTGGTCTAGGTGTGTTCTTAGTGTTGTTTTGAGTAAGTAAATCGCTTTGGAATTGAACTAGAAAGAATGGGGTAGTTGAGTGAAACCAGGGGATGAGAAATAATGCAAGGACACAAGTAATGCATTAGTTGTAGAATGATTGAGAAGTGGAAAAGAAAGAAAGAAAATCTGTAGCGCAACTACACCAAGGTTCTAGGATGAGTTAAGGGTGAAATTGTGTAATTAGCCAAGAAATGAGTAATGAATTTAGTAAATGATTTAGAGAAGTTTGGAGTGTTAAAATAGTGTTAAAACATGTTGGATTACATGTGTAAAGTGTGGGAAAAGATTGGGCAAAGAAAGGAGCCAAGAACAACAAAGAAAAATGTAAATTTGGTAAAAATAGATAGTGGTCCGGGACTTAGGTCCAGGACCAAGTCCCAGACCAACCTAAAAAACGGCCGATGACTGCATTCTGTACCTGGTCTGGGACTTAGGTCCCTGCTAAGGTCCCGGACCATATATAAAAACTGGCCGAGAGTTTGTTCTAGCACTGGTTGGGGACTTGGGACCCGGACCAGCCCAAAATTGTCTTGAAATGTGTTTAAATGGTGTTTTAAGGTAGAGACTTGTTAGGTAATGATGTTATAACATTGTTAAGACTTAATTAATGACATATAAAGGTCATTAGTGGTATAAACAAGCTTGGGAACTAAATTGAAGTAAGTAACAAATGTAAACAAGGTCGAAATGTAAGGAGTAAGTAATTGCAAATCGGGGAACTCTAAAGATTAAAGAGTTAGGTTAATTATAGAGAATTAACCGTCCGATTCTACGAATGTTATAGGATCTGTATGATTGGATTCTGAAGGAGAATCGGGGATTCAAACAACTACGGTGAACGGTATGATTTCCTCATGCCCTGTATCCTAACGTGGTTACCTCGGCTTGTTTGTTGTGTGCTTGTATTATCACCTAAACAAGATAAAACACACGAATCAGATTTATTGCATTTCCTTATGCTTGTAATGCAAAGTATCTTGTTGAATTGTAATTGAATGTGAAGTTGTGTAATTTATGAAAACTTGTGATTGTGGATGAAGTCTTGGGTGTGGAATGTGCATTTCCCACTAGTTGAGAGCGTGATGCCTTGGTTGAATTGTGGCTGGATTGGAAGGTTGTGATTGAAAGTGAGGTATTGCTGATTGGTTATGATGACCTTGTTGAAGTGTTTGATTGATTAATTTGGAAGCTTGATTGTTTGTTGTTGGCTTCTCACTAACTCCCTAACCATCTAACCCTCTAACATTGAGAACTGGGAATTGAGTAATTTAGAGTATTTAAGAAGCCTGATATAGTATCGGCCACGCGTGAGGATGAGGTAACAAGAGAGATTGTTAAGCGATTCCTGGTTATGATCTTTTCCACGGTCCAAACCCCTTAAATGGGTAGCAACCTGGTTAAGTGGGCCACCTTAAGCCCGTTGGTGGGATAGCCTTATCCCTGCCCGAAGGTCATACCAACTTAACATTGAGTATTGGCAAGAGAAGGGAAATTGATTGAGGATGACTTGGACTTCTTTGAGTTTGATGACCTTGAGTATTGAGGTAATGACATCCGATTAACCCGGATGGTAATTGGGCTAACCCATTGTGAAGTTTGATTGAGGTTGAACCTTGGTTGATGATTGTGAATTTTGTGCTTGTTGGATTGACATGCCTTGCATGATTGTTGCCATGCATGCTTGTGAATTTAATTGTCTTAGCATGTTGTTTTGTATAAAATGAACTGCATGTTGGCGACCAATTAGTTGGCGTACCCTCGATAGTACGCGGGGTATGCGGAAGTCATATGCAGCTTTGTTGAGCCCCAGGGGCACCGTTTTTATTTCAGGTACCGACAAAGCTAAGAGGCCGAGTGCGAGATCGGACTGTCGTGCTTAGTTAGCTAGGGGTTTCCTTAGATAGTGAATTGTTGTATACGGGCTTTTAGCCCATTAAATTGCCGGTGTACCAAGTGGTGCACCCTCATGTACTTGAGAACATGTAGAATTATGAGAACATGGGTGAGAGGTTAGATACTTGATAAGTTGTATAAGCTCGTGAGGAGTATTGTATTTGAATTTGTACCTTAGAAACTCAGTTTCTCGAATTGCAAACTTAAGTACGGTTTGAGCGGAGATCATTATATTTGTTTTGGACTTGGAGTTTGGATTATATTGTTTGTACTCGGTTATTCCGGTCCATCAGACCGATGCTGTATTGGTAGTAGGCCTTGTTAGTCACGTGGGTGACTAACGGCATTGTAGCACCCGTTGTTGAGTATGGATTATCCGCTGCATTTGTATAGAAGTTTGGGATGATTAGACGGTAATGACGGGATTAGCAGTTGGGGTGTTACATTTTTGGGCTCTTATAATTATGACAATAAAATTTATCAATTATTATTTATCAAATATAATTTTACAAAGTCTAAAATTTAATTTATAATTAAAAGGGAACATACAACTATAATAATGTGTTAAATGTCAATGATTTATTAGTGACTTGATACTTATTCCAAGTCTATTCCTATCATTATTCTGGCAACCAAACAAAGAAACCATCAAATTCTAGGTATTTCTATCATAACAACCAAATGATGTCATATTCTATTCTCGGAATTCTATTCCATGAATACTATTCTAGGAATTAACATTCAAAGAACCAACACACCCGTTAAAATTTGACATAATAGTTATCTCGGGGTTAGAACACATGTCCGGGCCAATCCTAAAATGCATCAGAAGAACTGTTTTTATTTCCATCTTGATCGTTAAACTCTTAGCACACATTTGTAGACCTTTTCTTTAACGTTTTAACCTGTTTTTAGTATAAAACCACATGTGAGGGGAGTTCTTCACATATAATAACATAAATCAACACATAAGTGAAGGAATTTACCACATAATCTACTAAAATAATAATCAAGTTAAATATAGAAATATCCGCATTTATCAATTAGTCACATGAATTATATTGTGATCACGTATCATATGGTAAAACATTAGAGTTACCATTGCAAGTAACATTCAAATCTAATCACATACCACTGTGCAAAAATTAAACAACCATATCATCTTATCACACAACACATAATTTATCAAGACCCGAGGTAACCTTCGGTCCATTCAGATCGCACAACAATATACACTGGTACAAAAAACACAACCGTCGAAATAGGACCCCGAATTAGGCCAGGTCTAGAAAAAGACACCTATTTCGGCAGTTCTAGTAACAACCACCGCCATAGGTTTTTTTCCCGTTTTTTTAAATTAAGTCAAACACCAGCCTCCACGCGCCTTCATTATCTTCCGTCCCTTCGCCTCTCTCTCTTCATTCTCTTCACTCACCGTAAATTTACAACCCTAACTGGCGTCTTTCCCTGCGCCTTCTCCATCATTCTCTTCTTGTGTATGCGCCTATGGAGTGATAAATCACTTGAACTGCTGCATTTCGCTCACCAGATTGAAGACGGGGCTGAAGTTGTTCATTCTAGAATCGGTAATATACTCGAACTTATATTTTTCTCTTTAGCGAACAAGGAACATACATGCTCGCACCTTTTCATTCTCTTCTTTGTGTCAGCGAATCTCTTCATTCTTTTCTTAAGCCGCGCCTATGCTGTGATAAATCATTGGAGCCGCTGCATCTCCCTCTCTTCATTATTGGAAGAAAAAACATGCACAAGTGCAAGAAATAAGAAGAAGATAACAAGTTGCTTTCTTTATTTGTGAATGTCGACCCTTTCGTCAAAGACAAATTAAAGAACATTACAGACGCAAGAACTAACTACTTGCTTTATACAGCTAAAGATAAAACTAACTACGAGATATATGGAAAGAATCTTAACAATATTATATTTTATACATGGACCCAAAACTAATGACAGATTTTAATCCTAATAACAAATATGGACCGAGGACTTAATATTGTGGGTTGTGGACTATCTAGCCCAACATTCATTCTCTTTGCTGATAGTATTTTTGTAGCTGGAGAACAAGGAACATGCTCTGCACAACTCTCTTCATGCTCTGCACCTCTCGCAGTAATTTTTAACCCTAACTTGTAAACATGAATCATGCTCTGTGCCTCTACGATCTCTTCACTCACCATAATTTTGCAAGGCGAACAAGGAGCGTACATGCTCTGCGCCTCTATTGATTCACATCTTGTGTATGTGCCTCTACAGAGAGGAATTACTAGAATTACTACATCTTTCTCCCGAGGTTAAAGATGGTTGTTAGCTAGGAACCGTCGAAATAGGTGTGTTTTTTTGTTCTAACAGACACCTATCTCAGCGGTTGCTAGCTAGGAACTGCCAAGATGGGAACTCTATTTCGGCGGTTGTTCAACCTCCGAGTTAGGGTTGCACACCTATCTCGGCACACCTTATTTTAGCGGTTCAAAACTGCAGAAAAAGGCCCAAAATAACCGCCGATATAGACCTGTTTTGTACTAGTGATACCTCTATACCTAGACCTGGCAATTTGGACCCAACCTGAAACCCAACCCGAACCCAACCCATATTTTTGCGGGTTAGGGTCTTGATTATTGACCCATCTATTTTTTGGTTGGGTTAGGGTAATAAGCTAATTTTATGGGTTGGGTTAGGGTAGAGATCTTAACCCATGACCCAACCCGAAACCCGAAAATATATTGTGTAAATAATAAAAATAAAAATATTAAATATATATATATATATATATATATATATATATATATATTTTCTGATCAAACTATACCTTAGCCTTAAGCCCAAGTGCAGTTGGACTATTTCACCTTTAATAATATCATATAATCTTAACTAAACAAACGACCTAACCTGCTGCATATCAAACAAAGGGCCTAACCAGACCTTAACATAATGTTGAAAACCCAAATGCTCTCGTCTTGCAGACTCACGTCCATTTTTCTTCTCTACGTCGTTGTTCATGTCTATGTCGCTCTTCATCTCTGCCCAAGGTTTGTTTTTCTTATTCTCACTGCCAAAGTTGTTCTTGAGAACATAAGTATGTTTAGATTATCTAGAAGGGTGAACAAAAGTAGGTGATACATATTTTTTGTAAGTTAGATCTTGATTATAGACCTTTTAGTGAATTCTGAAGCCAATAATATGGATAACGTGCTGCATAAAAGTTCCTCAACTGTTGACGACGATTAAGTGATTGTGATTGTACTTTTCTAAGGCATGAGCGCTCAATTTAAACAGGTGTAATTATTTTAAAACTATCAGTCATAGTTTGAGGCTTTGAGCTCTCAGTTTATAAATTATTTTTAACTTTAGAAGATTTGTCTTTAGTATATATCTTTAATGCGTAATGAAGATTTTCATTTTCGTTCCTCTTTTTATTAAGGGCACTAGGATTATGAACATATCTAGATAGGATTCCTCCCCGACAGTGGTAAAGCTTTAAGCTCAGATTGATAAATATAAACTTATGGAAAAAGTACGTGTTATTATATTCTTAGGAAATTGGTGCAGTACTTTTACATTCTTTGCATAACATGAAATTCGTTTAAAGTTGGGTCGATCAAGAAAGATTACTTCTTTTCCTTTTGTTTCATCCTAATTAGTGTGCCAACTAGCACTAGATGTTTTTGGATTTCTTTTATTAATTTGTACTCCTAATCCATCTAAATTATTGTGTGCTTAAAAAATGGGTTGGGTGGGTTGGGTTAGGGTTGAAGGATTTTAAACGGGTTGGGTTAGGGTCATGATTTTCTGACCCATCCATTTTTGGGTTGGGTTGGGTTGATGATATTTTAAATGGGTTGGGTTAGGGTTGATATCAACCCGACCCAGTGACCCAAATCGCCAGGTGTATCTATACCGTGGGTTAGAAGCTCGCTTATATCCTCGTCTGACTTCCCAAGTCCTAGAGTATAAGGGAAACTCATGGTTAAATCCTCACCATCGTTATTATTTTATATATATATATATATTCCACTTAAAGAAATCTAACCCTTTACTTGCCAGTTCGAACTAGAAAGAACTCGTAATTAACACCAGTGAGATCCTCTCATGAATATTTGAACCTTGAGCTATATCTTATAACTTAACCCGTGTGTGGCTGAATTAGCCAGACATGGTCCATCTTTTATTGAGTTATTTTGGCCTATGATTATTTCCTCACAAATTTCCTTTAGCCCTAAATCCATTAAATTAGGCCCAATTAAAAACCTAATTCTCTTGAACAGAATAATCCTACATCAATTATTTGTTTTCTCCACCCGATAGTATTAGAAATTATATTACAATTTTTAGGTGATTTTAATGTCGTTCATCTACCGACTCATGTCACCCATTCATACTTCAAATTTATGCCCTAATTCGAATGTTGATCTAATATAATAACTTCTTTAATTTCGTCTAACTCTTTAAGTTCCATTTGTGTGATCTACTTAAATTTGTTGTTCGTTAAGACTCAGGTTAGGTTTCTCCATGTTTGTTCGAATCCATGTTTGTAACATCCTACATTTACACATCTCATTAGTTGTTTGGTAAGATTAGCGTTAGGACCCGTATCAGTAATTGGGTCGTTACGTCCTCTTAATCTAAGCGTCTCTCGTTCAGTGTGTTTAGGCCTACTCCTAACTTAGCCAATTTGGGTTGGGCCCTCAGCTTGGATGATGACCCATTTTAACTAAGTTCTAAGCCTACTATCAGTTGTATTTCAATTATGTCCTAGTTAGCCCATTTAAATTATACTAACTCTATTAAGATCACATTTTATTTGTTTAGGCTTTGGCCCAATTGTATCAAAACTTACCCGCTTAAGCCCGCTACACAGTCTCACTTAGTTAGGGCTTATTCCAAATCTTAAGTTCCAAATTCAGTTTTAACCCATTCTGATTATTTTGACCAGGTTAGGGTTTGTGAAATCCTCAATTTTTCACTCGTTTTGACCAGTTTACGAAACCTAATTCAATTTGCCTTGGGTTTGACTAATTACAAAATCCTAATTTTAATTTTGACTTGGATTTGATTGATTACGACACCTTAATCTAATTTTGACCCGGGTTTGACCGATTAGGGCTTCCAATTTTATCCTAATTCGATTTTGATCACATTGACCAACCATAATTCATCTTTGACCGTGTTGACCAATTCCAAATTCTTAATTTAATTTTGACCATATTGACCAACTTCAAAATCTCCAATTTGATTTGGACCAACTCTACTTCAATTATAACCTTGTTGACTAGTTTTAAAATCCCCAAATTAATTTTGACCTAACCCTAATTAAATTTTCATATTTACACTTCAACCTTCAAATTTTCTAGAAACTACCAAATTGCCCTAAATTTCCAGAAATTACTAATTCAGCCCTAATTTACCAGAAATTACAAATTCACCGCTAATTTTTCAAAAATTACTAATTCGTATGTTATTTCTCAGAAATTACTAGTTCACCTCTAAAATTGTCTCAGATTTATGATTTCACCCCAACACCCTAATTTATCTAGATTTTCTTCAAATTTTCAAAACTGTAACTAAGTTCTAGAAATTCACAGATTTACCAAAAAAATCCTCTTTGATTTTTTTTCAAAACCTTAATTCGATTTAGGGCTCCTAATTCGCATAACAATACCACCATTAAAATTTAATGGTCCAAGTACATATAGTTCAAAGTCTGTATGAATCTAACATTACAAGTTAAAATTACTGTTAATTGTTTTAAAGATCGCACAAGGAATAGCAAAAATTTTGCAAGTTTAATAAAGGGAAAAACGGGGATTCATGGCACCAAAAATACAGAGAAAAGAAATTTTTCCTAGGTTTTGGTTTTTATTCTAGCTAAAATTGAACATAAATTAAGGTAGGAATTTTCGACTTCCTTACCTTCTCCAGCACTCTCCAAACTGAGCTTTAACTCCCAGTTTCCTTCTCTCAGCTTTACACTCGCCCGGATCTAGGGTTTCTCCCCGATTTTTCAGTTAGACATAAACAAGGAAAGTAAGTGAAGATTTTTACAAATTTTGACTGGAACTTAAACAAAATCAAAAAGCACTTACCGATTCCTTGAGCTTTAACACCGGAACTAGAGAGAATGGGGTCGGAGAGCAAAATCCTAGAAGGAAGGAAAAGAAGAGAAGAGAGACCGAGAGGAAGATCGTCTAAGAAGAAGAAGAGAGGAGCTAACAACTTAGGGTTTCCGGATGAAATATAGATGTAGCTTTACTTAATCTGTAAGAGATAATTAGAAAAATTGGGGAAGAAGATTGAAGAGAGGCGTAAGGAAGAAGAGAAGAGAGGCAGAGGAAGGAGGGAGAGAGGAGAATATAAATTAGGTTAGAAAGAATAAGTTAGGTTAGTATTAGAGTTTGAAAATTATCGTGAGTGAAGCAGATGGGTTGACTGGTCCTTTGGGTTGGTCGGCCCCATTTTTTTTGTTATTGAGCTTGGCTATGGTTTAAAGAAGAGTAAAATTGGTCCAGCTGACTTATTAGTCAGCTTCCTAATCTGTTAATTAATCTTGTTAATGCCCGGCTTGTTATTTAGTTCCAAAATTTCATATATTAATTTATAACATTATTTAACATCTTATTATGTATGATAGATTGTACAAATTTTTATTTAATTTCCTACCTTTATAACGTTTATAACTCATTATTTTATGTGACATACTTTAGGTTATGTAACCTAGAATTTATTAAATCTTCCTTTATTAAACTTTAATACAAGTGCAAGAAAGAAAGCTCAAAGACAAGTTGCGAAGGAGCCAAACCTCCCCCCCCCCCCCCCCACTTAACATGAGACAATGTCTGCAGTGTTCAGGAAATAAAAGAGAAAGGGGTATAAAAAAGTACTCCCCTGACATTAATGCACAACTCTCTTGGATCCCCCTATACTCGAGTTCAACTATGTGATTACGAGAAATTTTCCTGAAAATGGTATCCTACACATCCAGGATAACTCAAGTGAAAAAAAAAAAAATCGTGAGCATTAAGCATAAGAAAAACACAAGTTAAGAACAAAATTGAAAAGTAGAGATAACTACCATTTAAATTAGAAAAAAAATTAATGCGAATTTTAAATAGGCTCAAAATTTAAAAAAATAAATAAAAATACAATAAAACTTAATATGAAATGATTATCGAACCACTTGGATCAAAATAGAATGTTACCCCAAAAGTAAGAGGAAAAGAATAACTTTACAAAACCCGGTGCTAGTGGAGGTGTTGCCGGTAATGATCCTCTAGGTGAAAAGTAGGTGATGGAAAAGTCTAGGGAAAACTACTTTGATGGCCTCCTAGGGATGCGAGAGTGTTCGTGAATGTATGTCGAATGATGTATGAACCCTGCATGCTTGCCTCCTTTTTATAATTTCTTTTCACTATTTAACGCATATTCGGGTGAGAGCTAGCTGGACGTGACTCATAAGTGTACATGCGAGTAGGGATGGCAATGGGTAACGGGTACTCGTTTCACCTGATCACCCGACCCGCAAAAGCGGGTGAAAACCCTAAATAAACGGGTGACGGATGAAACGGGTGCGGGTGACGGGTCGGGTCGGGTGAACATTTTTCACCCGGTCACTTGACCCGTTCACCCGACCCATTACCCGTATGTATTTATATTAAATAAAAAAAATATACTAATCTCATATTTGTTGAGATAATTTTGAAAAAGTTTGGTTAATACTCCATGTTTTGAGTATGTTAGTGATATTAGATGATATGGTATATATTATTGAACAAATATGAATGATTTTTTTAAATTATGCTTGTATAAAGTGCTAAAATAAAAAAATTGCTGAAAAAATATAAACGGGTGACGGGTTCACCCATTTCACCCGTGGGTGATGGGTGAAACGGGTGATGGGTGATGAAGTTACGGGTGACGGGTTGGTTCGGGTGATGCAGGTGAAAGACGGGTGACGAGTTGGGTGGAGCATCACCCGACCCGAACCCGACCCATTGCCATCCTTACATGCGAGAGCTATGGCTCTGTGAGGCATCCGGGCGAGGCCAGCGGGCATCTATCCGGACAGTTGTAGTATTCTTCACTTGTAGTCAAATATATAAGTGTCCGGGTGGCTTAGGTCGGACAGCCCACCCGGCATTTGTAGGCATTCCTGGATCTTGATGGTTAAGCACATCTGAGTGGCTAGGGTCGGACAGGTCGGCCAGACATTCCTTTTCTGGTTCATTAGGTAGGGCTACTGGCCAAACAGTTCGTGATTTTTCCTTTGTAAACTGCCAAATTCCCAATACATCAATCCTATGTCGTATAAACACCAACATAACTTGTTTTAAGATAATTTCTCTTAGATATAGAAATGGACTTCAATTTAGCACACAATCAGGGGAAAACAGTAATATGACCAAGGGATTTTAACAGTAACAAGTAGGTAAACTAGCGGCCTATCATAGGATAATTGTTTTGTGCCTCGAGTTTACTTGAATTGATCATGTGTGTGATGTTTTGAAGTCTTAGAACTCAATTCTTACCAATGGAGATTAAAAGCTAATAAAGAGTAAATGTGGATTTATTATTCATAAAGTAAGGACAAGAGCTTGGTGACTCATGATGTATCAAGAATGGTGATGTGAGATGTTTTTCATGATAGATGTGATGTGTCCAAAAGATGATGTATGAATTGAAAGAAAGTTCAATAAAAAGGAAGAGCTCATGTAAATAAAATTCATCAACTACGATAGTGTTTTTTGTGTGTGGATGTACTTGAAGATGATGATGCCTTCTTGGAAGAAGATCAAGTCAATGATCATAGATCTTGAAAAATTCTATTGCATTGTTCATTGTTTGAAGTAAGATCTCGTTCTCTATATTAGGAACCCTTTTCCGGGAAGTAAGGATAAATAAAGAATAGTAAGATCTAGTGAAACTTCAATGGTGGAGGGCTGGTATTGAAAATGAGAAAAGTTATTTTCTCGAGTAATGTGACAGATCTTGAAATTCCATGACATGGAGATCAACTAGTAATTGAGTGGACATAGGGCGGTGATAAATTCATATCACAAACATAGCTTCTCGTGGTGATCAATGGTGAAGCTGTTGTTACGTGTTTGAAGACTTTACGAGAAGATAAAGACATAAGTGATCAATATTGTCTTTGGTAGTATAGGTGTTTCCTAGTTGCTACTTATTTTATGTTTGTGGCGACTCCATCACGATTTGGACCAAATGAGTCTTTGAAGGCTCAAGTAGGAGTGGACAATTAAAAATCAACTCAAAGATCACAAGGAATAAGAGACAAAACCTTGTTAAGGTAGGTACAACCAAGAATGAAAAAGGCTATTGCCTCTAAGCCTTCTATAGTTGGCAGACAGTGGAATGCAACAACACTTTGGCTAAGATTCAATCTCTCGAGTTTGAAATGAATCGAGCCTTCCATATAGGATGCAATAGGATCATTTTGGATATTAAAGACAATTTCTCCTAGGTGTCTTGACTACCTTGTGCGCCTCAGCGGATGTATGAAATCTATCTACTTAGCCTAGACTTTCTCTTTGATGTAGCTCTATCCGTCTTATAAGCCACGATCCAACATTTAAAAAAATGTGTCACATCATCTAAGCACTTTATTTTGTGGTTCAACGATATAAGATCTAATAATTACAAATGAGAAACATAATGAACAACACAACCAGATCTTTTTATGATCAACTTTCCGCCCAAAGACAATGGATGTTGTCATCTCACGCTATCTTTAACATTAATTAGATGAACAATATAATTATTATAAACTATACGGAATCAATTAATAACATTAATACCAATTACCAGTTACTCTTAAAATAAACTATAATGACACGATTGAAAAAAGAAAAAAAAACTAAATTGGTCGATCAAGAGACTCGAGAGATGTGACGTGACAGACAATGATTCAGCCAGCCCTTCACATAGCGGGGATTTGGTGACGGAAGCGATATTTCCGTCCACGACGGATGTCATTATAGCCATTGATATTTTTGTTTCTTTTGGTATGAATCTGAACCGTACAATCTTATATATGTGTAAATGGAGGATGCACGTCATGTGTTCATTTTACTTTCGGAATTAGAAAGATATAATTCTAAACTTCTTTAAAATAAAGTGTATAGTAATATTTCGGGAAGGAGGGATATATCACCGTTTTTTTTCTCTCTTAAAATAAATAAATAGAACAAAATTCAATATTTCATTGTCTTGTATAAGTATAATGTGTTTTACTTTGAAAAGTCTTTTTTTTTTAATTTATGAACTTTTGAAATTGGTTTAAAATAAAAATAAAAACTATTACGAAGGGGCTTTGGTGACCGAGAGGAAATTTCCGTCGTGTGACGGACGAATTCATGGTCTTACATTTTTTAATCGTTTTTCTAGTTCTAATCTAAACCGTTGAACTATCTTCGTTATTATAGTAGTAGTCCATATTATTTTTGTCGCAGATGAACATTTTTTTAAGCCAAATTCTTATGCAAACAACGTCTTTTTTTCATGCGCGTGATTACCAAGAATTTTTTTTTTTAGTTTTTATTCTTATTTTCCTTTATCATAAAAAATTTAAATTGTTATAACTTTTAATATATAAGTCCAAAATAAAAAAAATTATATCATTGTTCCCCTAAATTCAAGCTATTCAAAACAAGACCAGTCATGGATATGTTTTTGACAACTTTTTTTAAAAAATATTTTTACATATATACTATGATACACTAAATAGATAATATGATTCATTAATTTTGTATTATGAATAATTAAAAATGATATTATGATTCATTAAGTAATAAGTGGTGAATTCGACCTTTTTAGCTTTTCTATGGTGGGTTTTGGGGTGTTTTAGGGCAGGGTAATCTATTTGGAATTTGTTCTGTATTTTATATTGTAGCAACTAACTCGACAGGTTTTTAGGGTTTGTGGTATCGGGTTTAGGGTCGTTAGAGCCTAAAGCCGCCACTACAAACCCTAAAAATGTCTTTGACGTTTTTAGCTTTCCTAGGATGGTTTTTGGGGTGTTTTGGGTGGTAGGGTAATCTTTTTGGAATTTGTTCTGTACTTTATATTGTAGCAACTAACTCGACAGGTTTTTAGGGTTTGTGGTAGCGGGTTTAGGGTCGTTAGACCCTTAACCCATCACTGCAAACCCTAAAAATGCCTTCGACGTTTTTAGCTATCATAGGGGTGGGTTTCGGGGGGTAGGGTAATCTATTTGGAAACCGTTCTATACTTTACATTGTAGCAACTAACTCGATAGATTTTTAGGGTTTGTGGTCACAAGTTTAGGGTCGTTAGACCCTAAACCCACCACTACAAACCCTAAAAATACCTTCGATGTTTTTAGCTATCCTAGGGTGGGTTTTGGGGGGTACGGTAATCTTTTGAGAATTTTTTCTATACTTTATATGTAGCAACTAACTCGGGTTTTTAGGGTTTTGGTAGCGGGTTTAGGGTAAACCCTTCACTACAACCCTAAAAATGCCTTCGACGTTTTTAGCTATCCTAGGTGGGTTTTGGGGGGTAGGGTAATCTATTTGGAATATGTTTCATACTTTATATGGTAGCAACTAACTCGTCAGGTTTTTAGGGATTGTGATAGCGGGATTAGGGTCATTAGACCTTAAACCCGCCACTGCAAACCCTAAAAATTCCTTCAACATTTTTAGCTATCCTAGGGTGGATTTTGGAGTGTTTTTTTTTTGGGGGGGGGGGGGGGTAATCTATTTGGAATTTCTTTCATACTTTATATGGTAGCAACTAACTCGACAGGTTTTTAGGGTTTGTGGTTGCGGGTTTAGGGTCGTTAGACCCTAATCTTGCCACTACAAACCCTAAAAATGCCTTCGACGTTTTTTAACTTTCCTAGGGTAGGTTTTCGATTGTATGGGGTTAGGGTAATCTATTTTGAAGTCGGTCTATACTTTATATTGTCATGACTGACTCGATAGATTTTCACACCACAATTATATATAACATTTCCATGATTTATATTTAAAGGTGTCCACGAGTTCATATAAACGTTTCCACATTATTATATAAACGTTTCCATGTTTTTATATAAACGTTTCCACGTTTCTACGATTCCATGATTATTTATAACTTTTCCATGCCACAATTACTTATAAACGTTTCCACGACATGATTACATATAAACATTTTCATTATTATATATGAATGTTTCCATGCTACAATTATATATAACGTTTCCACGATGTAGATATAAATGTATCCACGAGTTCGGATAAACGTTTCCACCTTTTTATTTAAACATTTTCACTTTGTTAGATATACGTTTCCACATTTTTATATAAACGTTTCCACGTTTACGATTCCATGATTATATATAACGTTTCCACACCATGATTACATATAAACATTTCCACGATCTGATTACATATAAACAATTTTCATAATTATATATGAATGTTTCCTCTCCACGATTACATATAACGTTTCCACGATTTATATATAAACGTTTCCACGTCATGATTACATATATACGCTTACCCCATTATATATTCTATGCCACAATTATATATAACGTTTCTACGCCATGATTATATATACACGTTTCCACACAATTAAGTATAACGATTACACCGTTTAAATTTATACATTACTTAGGCTTTTTCCCATTGGGTTTTGCCTAAGGAGGTTTATAGTTAATTAATATATCACTTTTTACATCACAATTAAGTGTAACGATTACACTGTTTAAATTTATACATCACTTAGGCTTTTTCCCACTGGGTTTTACCTAAGGAAGTTTATATATACACGTTTCCGCACAATTATTTTTACGTTTAAAGTTTTATAAAAAATATTATACATCACTTTTTAAAATTTAGAAATTATAAATAATAGCTTAGTATTTTTATAATAATAATTTTTTTAATTTTATTATTATTTAATATTTTGAATTATTATGCTCCATTTTTACATATATACATAAACAACGTATATATTAGAAAAATGATAAAATAATGATATTCTAACATTAACAAAAAAAATAACTAAAACAAATACGGACCAATACAAGCATGCATGTGAGATGTGTAATAAAAAAATACAAACCACATACAAGCAAGTATGTGAGATGTGTAATAAAAAAATAAAAACAAAATGGAACATCCTAGGACATAGTCACCTAATCCACTCCCAACTACAACCCACGTGGGTGCTGAGATTAAAAAAAAAAAAAAAAAAAGTTTCCGTCTCCGACGGAAAAACCATCTCCTGTCACCTAATCCACTCCCAGCCCTTCACATTGCCATTCCAAATACTTTATTCTTGTATGTTTATTTTTCAAAATTGGCCCACTTTTGGAAGTCCATTCAAATTCCTATAATTATCCGGTTCACATGTTACACTTCCGTCTCCAGAAGACAAAGGATGAAAAATATTGTGTAGCATACTCATTTTGTTTTAAAAAGATGATCATATACATAGGAGTACATGCATAAATTCGCTAAATTAAATGTTGTAATTGTTAAGCTCATTATCTATCCACGTCCCCAATCATGTTTGTTCAATTATCAAAACAACAGCTAGCTAGCCATGGTGGCGGTGTCTAAATTCAACCATTAATACAACATGGATGAGTGTCTGTGGTCTAAAACAATATTTTGAATTTAATTTTCTTCTGAAAAATATAATAACATTTTGAATTAAATCTTGATACTATCGTATATGATTCAATCTTGGGAGGTAGAGCATTTCGTTCCCAGATTGTAATCCCCGTATGACTATTATTCAAGTTTCAAGTCATGATAGCAGCAACGTACATTCACAGGGATGTCAATCTTGATCCGAACTCGAAATCTGACCCGAAACCGACCCGTAAAAAGCCGGGTTCGGGTTGAGATTTTTGACCCGAAATGATTTTCGGGTCGGGTTCGGGTTGGGTTGTTGAAACCCGTTTCAGGTTCGGGTTGAACCCGCCAACTCGTAACCCGAAAAAATAATTAGTTAAAAATAGAAAATATGTTATATTTAATGATTAAATTAGTGTTTAATGATTAATTTATGACTAAAATAAACATTTAATCGACAAATTATGATTAATTATAATACATAATAATTAATTAATATTAAAAATATTATTTTATTTATTAATTAATCCAAATTTTTTAAAAATATATATTTTTTAAAAAAGCGGGTCAGGTTCGGGTCGACTCGCTGCAGGTTCGGGTTGAAGAAATATAACCCGCTCCGGGTTCGGGTCGGATTCGGATTGACCTAAACCATTTTCGGGTTGGGTTCGGGTTGAGCTCAACCCGACCCAAAACCCGATTTTGACACCCCTTCACTGCAGTAGTAGTACTAGAAGTACTAATGACATTGATATTTTCCAAAATAACCGAATAAGCATCACGATCAGAGGGTGCTTCCTCCCTAAGGTATTTATACATCCATTATGGATTCCTTCAAAGCAAATAGATTGACATCCAATATAACTGCAAGCTCCATTTCAGATTAAATTTTCACTATTATTCTAGTTCCTAGCATTTTATGGACAAGAATTGGATTCCCTAACAAGTCTTGCATGATCCCTTCAATGAAAGGGTGTATGCTTTCCACTTCCTAATCACTCAACTTAATTTAATAACACTAGCGAAAGCAGGACCCTATGATGAGAAACATATAGGTTGGATGAATATGTGGCTATTGAGGAGGCATGGACCTAAATAAAACTCTTGTTCGGCTCATTTAGAGGCTCCTTAGAAAAATTCACATTGTGATGAGCGTGGCATCATAGATGACTGCCATAAGATTAATAACATCAAATAGTCTTTTGGCTCCACGAGGGAGCAACCTCATAAAACCAGTTCTGAATACTACTTTCTTTCTTATTGGGGATTGGATCAATATCAACAGTGGAGATGCAAAAATCTTTAAAATCACAACACATGAAGGCATGAATAACGATATCATCAGCCCCACAGAACAAACATTTGAGAGAATATTATTAATTCTTTTAGCAATGATTGCTTGGCGGAGAAAGATAATTTTAAGGAGAGCAGAGTAGATTCACACGACGAAGCTACAAGTGAAAAGTGTTTGACAGACTCAACACTAGCATCAAGGATCACGGAAAAGCAAGGGGAAGCACTGACATTTCAATAATTTGGTTATATCAGAAATAATCAAAACAAAAAATTTAGTTTTCGGTTAACTAAATTAAGACACCCTTATTCCAATTGATTCCATCTTAGACAAATGGATTGCAAGATTTTCCAAATCAGCAGCAGCATTTTCCATCTTCACAAGTTTTAGACGCACACGGGGGTTGAAATTCCAGGACAGAATCAAAGACAACGCCAAAAATCAGTGGACTCGGGGAACAAAGTCCAAGGATTTGAGAACGGAGTAAACACATGAAGAGAATGAGATTATGGTCAAACTCAAACAGATAGAAGAAGCTATGGGAATAAATCTCATAACTACGGAAAAATGACTAATTTTACCCAATTCTGCTCTACTAACCATGCATTTCCATTAAGATTGATTTAATCTTGAATCTAGTATATGGCTTCATTCTCACGCAAGAAACAAGAAAAATAGAGAGCAAAAGACAGATCGATTTTCCCTTAGTGGAGAAAGTGAAAGTAGCCCTAGAGCATGAAAGATGTCTGACATTTATTTCCACAACCAAAGCTCCATGCTCCATGGGAAACGCCAAAAACAGAATAGCCTGTACTTTAAAATAGGTTTGTTTACCTATTACTACCTTAATTCGTAATTCAGTTTGTAGTCTTAAATGGATAGACATGCTCTGTTTTTATTCTCTGTTTCTTTTCGGAAGAATGAACTCATAAACTGGTGTAAAGCGGAGATATGCAGAAGAAACTAGAAGAAGACAGATGGAGGTAGTATAGTCAGAAGCAAGGATGAGCGAAGGGACAATTATTTTGGTTATCCAAAATAACCATACTTTTCCAGATTCGATTACCGTATTTTTTAATTGTTTTATAAAAGTTCAACCATATTGGTAAAAACATTTATCCGTAATAAAGTAAGGATCGATAACGCGATATTAAAATTCAAACTTCGTGTTCATCGGTAATAACTCAACTAGCATAAAAATATTTTATAAATTTTATTTTTTCTTTAATCCAATAATTTTATCTAATATTTTACTACTCAATCAATTAGGTTTAGGTTTTAATATTTTGGTTAATTCAGAAAATTTGATTTTTTTTGTTATTATAGGAAGTTCGGTTATTTTGATTATTTTAGGAGGTTCGGTTATCGGGTGGTTAATAGTTATTAGAGTAACATAAAAATCAGTTATCGATTAAAATAGATATCAATATTAAATTCAGTTAATTCGTTTATAACCAAAATAAGGAACACCTTACTTTTTAAAATTCAATTAACGGATGTCCTTTTTAACCATTTACACATCCTACTACACGGAGGATTAATAGGCATAGGGGACTTGGAAAGAGAAACTGATAGTAGAATTCTTTCACTTTCTTAACTTAAATAATACACATCTCTAATAATTAAGGACTATAGGTTAATGGTGGCCATCGGGTCCGGTTCTACCCGGAACCGGCGGTTCTACCCGGAACCGGCCGGGAACCGGTGGGAATCGGAACCGAAACCGAACCGCCTCAACCGGTTCCGAATACGAATACATGTTTTGAGATTCGGGCCCGAACCGGAACCGGAACCGCCTGGAACCGTCGTCGGATTCGGATCCGGAACCGCCCCGGAACCGGTTGAAGTTACCGTTGGGTTTTTAAAATGTAACCTCTTAGTAGCTGTACTCTTTTTCCTTATTATGGTTTTCCCAATGGATTTTTACCTAATAAGGTTTTAATGAGGCAGTGAATCATATAATAAAATTCTCTTTGTTCCTTATTTTTTGTAAATTCAATAAAAATTCTTAAGTCTTTGTTTCTTACACATTTAAGATTATAAACTTGAAGAATAATCTATCTAGGAGTAAAGTGGATGAAAAGAGCAACGTGTGCACTCAAACGGATCTCAAATCGGAGCTAAAACGAAGCAACTGGAGCCGATCGAATCTTTCCAGAACCGGTCGGAACCGAAACCAGAACCGGCTGGAACCGGCCGGAACCGGTTTTTCGACCGAATCCGAAGCGAATTCAGATTTCAGAACCGTAACCGGAACCGCCCAGACCGGTTCCGAATACGAATACACATTTTCTGGAACCGGAACCGGAACCGGTGGAACCGGACCCGTGGCCACCATTACTATAGGTAAACGTATATTGCTATAGTTAATTCCTCATACTATTTTTTAATATTGGGAAATTTCACGATATACCCCCGAGGTTTGAGCGAATTTTACGAGATACCCCTGAGGTTTCATTTTCATTATGATATACCCTTAAGGTTTCATTTTCTTTACAAGATACCCCGAGGTTTCATTTTCATTACGAGACACCCCTGAGGTTTCAGTTTTTTACAAGATACCCCTCCGTTCAAATTCATTTCCCTAGTTTACCCTCCCACCATATGCCCCTACAAAAACCTCGGGAATTTATGATCATAGTTTTATTAAAATTTTTAAGACTTAAATAAAATACACAAAAAAATAAAGATCATATAAATAAGAAAACAATTTTAAAAAATGAATATATTTAAATAAAAAAAATTAAATAAATAGAAATGACTAAATAATAAAAATTGTATTATTTTGAAAAATGAACATAAATTGTGATTGTATAACATACTGATGACTTAAAATCATAAAAATATTATATCGATGATATGAAAAATATCAAAATTAACAATTTGTTATATTTAAATTAAAAAACTCATTATTTAAAATTAGAAAAATAAGTATAATCAAAAACTATAAAATATGATCATTTTTTGGTTATTGATGTCAAATATATTTTGTTAATAAAATTTTATAATTAATAATTTCTTATATTTAATGTAATTGTTATAATATTTTAAAATTTAAAAAATAAAAAGAAATGACTAAACAATAAATAAGTTATGACAATTCCGTTAAATATAAGAAATTATTAATTATAAAATTTTATTAACAAATATATTATTTGACATCAATAATCACAAAAAATGATCATATTTTATAGTTTTTAATTATACTTATTTTGTTAATTTTTAAATTATGAGTTTTTTAATTTACATATACGAAATTGTTAATTTTGATATTTTTCATATCCTTGTTATAATTTTTTTATGATTTTAAGTCATCAGTATGTTACACAATTACAATTTATGTTCATTTTTCAAAAATAATACAATTTTTTATTATTTAGTCATTTCCATTTATTTATTTTTTTGTTTTTGTTTATTTAAATATATTCATTTTTAAAAATTGTTTTCAAATTTTATATGATCTTTATCTTTTTGAAAACGTTGATCATAAGTTCCCGAGGTTTTTGTAGGGGCATATGGTGGGAGGGTAAACTAGGGAAATGAATTTGAACAGAGGGGTATCTCGTAAAAAACTGAAACCTCAGGGGTATCTCGTAATGAAAATGAATCCTCGGGGTATCTTGTAAAGAAAATGAAACCTTAGGGGTATATCGTAATGAAAATGAAACCTCAGGGGTATCTCGTAAAATTCGCTCAAACCTCGGGGGTATATCGTGAAATTTCCCTTTAATATTTAATTGGGTTCGTTTGGGGACAGCTGCTCGGGGCTGCTGTTGGGTCCTGCTGCTGGAAATTGAGAAGTTGTATGCTGATGGTTTTATAGAAGCTGTCAGCTGCTAGTTTTGGTGTTTGGTGGAACGTCTGCTGATGGTTTTAAAAAGTAGAGACAATTGTTAGATCTTGCTGCTGAAAATTGAGAAGCTGTCAGCTGATGATTTTGCAGAAGCTGTCAGCTACTGGTTTTGGGTGTTTGGTAGAACCCTGCTGATTTTAGAAATTGAGAAGTTGTCTGCTGCTGGAAGCTGTTCCCCAAACCAGCTCAATATCTCTGCCATACGTTGGTGAACCTTATCATAGTTCTAACTGGTAGACCAGGAAAACATATATACGGCCTATTAGTGGTAGTGGGTCTCTTAGATTCATATTCATGTTCGTCAGGGCCTCTGTTTCGTCTTTCATTGAGGTGGGAACACGACAAGGAGAAACCTCTGGGTGGCTGATTTTCTATATTTGAGTGTGCACGTGGGCATCACCTCACTTTGCATATAATTCCAGTCATTGGTCGTGGGTGCTGTCATATGGATGTCAAACTCTGTTCATTTGACAGTGATAATACGATGTGAGCTTTTGGGGCACTCCCGATACCATCCCATCCCATCCCATCGCCTAGGCCCTCCTATAGCGAAAAAATTCATTCTTTATTTGTCTACTCCATAATTTTGTATATTTCCGTGAAGCTCTTATATCAGACTAGCGATTGTACGGGACGCTCACTCCATACTCGGTGTAAGCACATGCCACCCTGGAAAAGAAAGTATATGTCAGCATGTTTTAAGCATTTTAAATATTATATTGAAGCAGAGAGGCGGAACCAACCGACACCGTTGAGTTCCTCAAATAAAAAAAACAAACAACATTTGATTGATATAAATGATTATAACTTTTAAACTATAAGTCCAAAATAAAAAAAATTGCACCATTGTTTATCTAAATTCAAGCTCTTTAAAACAAGACCAATCATGGATATGTTTTGATAAGTTTAAAAATTTATGTTAGTTACATGTACATATCAACATATCAATGACACTTATGATTCACCACATACAGTTTAAAATACACCATATAACATTAATTACACCACAAAACAATAATGATTCAGTATTTGTTTCAAAGTTTGTTATCTAATCCACCACTTATTAATGAATCATAATGCCAATTTCAATGAATCATAATGTCAAATTTAATGAATCATACCATAATTTTAGTGTATCCTCAGTAACATATAAAAATAAAAATTTTAAGCAACAATACAACACAAAACATTATTTGATATGTAAGAAAAATACATGATTCGCCATATAAGGTTTAAAATACATCACAATACTATAATACTACACTAAAAACAATAATGATTTTTATCGGTTCCGGAGTTTGTTATTTAATTCATCACTTATTAGTTAATGAATCATAATATTAATTTTAATGAATCAATCATAATATCAACATTAATGAATCATATCTTCATTTTAGTGTATCATCACAATCATATAAAAATAAAAAATTGTACACAATAATACAACACAAAACAATTTGGTATGTATGGAAAATACATGATTCATCATATAAGGTTTAAAATACACCATACAACAATAATAATACACTACAAAACAAATGATTGTTATCGGTTCCGAAATTTGTAATCTAATTCACCCTTATTAGTAATGAATGATAATATCAATTTTAATGAATCATAATATTAAAATTAATGAATCATATTATCATTTTAGTGTATCATCATACACATATAAAAATAGTTTTTTTTCAAAGTTATCAAAACATATCCATGACTGGTCTTGTTTTGAAGAACTTGAATTTAGATTAACAGTGGTATAATTTTTTTTTATTTTGGACTTATATATTAAAAGTTACAAACATTTAAAGTTAATATAGTAAAATGACAGCCCAGTCAGCAAAACAATCCAGTCAGCTGCTGACTGGGACTGCCAAATCAGTTTCTCACTCCTACCTCACGTACGGACCCGCTGCACAATCGAATTCGCGCTCTTATATATAAATATAATAATTGGTTTAGTTCTTTTTCTAAAAAAAATTGTTTAGTTGAAGAAAATCGAGAAAAATCAGGAATAAAGGCCCCGTTCTATACCCACGATTTGCAAATTAATCTGTTTTATGGAAAAAGTGGAGGACAGTTGTCAATATTCTGTTGGTTAAAAAATAAACTCATTACACATGTCTAACTCACATACGATAACCACAGTGACATTTATATTTTCGCAGGTATTGCTGCGTTTGACAGCTAACTCCGAACGGGCTCAAAATGAATTTCTTCTAGTTATTTGTTTGTGCATGGTGGAGGAATATTGGTGACTGATTTTGAACAATACTTTCCACTTCTATGATGAATCTTCTAGCGTGCTCTGATATCCTAAGTACTAGTCGATCTTTCGATGTAATCTTGACCCCTATAATATAAGCCAATCTAACCATTGTGTGAAATGGTTTAATATATGCATCAACCAGATCAGCGAAGACCGAGGTTTAGGTCTGTTGCTAATTTCAAAAAGCGCTCATTACAAAACAATTTCGGTGGCGGTTTCCCCACCTAGTCTTTAGAGACTAGGATCATGCAAGATATCAACTATCCTAACAAATGTATCATAAAGGCTATACTGGGAAGCCTGATAATTAGACTATTTAGAAATCCTTTGTGTCAAATATCGATATGTTGATCTTTCGTTTAAGAATGCAAGTTGAGGATGGTTTGTTTTCTCATATTTTAAACGTCTCGTGGTTTCATAGACCATCATCTACTTACAAGTTTTCACACGTGAATCCGAATGTCGAGGTCTCAAGTTTTATTGACAATAACCTCTTGGTTTAGAATGCTAGTATGCTCAAGGAATTGCTCCCTCTTATTGACGCCGATCGATTTCAATGTTCGTTTTCCTATATCTTTTATCTTCTAGGAAATAGGTTTGACACTACTTTAAAGCCAACAATATTCAGTCAAATTTCGGTGCTATCTATTGCAACGTGAGGAGTCTGGGTTTGCTTTGACTCTAATACCTACTACAAGATCATCAAAGAATTCACTCCTATTTTTCTTTCCTCAAAGTCAAGTTAATGTTCAAAAAGTTTTCAATGGCGTCTCCATGGAAGATTAACATAGCTGAACAAAGTGGTGGAACCTTGTTGTGTATGTGTGTGTGTTTTTTTTACAACTTAGACTATATGGCTCATTATTTCTTTATGTACTGCACAATAAAAGAACCATGGTCATTTTTAAATTGTAGTTCAAGATACTCACTATGGGAATGTTGTTATTTTTCTAGTTCTATAAGGAGGCTTTAGGTTGATGTCAAGATGTCATTTGTTGTAAATCTGTTGTGGATGATTTATGATGCAAGAAATAAAGGTAGACACAATAGTGAATTATCTTGGTGAACTTTGGTTGAAGCTAATAGAGCTTTTACTCAAACTTGTTACTATAGCTTTCAGTGTTATCACGGATGAATTTAGTTGCAGAGTCAACTGCACGATGTCCTATAGTTCCAAGGGATATCAAGATAAAATTGTATGAGCTTGGAGAACTTTGAAGAAGACGAATCCCCGATCCTGAAGTTCTCAAAAGATGAAGTCAAAGATGAATGTGAGTATTGGAAAAATTCGCTGATCGGAGCGGTGTTGGGAGTTCGTTACTCCTATGGAGCTATGGAAAGATTTATCCAGGCACGTTGGAGTAAGCTTGCGATCCTGAAAATCCTTCTAAATGATGCAACAATGTTTATTTTCATATTCGAGAAGTGGGATGATATGATGTGTACAATCGAGAATGGTCCCTGGTTTGCTCAAAGGAATCACCCTGTAGGCTATAGTGTTGTGTTTCTGGTCTTTGAAATGTAAGTTAGATCTAGCTAATCTGGCTTCCATTCCGGTTTGGATGAAACTACCAAATCTAGATCTACAATTTTGGTCCACAAGAATGCTGGGTAGAATTGCGAGTAAAATAGGGAAACCAATTCTTGCGGATAAACTTACTTCTGGTAAGGAAAAGATTGGTTATGCGAGGATCCTCGTGGAGATCGATACTAGAGTTATGCCGAAGGATGAGATTATCTTTGAAGATGGTGATGGGATAAAGTACTTTCAAAGGATTGTTTACGAATGGCAACCTTGGTACTGCGTGGAGTGCAAGTGTTTTGGCCACTCTTCTACACGATGTCAGAGGAACAAAGCCAATAAGAAGCAATTAGAAAATGAAAATGGAAAAAGCACAAAGGGGAGTAGAAGTGGAAGGGAGAAAATCTGTCTGAAGAAAGAGATGGAAATGTCGTGTGTTCAGGGAAATTCTGAACAAGAAAAGAACAAAGATAAGAATAAAGAGGATCAGGAGGGGTGGAAGGGGCAAAGAAGATTCCGAGGATGAGTGTGACTAAGCAAGGAAGTAATATCCCTGTTGTTCAAGAGAGACAAACTAGTGCTAGAGTGATACCTAATGGGTAAGCTCCAGATAACGGCGTGGAACATTAGGGGGTTGAATACCCTGAATAAAATAGTAGCAATTGATGGGTTTGCTACTGAAAATAAGTTGAGTGTTTTTGCTATGTTAGAAACTAGTGTTAGAGTTAATAAATTTGATAGTGTTGCTGGTTAGTTCAATAAAAAGTGAAAATGTCTATCCAAGTTGGATAAAGATATTAATTACAGAATTATAATTCTATGGGATGATAGTATTTGGAATGTGCAAGACTGTGTGATTTCTAATCAAATCATTCACTACAAAGTTAGCTCGAAGAATTGTGTGGTCTCTTTCTGGTTATCTGCTGTGTATGCTGCTAATCATAGCACTGATAGGGAAAGTATGTGGGAGGACCTCAGAAGTGTGGGTCAAGTGATACAGGAGCCTTGGATTATTATGGGAGATTTTAATTGTATGTTTAGAGTTGATGAAAAAACTGTCTGTAATGCAAGCATAGCAAAGGTGGATGACCAATTTGTTTCTTATGTGAATGATATAGATGTTCATGATCTGAAATTGTTGTTGCTTTTTACACTTGGATGAATAAGCACATGAAAGATCCAAGTTCCAGAATCTATGCAAGTTGGATAGGGTGTTAGTTAATAATGCTTGGATCCGTGAGTATGTGCCTTCTTGATATTTCTGATCACTCTTCAACACTGATTATGCTAGATAAGCACTCTGTGAAATTGCCTAGCATCTTCAGGTTCTGTAATATCTGGGTGGCAAATGGGAGTTATTTCGATATTTAAAGGGATTGCTGCAATGTTAATATTAGGGGATGT
Organism: Limonium bicolor; assembly: GCA_023374045.1. NCBI lineage: Eukaryota > Viridiplantae > Streptophyta > Magnoliopsida > Caryophyllales > Plumbaginaceae > Limonium > Limonium bicolor. The sequence goes on from CM041776.1 coordinate 444,121,559, forward strand.
CCAATGTTTAGAGTTATACAAAAGTTGAAGAAGATCAAGGCTAAACTTAAGGTTTTGGATAATACTAAAATCAGTCATTTAAGGAAGAAGGTGGAGTCTAGTCAGAAAGAACTACATAAAGCTCAGAAAATGTTACAGAAAGACATGTTTAATCCAGGTTTAATTGCAAGAGAAAACCGTTTGATTTGTGAATACAATCAGATTGCAAAATTGTTGTACTCTCATACTACACAACAAGGCTAAGATAGACTGGATTCAGATGGGGGATGAATCTAGTTCATATTATTATAGAATTATGAATGCCAGAAGGCACTCCTCTAAAATACACCCGATGGAAAATGAGCAGGGGCTGATGCTGGTGACAGATGAGAAGATTAAGGAGCACATTGTGGAGTTTTTTTAAGAAACCGTTAGGTGTAAAAATGAGCAACCGAGAGAAGTGCGATCATAACACTTTCTTGAAAGGTAAAAGAATGTCTAGGGATCTTAATGATAATCTGTTGCTTCCAGTCACTGATAAGGATATATGGGATGCTTTAAACTCAATAAAAAATACCAAGGCTCCTGGGCCAGATGGATTCAACTCCCTATTTTTCAAGTCAGCTTGGCATATTGTGGGTGAAGATGTAAAAAAAAGAAGTCAAAGATTTCTTTGAGAAGGGGAAGATTTTGAAGTAGGTTAACACCACGATGATATCCATAGTGCCTAAGGTGGTTAATCTTACCAAAGTCAAAGATCTTAGTTCAATTGCCTGTTGTAGTGTGATCTACAAGATCCTATCTAAAATGATTACTAATAGGCTGAAAGAAGTTCTACCTTGGATTATAAGTGACCACCACGGGGCTTTTGTCACAGGGAGAAGTCTAGCCCACAATGTTCTCCTCTGTCAAGAGTAATTCAGGGGTACAAAAGGAAAAACATTTCTCCAAGATGTGCTTTCAAGGTTGACATCGATAAAGCATATGATAGTGTAAGCTGATAATATTTGGAGGACGTTCTAGCTGGTCTTGGGTTTCATGACAAATTTTATCAGTTGGGTAATGTGCTGTGTTACTACACCATATTACTCTATCTTGATTAATGGCCAGAGTTGTGGGTTTTTCAAGGGGGAGAGAGAGGTCTTAGATAGGGAGACTCCTTCTCCACTCTCTTATTTGTCTTATGCATGGAATATTTGATTAGGCTGCTATCTGAAGTGCAAGAGGACCCAAACTTTAACTTTCACCCAACATGTGGCAAGGTGGGTCTGAATCATCTTTGTTTGTAGACGATCTTCTGATCTTTTGCAGAGAAGATGTGGACTCTATCAAAATAGTTAAAGGAATTCTTGATAAATTCTCCACTACTTCGGGTCTGAGTGTTAGTAACCAAAAGTGTAAAGTTTTCTTTGGAGGGGTTAATGAGGATGAGAAGAATAAGAAGATCCTAGATGTTTTGGAGTTTGAAGAAGGTATATTACATGTGAGGTACTTGGTGTTCCACTGTCTACACATAGATTGGAAAATGAGGATTATCTACCCCTGATCAATAAAATCACTCCAAAGATATCCCACTGGGCTGCAAGGAAACTAAGCTATGCAGGTAGATTATAGTTGGTTGATAGTACTTTGATAAGCATTCAGAGGTTCTGGGCCAATATTTTCATGTTTCCAAAATATGTTGTTCATTTAATTGTCCAGAAATGCAGATGTTTTTTGTGGACTGGTACTGATAGCTGTAGGAAAGCTCTAGTGACTTGGAATAAAGTGTGTAGACCAAAAAGTAATGGTGGTCTTGGAATCAAAGAAGTACTTTTCTGGAACTAGGTGGCCATGCTAAGTAACTTACTGTTTTTTTTACTATAGACTGCATCAGTCCGCTCTTAGTAGATGGTGTAAAGCTTACCTTATGGGGAATGACACAATTTGGAAAGTAAAAATCAAGGGTTCGCATGCCTACTGGTAGAGAAGCTGCATTAAGCTTAGAGCTGTAGTTATCAGTCAAAATCTATTATCAGAGTTTGTTAGGGGTGTTGGGGACCATGGCAGTTGGGCTACAAAAGAAATATATGAGATGATTCATCCTACCCCTCCTAGCAATGGTTGGGATCAAATCATATGGATAAATCACTACACGCCTTACACATCCTTTATTTGGTGGTTAGCTTGTCAAAACAGATTGGCAAGTAAAGATAGAATGAAGGCTTGAAATGTAATTTCTAATGAGCAGTGTGAAGTGTGTGGTGAAGTAGAGACAAGAAACCACCTATTTTTGTTGAATGTGTGTTCAGCAGGCGGTGTTTACAAATATCCTTCATGATTGGTTGATCTATAAATTGCCAGTTAATTTCATGGAGTGTATGCACTGTCTATGAGTTCAAACTGTAAAGCCTCTGTAGTATAACGTTGAGATGCTCGGCAGTGGGTATCACAAATTATCATATCTGGAGGGCTAGGAATGACAGAGTTTTCTCTGGTTTGGTGTCGGATGTGAGGGGATGTATCTCTAACATTCAAACGGAGCTGAAGATGATATGGAGCAGATTTAAATTTCCGGTGACAAGGAAGAACCTTAGGATATGTAATAGCTTTGCTCTTCTTGAGTACATGGAGAGAAAATAGTAGTCGGTTATAGCAGTTTGTCTTGGTTACTAGGTTGTAAATATACTTTTGGTCTATTAATTCATAGCTTTCCTTTTTGTTCAAAAAAAGATGGATGAATATAGTAGGATTAAGAATCGTTAAAAGTCTTTTAGGGTGCGTTCACTTCGAGACAAGGAAACGGAATGAAATCAGGAAAGGAAAGGACAAGGAAAGGGTTCCCCCGACTTAAGAAGTCTGTTTGATTCTAACACGGAAGGAACGGGATAGAATTCTCAATGAGTGTGTTTGCTTCCAAACAGAGAAGTGTTAATAATTAATTACATATGAATAATATATTAATAATTATCTGATTTGTATGTAACATATAAATGATAAATATTCATATTTATATAGATTATATATACAATATATATTAATTTATATATTATATATAACATTTTTTGACACTTGTCATATATATTATTCATTTTTTAATTTTAAGTATTTAAGTATTAATAATTCATTAATATATATTATATAATAATATTTATTTAAATTGTGAATAATATAAATAAACATTTATACAAATTATATATAACTATATATTAATATTTTTAATTTTATAGTGTAGCCCCTATTTAACATATTATAGCGGAAATAAAATACTAAAGGCGTACAGATACGGGTTCCAAACACCGGTACCAAACCCCACCAAAACACAACTTAATGATTTCAAAAGTCACGGCCTGAACCACGAGAAAACTTAACAAAAATAAGAAGTAATAACATAAAAACTCTCCAAGCTAATCCCCTCCCAATCACTCTTTCTCTTCGTGGCCACCTGTAAGATAACACGTACCTGCAAGATAAAACCAAGCAGCCCACCCCGGGTGGGGTGGGTCAGTTCCCTGGAATGGAACTGGTACGATCCTCCAAAAACAACTTAAAATACAATTCCTAAATAAATTAATATTTGAAAACAAACATTTAAAACACTCGAGGAATAAAGCATTTCACAATCGCCAAAACAAGATATCAAGGTAAGAATAAAGTTTAACAACTGAAAGATTAAGTTAGTGGAACAAAATCACATCATGTGTTAGTGAACATCCATTTCCTTAGTTAAACCCAATTCCCGTTAGGAGTAGAAAGACTCAGATAGTCACAAAGGACTAGGAATGATGAAATAGATCCAAGAATCAACAACTCAAGAGTGGAATAATTCAACTGGGAGAGATGGCCCCCACCGCCAAATATCAATGTCCGTATGGATGAGGGATATACAGCCCCCTGCTGTCATAATAACATGTCCTAGTGGACGAGGGATATACAGCCCCTGCTGTCAAATATCATGCCCCTATGGGCGAGGGATATACAGCCCCCTGCTGTTACCATTAAGACGCGCACATCGAAGAAAAGATTTCCAAGATTGACCTTTTCCAATCCCACTAGATCACCAACTACCCAGAGCAATACCAAAACACTCAGTCCTACAGAGTGCAGAAGCGTAAACCTAAGCAGTCAATGTCTAACGGGACACCAAATAGAAGGAACCAATACCCATGTAAGTTTCATACTCAAGGCTCAGTAGTCACACAAGCTGAGTTAGTCACACACCAATTCCTTTTTAGAAATTCCTCTTAAAGTCAGTTAGCGTTTTCCAAAGCATCCCACAAGTCAATCATCAAAATATCGGAGTACGAGAAATCGTACCTGGTATGTGAAGCACAATAACTAACTCGTAAGAGTGATTCCCCAACAGTAACCTATAATTAAGGTGTTCCAAATGTTTATAAACTTAACAACCTTCTTCACTTACTATTAATAGTCTAGGTTTACCATTATTCTTTTACAAAGGTTTGGGCTTGACTTGTTAACAAATCCTTTGTTAGGCCCATCTCGTTTAGTTTGGAATGATTTAGAATTTATTCCTGAGAGTGGCCCAAACTCTCTTTGGATTGTCAAAGTGGGCTTTTGGAGTTCATAGACTTGGCTCAGTGGGTTAGCCCAAGACCGTGTTAATTGTTGTGTAATTAAAACTCTTAAATTAAGAGTGATTATTTATCACTCACTGACTAAAACTAAGGTTTAATATATATAGATATAACCTACTATATTAAACTATCACAAGGATTATTTCCCTCAACCATATTATTATTATATACATGTATATTCATATATATATATATAGTATCTTTATGTATTAAAATTATCCATAGCATTTTAGGAAATTTTACTGTATTATAAGTCAATAATTCTAGCTTAACACAACCGACTTAAGGTTAATACATAATGTTTCCTTGATTTATTTAATATATAAGTATACCGTATTAGAAATTACTAAGACATTCCTATGTAATTTACCATATTTTAACTACTTATTAATACAACCTTAAACGTACTAAGTATATTTCATAAAGCATTCTTTACCAATCTAGGGTTCTAGCTCTTATAAGTAGTTTTATAAGTGGTAATTTAATTAGTTCCGTTGATTTACTATAGTTACCCTTAATTCCCTTTTATAAATGCGTAAAAATAATATTATATAATAGATATTATATATATATATATATTGTTCCTTCGTTATTTAAAATATTAACCCATATAATATAGTAAATAAAGTAGGATAATTAAATTCCTTAATTTATATAAGTTCCTACTTAAGTAAGTAAATACATATATGTAAATAATTTCATTTCTCTTAAAGCTAATACAAACCATTTATAAACTACTGTTATAAGATGGTAATTTAGTTCCCTTATTTCCCCAGCTTAAAAGTTAATTAACAAACCTACTTTAATTTTTTTTATTACATTAAAAACCTTGTATTATAGGTTATTCTTAGGAAAAACTCATAAACCCAATTTTTAAAACCTTTTACCATTGCCCAAAAATTCCCAAATTTAATATACAGTAACTATAACATTTTAGACATATTATAAAATTTTATTTCATAAAAATATCTTGTAATTTAGCCAAATAATTCAGGAATCCCGTAACTTGTAAAAATCATAACTTTTTAAAAACTCTAAAACCATACATTTACATCATAAATAACTAGATAAATAAGGAACCTATGGTTAAAATTTCAAGCCAAAATACATTCGGGAAGATATTTAAATTAACCCAACAAGTTAAGACTATTTACTGGAATTTATTAAACCCTTATAAATAATTCTGGTATGTATATCGGCCGTCCAATCTCTTAAACGAGATCGGACGGCTCCTGTACGTCGAGTTCATCAGCGAGCTCTTCGACCCCGAGCAGTACTAAATCGTTAATTCTCCTAATCACAGAACGAAATGAGTGATTTTTGTTCTATGGATCGAATCAAAATTTCAGTTCTATTGGTACCGGTTTCCCCAATATAATGCACTAATACCAAGATCGAAATTGTTCAAGAGTTAGGGTTCAATATCGGAAATCGAATACAAATCTTACCCATTCCCCCAATCTAATACGAAATTGACTAATTAACACATGGGTTAGTCGGAAATACCATTACGAACAGCAACAACGGAGAAATTGAACGGGACTCACCGGATTGTGCGAATTGGGTGAGTTTCAATTCGAAACTGGGAAAAGACTCGAACTTTAATCAGTCGTGGTGCCAACTTGCGGATCTAACTAGCAGTACAAAACGAGTTAGATTATGAGTAAGGGCTCATTGGAAAGAAGAAATGTAGATCTACGTATTGGTAGCAAGATCTAAAACTAACTCGCACCATACAGAAAAATATTGAAGTCACAAAACACGAGTTTACCTCTCTGTTTCGGTGTTATTTTATGTGCTGTTGAAACCGAAACTTTAGACCTCTATATCTCCCAATTGGTTACGAATCATACTTGGGCATGAACACGAAAATTGTAGAGGGATTAGAGATCTTTACAACGAGCTAAAGAAATCGAATTTTGGTTGATTAACGAGGAAGTTATGATCGACGCAAGTTACCTGAAAACGAAGGGAAATCTGGAATTCTGGAAACAGTCTCGCAAGGTGGCTACTTTGGCTCGATTTTCCGGTTGACTCAGAAGGATCTAGGGTTTGTATGAGTAATGGTTGGAAAGAGTAATTGTAGGAGAAGAGAGTGGTGAAGACGGCATGGAAAAATATTGAGAGATGTAAAAGTTATAGCCGTCTAAAGTTAGGGCAAGGAAGTGAAATCGGTTACCGAAATTCAGGGAAGAAATCGGCTAAGTGTGGGCGACCCATTACAGAGTGACACGTGGCATCTCTTAAAATTTTGATTCAAAACTTCAATCTAGCATAACTTTGGCTAGGATGGTCCGTTTTTGACGTTCTTTTTATCGATATTCATGGTTTTCCATAACCTATTTATTGGTATGGGTTTCATGGCCTGGTTTAACCATTCTCAAAAAGTCAACTCTAGCAAGGCTTAATAAGCTTTAAGGTTTCTAGAATTTTATATTGACTTTTATGTTTCAAAACAATGTTCCAACACTTCCTAAAATCTTTATAATATATTTGGAATGTTTAGTAATTTTCCCAAGATTTATTGACTTATAAATCTTATTATTAAATTCATAATACTATATAATAATGTATAATAATTAGGGTTAAATTGGAGAAAACCCCCAAATAAATTTCACAATTCCATATAATAATTTAATATTCATAATTACATATAATAATTTAATTTTTAATAAAAGAAATCCCCTAAATTAATTTAAATTAATTTAGGGGTATTTCATATAGTATTTAAAATTTAACTAATATTAATATTTTCATATATTATATAATATATATTTATATATAAATATGTTTAACTTTATAAACAATATATAAATATTTTTAACTTTATAAACAATATATAAATATTTTTTATATTTATAACATTTAAAGTATATATAATATTTATTAATATCAATATATATCATATTTGTTCATATTTATTTAAAATATATATTAATATCATATTTATTTAAATTATAAAATTTTGTATAAATGATTATATATGTAACTGTATTAATAATATATATAATTTCAAAATTTTTTTAGTTAAATTATAAATAATTTATATATTATATATAATATTTGTTCAGTTTTCAATTTAAATAATATATATTAACAATATTATAAATTATATATAAATATTTATTTTAAATCAAAAATGATATATATTAACTATTTATATAATATAATATATATCATATTCATATTTATATTTATATTTATACAAAATAGATTTATATTTATAAATTATAAATAAAATATATTTATATTTATATAAATTATACTAAAATATATTTATATTTCATAAATGTTGTATATTAATATTTATAAAAACTATGTGACATATATTAGTATTTATATAAATTATATACCATATATATAAATATTTATGTTAAAAGATGACGATGATAGGTGTAAGAGGGAGGAAAGAGAATACTTTTCCCTAGGATTTTGGGGGGAATCGCTGAAGAGGGATATGAGGGTTTTCAAAATTTGAAATGGGGAAAACGAAATCACTAAAAATACAAAACAAACAACCACAAAGGGAATGATTCCGTTTCCCTTTGATGATTACACCGAAGTGAACGTACCCTTAATATTGTTGATTTTAGTTAGCTTTTTGTATATGACAACTTACCGGCCCTTTTAGTTATGAATATGTAGTACCCTTCTAGTTGTAAGTTTTTTTTTCCGAAACTACCAACATTAATTCATTACTTAGAGGGAGTACATAATTACATAACCAAGTTTCCACCAAAAAGCTGTCAGTTGGTTTAAACCGATGTGGTTAGACCAACAATCCTCTCCTGAAATGCATCCATACATAGAGATGCAGTCCTCACGGATCGATAGGATCAACCGATCAAGAGCCTCGCTACCATTAACACCAACCAAAAGTAGATCATACGTTCCACAAGGACTGATTCTTGTAAACATACCTAAAGAACTCAGATCCACAACTCCTAGTGGAAACAACACACTACTAGTTCTATTTTCCTCCAACAAACAAGGAATGAAAGTTGACAAAACGAACTACCACCACCATAAACTGTGTAATAGCTTAGTACATAAAGGATATATACAATCTCCCATATACTACAGAGATCCTTGGAAGTGACATAGCAGCAGAAGACTTAATGCAAGACACAGTTGCATAGAAGCTATGCCAATCCCCACAACCCAAAAGACCTGTGATTCATTTTTCTTGACAACCTTTAAAAAAATAGGGGTTGCCGTATCATCTCTCGGTGATGGCTCCTTCAAGTGCACCATATCAACCACCAAATGGACATATCTTATTCTGATCATCAAGTTCATGCAAAGGCAAGATGTAGAGATGTGTCTCAATTTATCTTCTCCTGAGTCCTAACCAACACTGAGCAATTTTTGACTAACTTTAGGCTGATCAGACTAGTGACCATGCGGGACGGCCGCTCCATATTGGGTGCAGCACCACATGCCACGGTGGATAAAAATTACATGTCAGCACTTTCTAGGTCAGAGAATGATCAATGCAGAGAGTAGAAACAAACACCAGACTCACTTCCTTCGCACGATTTCAGAATTGATTTCACCAAATCGAAAGAACAAACAACATTTTGTTGCCACTAAACAGATAGATTCGATCGATAGAAGATCTTCGTCAATGTTTGTAGTTTTTTCTTGAATCATTAGGTGATCGATAGAAGATCTTCGTCAATCTTTGCCGAACAAATTGGTCGTCGATTTGTGTTCTGTATACTATGTGTGACCTTACATATATTGAATGATATATGATGTATCACAGTTTAAAACTTAATGAATCATTGATACATATTAATGAATCATTTATACATATTAATGAATCATTTGATATTGCATGGTCAATTGTATCAGATCATACTGAACTGCCGATTGTGAATGAAACTACAGAAGTTGTTTTTACTGAAGCTTCATCATCAGAGTTGATTGACAAAATTGTTAGTTCTGAAGAAGAAGCTTATTATTTGTACAATGATTATGCACGTCGGTACGTTTCCTCATTCTTGATTTTTCGTTCTGATATTAAGTACTTCATGATGTATTATTTGTTGTTTTTGATGTACTATATAGTTATATTTAATGAATCATTTGTACTTTTGTTTTACAGGATCTGATGCATGTAGATTTGACACAGCCATTGACGACCAATTTTTGCAGTCAAATTGGATGATGGTCATGTCCAGAAGAATAAATCAGATCCTAGCTGAAAGTGCACCCAATGAAAAGGCAAGAGATTTGTGTGAGAGAACATTCAAAAAATTGAAGGATGAAGTTGATGCTGAATTTGGAAGTGCAAGTTATGATACTACTAATGAAGGAAGAACCCCATTGAAAAATCCACAAGGGGCAAGAACAAAAGGGCAAAGAAATGATAGGTATAAGTTATCATGATGTGGTTTTTGTGTTTATTGTAATGATGGAGCAATACGATTGATCGTTGAATTTTGTTAATAAATTTGATTTGTTATAGATGGAAATCTGCAACAGAAAAGATACACAGAAGAGCTGCAAGGACAAAAAAAGCTGCAGCTGCAAAGTTACTAAAGAAGGCTGCTATAAATTCTTTCCGGAGTATCCATGAAGATACACAATCTCAAGGAGTTTCTTATGCACATCCCGTGCATGGTGGTGATAGACTTGTCACCATAGTCCCATATTTAGAAAAATAAGTGCATACCATAGCCTTTAGGATGTAAAAAGTGTTGATAGTTTAAATCTACAACGTAGATATTGCTTTAGGTGTGTGATGTATCATACACATTTTCAAATGAATCATTAGATACGTTTGGTGAATCATATAGTAACTGATTTGTGTTGGCATAAATAATGAACCATTTACCTGATATGATGAATCATTTATCTGATATGATGAATCATTTATCTGATATGATGAATCTTTTAGCTGATATGATGAATCATTACATTTTTCTGACTAGATGAATCATTCAGTAACCTTCAAAGATATGAATCAAAAGAGTGCGAATACAAAATTCCTGTACAAACCATTCAATTTCTAGTTTTCTGTTGGTAGTTTTAATCCAGAGTGTAGATTTTGCTTTAGGTGTGTGATGTATCATACACATTTACAAATGAATCATTAGATACATTTGGTGAATCATGTAGTAACTGATTTGTGTTGACATAAATAATGAATCATTAAGCTGATATGATGAATCTTTTAGCTGATATGATGAATCATTACATTTTTCTGACTAGATGAATCATTCAGTAACCTTCAAAGATATGAATCAAAAGAGTGTGAATACAAAATTCTCGTGCACATCATTCAATTTCTAGTTTTCTGTTAGTAGTTTTAATCCAGAGTGTAGATATTGCTTTAGGTCTGTGATGTATCATACACATTTACAAATGAATCATTAGATACATTTGGTGAATCAAGTAGTAACTGATTTTTTTTACATAAATAATGAATCATTTAGCTGATATGATGAATCATTAAGCTAATATGATGTATCATTAAGCTAATAAGGTTTCAGCAACCTTCAAAAGATGAGAATCAACAAATAAGTGTGTGCTAGAAAATTTTGTAGTAGACGTCATTCAGTCGCTAGTATGTTGTTGTCTAGCTTATACCAAAAACTAATGTACTAAAGTATATGACCACCCAAAGTTAATCCCCCCACGATGTTATAAGATCAATACAGATAGCTTCAGAACTTCTTTCGCTAGCTTCAGAACTTCTTTCGCTTCAATGATGTTTGAAGATCAGAAACCCTCAAATTCTTGTCATGTATAGCAAGTCTGAAAGCATACTTCCTTCGCAGCATACTTAGATCAGCTTTCTCTTTTTTCTGTGTAAACACAATGTAGCAAATCAGTTAAAAACACATAAAGCTAGAAAAACCAAAACAAAAATTAGTTAGTACTTACACCATCAGTATTAAAGTAACTGAGAATCAGTGTGCAGCGATAGGTGAGGATAACAAACTTCAGTGTGCAGCGAATCAGCAATAGATGAGGACAACAAAAGTTCACTGTGTATAACTAATTAGTGAATCAAAACAAGTATTAAAGTAACTGAAAATCACTAATTAACAGCATCAAACCATACAGAATGCTACTAGAGAATCGCGATTGACTAAGACTAAGACTAAGAACCCTAATTTCAAAATCGAAGAATCAAAAGTAAAAACTGTAAAACGAGAACAACTGAATTATTCCTAGTAACAACTTACTCCTTATGAACTACTACTTCACGTGATTTAGCCATAGGAGAGGAGTTGCGATTTCAGATTCGCCGGTGAGGTATGCAGCGCGTCGATTTGCAGGGGAGACGGTCCAGCGAGCTTCGTGGAATTAGAGAAGCAGAAGAGAGAGTTCGAGTCCGCCAAGCTTCGTGGAGTTGAGTGATTATTCGACACTGATTAGAGGAGAAAGGGAGAAGAAGAAATGTGGTGCGGGAGAGCAGAAAGCGTCGAGAGAGCAAATGGGTTGAGAGTCGGGAGGGTTGGGGAAGAAAGATAGGGATTGCATAAGTTCTGTTTGGAAATTAAATTTTGTATAGATAACATATTGCCAAGTAGAAAGATGAGCTGGAAAAAAAATGCCATATAAGACTGTCTGACTCCTAAATAGGAGCAGCCGGCTCGTAGGGTCAAATCTGCGTAGGCTGATTATCGCTCTGTTTATGGTTTGCTAAATGACGTCAGTATATACTAAAAAAGACAGAAAGATAACGCCGTAGATAAAGGGAGAAATAAATACCTAGTCATCTAATTAGGTTCTCTTTTGTTTAGTATTCCTTTTTTTTTTCCGAGTCTTCACATGCAAATGTTGGAGACTCCTCTTTCGCACAATCCCTTTTACTAGAAGTTTTCCATTTATTTCTTTTAGAGAAGATCTGCGTGATGACTCGACCCCAATAATACACATTATAGGTGGACAGAAGTAGCGAATGATCAACATCAAGAGTATAACACCCACCGTCGTTACATCAGATGTTATATCTATCGATGAAATATTTTAATCATATCCCGTAATTCAATTGAATTACATCTTGCTTCAAAAATAATAATAATGATATATAGAGTAAATTAGAACCCCTTTAGGATTTAGGATATTACAGTTAACTTTTTTGTATTTATCATAATTACTGGTAATCACCTTGAGGTTAAGGTATCTTTGACTACGAGCCCCGACCTATAACTCTATTATCAGGAAGTTAACTACGTGTTAACCTATCAGCTTAATCATATTAATAAGGTCATGCTAGACAAAAAAACACTACTTAATCTGAATTGTTATTTTCCTAAAAATGTCAACCCTTCCTTGAAAATGCATCTAATTAAAGTGGGATGAGAGAGAGTTAATTAGACGATGTTGATTAATCAGTTTTGCTGTCCAGTCTGACATTATTAATGTGATTAAACTGATAGGTCAACACATAGTTAACTTTTTATCACAAAGTTATAGTTCAGGGGCTCATAGTCAAAGATATCTTAACCTTAAGATGGTTACCAATAATTATGATAAACACAAACAAATTAACTTTAATATCCAAATCCTCTTTGTTCTGAATAATTTACTCTAATATATACATAAGAAATTGGCAACCCCACTTAACGTACGAAGGGCGGGAGTAATTAAGCACTATAGGTACGGTCACATGAATTGTCTCCTCAGTATGAATGAGGATTTTCATACGTTCAAATTTCAATCTCACAAAATTCATACTTTATCCAGGTAATATATATAAGTTACACACCCCGTCTCTTGTTCTAATATAAACCATATGTCAATCAAAGTTAAATATGTCAGCTAGAAAAAGTCTAGCGGTGGAATAGAAGAGGACCCAATTAGAATAGGAATGAGTTGAGGCTTGAGAGGGTGCCAAAATTTTCCGAACCCAAGTGGTTTCTATCCAACCCAGATTGCTAAGCCTAATCCTATATTTTTAAAAGTCCAAAATCAACTCGGAACAATTTCAGTAAACCTAAATTTGAGGTAATCTCTGATCGATGTCAAAAATGGTAGTAAAGACAAGTGTATCTATTATTTTTAATAATTTAAACAATGAGAAATTAAACACAAACACAATAACGGTGTGCCTCCAGCAACATCACTTTTGTCTTTTTTTTCACTTTTTTTTTGAAATTTTAAAATCTTGTAGTTTATAATATATAAGTCCAAATAAATTTTAAATTTTTGTATGTACATTGTAAAAATAAATAAAATACATACTTTTTAGATGTTTTGATAGTACTAGCTTTTTCTGTAGTGTGTTAGTAATCAAAGAGTTGAGCGGTAGGGTCATCTCTTTTTAATGTGTGATTGTTAATCGTCGAACCACATTAGCCTTTAGAGACGGTGTTAGCTTCGTAAGTGAATTTTAAGTTAAGAAAAGTGAATAAAAGGTTGTTAAAAAGTGAATAAGAGGTTTTTTAAAAAGTAAACCAAAGGTTTAAGAATAGAGAATTTCATAAACAAAGATTGTTTAACTAAAGTGAATAAGAGGTTTAAGAAAAGTAAATCAAAGGTTGTTAAAAATTGAATGTAAACCCTGCACTACAATCCCCAAAACTTCCTTCGACGTTTTTTTAGCTTTCCTAGTGTGGTTTTTGAGATGTGCGGTGTAGGGTAATATTTTTTGAAGTTGACTTCTATTTTATAATGTCATCACTGACTCGATAGTTTTTTAGGGTTTGTAGTGTAGAGTATAGGATCATTCCTAGGGTGGTTTTTTAGGTTGGATGGTGTAGGGCAATCTTTTTTTAAATTGTTTACTTTATATTGTCATCAACTACTCGATAGTTTTTCAGGGTTTGTGGTTAAGAGTGAAAAGTGAATATTTCATTTAAAAAAGTGAATTTCATGTTGAAGTAAAGTGGATCTTTTATTTAAGAAAAGTGAATCTTATATTTAAGAAAATGAATCTTATCACAAACTTATGTGAGTACAATATGAATCATTCGTTTAAGAAAAGTGAATCTTTTGTTTAAAAAAGAGTGAATCAAATGTTTAAGAAAAGTGAATCTTACCACAAACTTATGCGAGAACAATATGAATGGTTTATACATTGAATATTTCGTTGAAGAAAAGTTAATCAAATATTCAAGATCAAGAAAAATGAGTTATATTTAAGAAAAATGAACCTTTCACTTTAAATAATGTGAATTTTTTATTTTTCTAAAAGTAATTTTAAATTTTAAGAAAAGTACATCTTAAAGAAGATCCATTTTGTTAATTAATAAGGTTCATTTTATAATTAAAGAAGATTAATTTTGTTAATGAATAAGATTCACTTAAAAAATATGAAATATATATTCATTCTAAAAACATAAAATTTTAAGTTTATCAAAACATATCATGATGCATCTTATCTTGGAGAGCATGAATAATTATGATGAACAATAGTATACATATTTTATTTTGACACTTATATTTTGTAATTTACAACATTTTGAAAAACATGTTGTTTCTCTCCCTTATGTCCACATTCACACACAGAGAAGAAGTTTAGAGAGTTTATTTACTCTTTATTACTCCCTCCGTCCCTGTTTGACCTTCTTGTTTACTATTTGGACATGTCATTTGATTTCAATATTTAACATATAAGATAACATAATTTTACAAATCTAAGTTTGGTAATGGAATCCTTATATGAAAAACTATATGTTGCAAAATTTTGTTTTATAAAATTATTTTATCTTATATGTTTAATATTGAAGTGAAAAAATGAGCCAAAAAGCAAACAAGAAGGTCAAAATGGGACGGAGGTAGTATTATTTTTTTTTTCCTTCAATAGAATTTCACCACCTGTGCAGAAGCCCTCTCCTAAGTCCTAACTGTTTTTTTTATGGGGTCTACTAATCACGTTGGCTGACGTGATATACAAATACTTTCGTGTTGTAAATGAGAGAAAGAGAAATTGTAGAGAGACACTAGATGGGGGGCAACTGATATTCTTATTACGATATGAGTATACAAGACCTCTATTTATAGAGAGTACATGGGGAAACCCTAATTACAGATGTGGAGTCCACTATAAAATATAACTATTTATAACACTCCCCCTTGGACGAAACATCTTGTTATTTGCTGTCTCGTTAAAAACCTCGCCTGGAAAAATCCTGTGGGATAAAAACCTCGGGCAAAGGAAAAGAGTACAGTCTTTCAATAACTTTACATAGCTATGACAATCAATCATAGATATTCTCACTTGGAATTTACATACAATGAATCCATTTGATGATGTTCATCGATTGCCTCGTTAAAACCTTACCTGGAAAAAAAACCAATGGGAAAAACACCATGGTGAAGGAAAAAGAGTACAATCATCATCGCTCCCCTGATGAAAACATCACTTTATTACTTTGATTGTATGCATCCCCAATCTTTAATTGGTCATGCACCCAGTTACTTGGGAAGCACTTGGTTGAGTACATCCATCAGCTTTGCACTTTAGCATATTTGCTCTATATTAATATCGACGACTCTTTTATAAGTAGAACTTTTGGTGGTATACATATTCTAATCAGTATAGATGTAATCATCTATATCATCTGGGTATTAAGCCACAGATTCAATTAAACACACCCTCAATTAATCTCTTGGATGGTGGGGGTTATTCATATGTGTTTATCTATAGATACCATAACCCATTAATCATTCTGCTGCAATAGCATTAAAATTGGTACTTCATGATCATTGATTCAACGAATATCAGGAGACTCGTAAGGAGTTTCAATTATACTCTTACACTGCTACTATAGCAATACGAATTATCCAATAAATTGGACTCATCTAAGAGATATATACCTTTTCAATAGTTTTCACTAAGGTAGTAATGCCACAATTACCTTTATCATTGAGGTTCATGATAAGATTTATTAACATGGTCACAGGGGCATTCCCTTCAGAATTCATCAAACTCCTCTAGGAGTTAATCCCTTTCGAATCTTATATAAACACACTTTCAAAGTGATCTTACATATATGAGGTATAACCATAATTTCAATATACGTATATCTTCAAAATAATCAACTACTGGAGATAAAGTCATATAATCAATGAAAGAACTTTTGATAAATCTATATACACCGACACAGGTTGTATATTAAAAGATTATAAACCACACATTTTCATTTTCATACAACTCGTTTGTATCCAGCTGGATTCACATCATTTTAGGACTTCAAGTCCGCAACATTCGCAACTCGAATGTGTTTAAATTATGCTTCTCATTTGCGTCTTTCAAGTACTTTTGACAAATCAATTCAATGTCCTTGTCATCATTGTGACATGTAGCGCTACATATTGCATGCATATACATATATATAATCAGCGTTGATTTCATATTGGTTCCATTATATTATTGACATGACTTAATATCTCGAGATCTCTATTATCATCAGGTACCTTATTACCTTATATACCGGTAATTTGTCATGTCTGACGGCTCATCTAGAGCTATACCCTTTTTAGTATGACCATATTAACTCTATGCTCCTTTTAAGGGTTTTGTCATTGGAACCATATAGTCTACCATGCTTCAGGTTAGACTTATTTGCACTTGTCCTTACGGGACATTGTAATACAGGAGCATTAGACGTTGGCACATATATTTCACTCAACATCAAGCAATTGGGTTGCCAAATTTTTGGAGATGATTAGTATTTTGAACTTAAAAGTTCATACTATACATGACGAGGATGACGCAATTCTATATTTCATATCATATCATCTCACCTTCCAATCGCTTCTTTTCTCCCCCAGATGTTGGGAAAAATTACTCGCCTAAATGACATTCGAGTCATAAAGGTATCCCCAGCTGTTAGTTCAAGGTATTAAAATTTGAACTCAACATACAATCCAACATCTTTAAGGAATTGATTGATCCACTGAAGCATAGTATATAAATCTTTCAAACAAAACCTTGTATGGGAGAATATTTAGCTTTTGACTCAAAGTCATTTATAAGAGTGAGAGTTCATCAACACTATTTGGCTTGATGCAAATTAATGTTGCTTCGTGTAAATTACATGTCTCCAAATGCATATTGGGATTCTTTAACCAAACGATCTTACAATTCATTACAGATCTTTGATTAATGGTTCTTCTTAACCATCAATTTATCCCAATGAACATGTAAAAGCTCATATTAAGGCGTTAACATTTCACCAGCATTGTCCAATCTTATGGACTTTATTGTTCAATCTTACAACCTTTAGCTTTAATGACCATTTGGTTGATGCATCAATTTAAACCAAATCTTAATAGTCCAAAATGGTCAGGATATGGTCCCCAAAATGGTCCCCATATCTCACTTGAATTCACACGTATAAAAATCTAGGTTTATACATAAGATCAACTGGTGATAGCCTCATAAAAGGTTTTTCAAAACAAGCAACAAATTATTTGGTAGAAGAATATAATTCTTCAGCAAGTGTCCACACGTATAGTGGATATCAATTTGCATCATTTTTGAACCGGGATGGTCTAACCGGTCATGCCAAAAAATTATTGGAAAACTTATTGTTTTCTTTATCTTATATCTCAAGTTCTTCATTGTACCAACACACATGTGATACAAATCAAAGGAGAAAACAAGCAGCTATAATCACGACTTATATCGTTTCCAGAATATACATTGATATTCTCTTAGTAGTAGCCTTAACGTAATATCCGCATCAGGTATATTAGTACCACTTTTGGAGTAAGCTTGTTATTTATAAAGCTTTCTCAGTACAAAAATTTTACTCTATATGTGGTATTGCAGCTGCTCTTTTAGAGCTTATTGACCCTTACTTATGATTATTCAATCATGGAAAATAATTTCACACATGAGAGTAATGCCTTGTCATCAAGACACATGCTTATTGGTCAATGATAATCCTTTGGAAAGGGTAGCGAGCTACAACTGCACTGCATTCCAAGCAAGTGTTGATTCTTGACTCCATCAAGAAATATTATTTATAGTTGTATTGTCTTTAATCATGTTTCTCAAGACATACGCCTTCCCGGACATATGCTTTTCATGACCCCTTTAAGGTGTACAAATTCTTTGTAAATGGATAAATCTCATTCAGAACATACGCCTTTCCGGACATATGTCTTTCATGACCCCTTTTAGGGTGTACAAATTTTTTCTAAATGAATAAATCTCATAAATGTAAACAAATATACATATATATATATATATATATATATATATAGACAAGGAACAATATAATATAGAATATATAAAGAAACACAGAATAATATTTAAAAAAAATTAATTTGTCATCCTCAACATAACTTCTCATTAAAAAATCTGCATAGCTTCAATTTTTGAGCTAGCTTTTAAATAAGTCGAGTTATGTCCACAAAGACCTTGAAAGTCTTGCAATCATAATAACATCCAACCATGATAATTATTATACTTTCTGTGATGTCAATAACTGCTCATCATCTCTTATAATCTGGTCATGACTTTTGACTATTCATGAAAAACATGGAATAAGAATGATCCGACAAGAACCATTCTATATTTGTCATGCCAAGTGTTTTCTTTAATAGATGAACAATATTTGGTGATTCACCAGAGTCACTCATTTTGTGATTTAGCACTATAACAATGAAGATGAACTTATGATTCATTGAGAATCATTTGTAAAATCACATTCAAATTGAATTATTTGTATGACATTATGCATATACCATCATCATAGAGGTCAAACTTGACATATGAATATTCATCATCATGGTATATCACTTACGTAGTTTTCCAAGAATTACTTCAAACAATTTTCACAAATTTCTCCTGGTGCAATACCATCATTGATTTTCACGAATCGTCAAATAACATTCATCTTATACATAAAAATAGATACTTCGGATGAATTCGCCAGATGTTATACCATCTTTTAGATCAATGATATGATCAATACACTTATTTTTCAAAATATTGTCAATAATCTAGCTCAATGCTAATATCATATCATATTAAGTTCAAAAGTTTCCGGCACAATGCCATTTTATTTGCTCATACTGTATAAAAGTAACTAAAAAAAATCTGGCACCGCTCTTTATATTGATCATATTAACACTTTCAAGTGTGATGCCTTTTTTTTTAATAACATATGCAACTAAACTTTCAGGCATAATGCCCTTTTTAGCATATTGATGTAAAAATTTCAGGCGCGATGCCCTTCTTAGTATATTGATGTCAAAATTTCAGCGCGATGCCCTTCTTAGTGATGTCCAAGGCGGTATGCTCAAGTTCGGCAATATTGGACATTGTTTGATGATATCAAAATTAAAGACTTTCAAGCGCAATGCCATTATTTTTTCAAATAATATTAAGATTAGTTTTATCAGGCGCAATGCCATTATTTTTTCAAATAATATTAAAATTAATTTTATCAGGCGCAATGCCGTACATATTGGGGTAAACATTATAAATAGCAATCATAAAATAATGAAATATATTATATATCACAACAAAATAAATCATATAACACATAATAAAAATAGTGCAATAAATAAATTCTGGCACAATGCCTCACGTGATATCTATATTTGGCACAATGCCTTAAATGAAAATTTATATCTGGCACGATGCCTCACGTGATTATTATACCTGGCACGATGCCTCACATTATACTATAAATAAATAGAAACGAAAACTGGATGAATTAAACAACGCAGAATAAAAATTAACAGTATTGAATTCTGGCACGAAGCCTCACGTGATTATTTTTCGTGGCATGATGCCTAACGTGATTATTTTTCTGGCACGATGATTATTTTTCTGGCACGATGCCTCACATGATATTAATTTCTGGCATAATGCCTCATGTGATATTAATTTGACATAATAATAAAATCAATCAATATTAGAAAAATTATATAGACATTGACACTCCAAATTGTTTGAAATCACCGTAACTGGATGGGTTAACTTTGATAACCCTTATATCAGCCATTCATCATCGCACATTTGGCATCACAAGAATTGTGAAAAAGCTCCAATGTATGGATCGATCAGCAAAGGTCGATGGGGGCCTCGATATGAATATATATATATATCGACTTCTTTTCATACCACTGCTTCTTCATTCGATGATGAAAACGAATAACTTGATTCCACTCTTTTGCTGCTACGATTATTAAGATCAATTGCTGCTGCGGGGCAGCAACCAAAGTAAGCTTCATTGCTTCCATTTGTGCATACCCGTAAGATCTCAAATTTAGGGTTTTTTTTCAGGGTAGAGACTCGTGCTGATAACGTGTTGTAAATGAGAGAAAGAGAAATTGCAGAGAGACACTAGATGGGGGCAACTGATATTCTTATTACGATAGGGTATACAAGACCTTATTTATAGAGAGTACATGGGGAAACCCTAATTACAGATGTGGAGTCCACTATAAAATATATCTATTTATATCATTTCGGAGTTTTTCACAATGTTCTTAATTTTTTTAATGTTAAGTGTAAGATATTTGAGTTTATTTTCATGTTAGAATATAAAACTGGTTATTCAATTTTTTGGACTATAGTTCAGCTACTGTTTATAAAATGTTCACAAATTTAACAATAGTTGTTCGTTACTCGTTAGATATTTTATAATAAAATAATGTCAATATAATATATAATTTTTTCTGGTTTATCGTTTATTAAAGATCAAGTTCATGTTTAATTAAGCAATACTTTTTGTTCAAATTTTAAAACCCTTTGTTGATTTTAAAAGTGGATTGCCGTTTTTAATTCAAGTTTACGTTCTAATACGCAATACTAGTTCTTCAAGGTTTTAAAACTCACGTTCATGTTTAGAGATTCAAGATTAGTTGTTCAAATTTTTTGACGGCATATTCAATCTGTTATTTATAAATTATTCACAAATTTGATACTAGCTGTTCATCATAAATTTTAAAATAAAATAATGTCAATATAATATATCATTTTTCCTAGTTTGTCATTTTAAAATATCATGTTCATGTTCATATAAGCGATACTGGTTGTTCAACTTTTTTAATATCTTTGCTCGATATTTATTTCAAATTGCTCCTAAATTTTGTTAAGGTTCAAATTCGAAACAAGTTGTTCATGGAAATTTATATAATAAAAAATATTAATACAACTTGTCATTTTAAAATTGGATTTTCATTTTTAAAACTTTTAAATTTACATTCACGGTACTAGTTGTTCTTTTTATTTTTTAAGAAACAAAAAAAAGAACACATTATTCAAATTTACTTCATACAGTGCCTTTTTAAAAGTTCTTGTTCATGTTTTGAAATTTAAATTTATTTGTTCATTTTTAGGACCATATGTTCAACTATAGTTTACAAGTTGTCCACAAATTTGATACTAGTAGTTCATCAGAAATTTCATAATAAATAATGTCGATATAATATAATACCATTTTTATTGGTTTGTCATTTTTTTAGCATCATGTTCATATAAGCAATATTTGTTATTCAAATTTTTCAACCTTTTATTCAAAATTTTTTTATATTGATCTTAAATTTTGTTAAGGTTGATTAGTTGTTCATCGAAAGTTATATAATAAAATAACAGAGATACAATTTAGTATTTTTTTAGTTTAAATAACTATTAAATTTTTAAATATATAATATATTATAAATTTTATTGTATATACATTAATTTATATTTAAAATAAAAATATTTGTTAATAGTTATATATATATCTCCTATTCAACATTTTGACATTTATATAAATTATAAATAATATTTATTAAAACTATAAATGATATATATTAAATTTTATAAAATTTATGTATAATATATATATTCATATTTAAAAGAGTTTTGAATAATATATGTTACATAAATTATATATATATAAAACATATACTAATAATTATATATAGATTGTGTGGGAGTATGGTACAATTATTTACGTTTGTCTTTGAGATATTCTTCTAAAAAATAAAAGATTTTTATACTTGAAGGTCATCCATAATAGTATATTAGTTAATTAAAAATCTGTTCTTTAAATTTAAAAATAAAAATAGGAAAAGTTTAAAACATGTTACATTCAAATCACCAATTTTATTCCAATGCGTACACCAGAAGCACGGGGTATGGTGTTTTCGGTTGTACAGTAGTATTTGCGGATTTTTGAGGATTGGAAGAGACCATTTTTGAGGATTGGAAGAGATGATTTGGTCGGTACCTTTATGGTGGTTTAAGACTTCTGAATGTGTGTGTATGTTTTTTTTTTTTTTTTGCACAAGTTTCTTTTATAGGCCAAGTCATGGGTATATGTGTAGGCAAATTAGAGGATGCAGCCCACCCGTACCTGGTACAGTGCGACAGTACTATGTGGCAATCTCAGTCAGTGCTGACTGGATTGCTTATGTTTTATATAAGTGATGATAAAACTTTTAATAATTATAATTTTTAAAATATAAGTCCAAAATTTAAAAACTTATATCACCGTTCATGTAAATTCAAGCTCTCAAAACAGTACCAGTCATGAATATGTTTTGACTACTTTGAAAAAAATATTTTTACATGTTATGATGATACATTAAAAAGATACTTTGATTTATTAGTTTTGATATTATGATCTATTTAATTGTTATTATGATTCGTTACCTAATAAGTGATGAATTAGATAACACATTTCGGACCCGATAAAAATTATTATTGTTTTGTAGTGTATTATTATTGTTGTATGGTGTATTTTAAACCTTATATGGTGAATCGTGTATTTTTCATACATACCAAAATATTATTTTGTGGTGTATTATTCTGTAAAAAAAATTTATTCTTATGTGTTTGCGATGACACACTAAAATGATGATATGATTCATTAATTTTGATATTATGATTCATTAAAATTGATATTATGATTCCTTAGCTAATAAGTGGTGAATTAGATAACAAACTTCGGAACCGATAAAAATTATTGTTTATCAGTGTATTATTATTGTTGTATGGTGTATTTTAAATCTTATATGGTGAATCGTGTATTTTTTATACATACCAAATATTATTTTGTGGTGTATTATTGTGTAAATTTTTTTTTATTATATGTTTGCGATGATACACTTAAATGAAGATATGATTAATTAATTTTGATATTATGATTCATTAAAACTGATATTATGATACACCAAAATGATGTTATATGTTTACGATGATACACTAAAATGATGTTATGAATTATAAGTCTCATTGATATATATGGATATATATATATATACATGTAATTAATATAAATTTTAAATTTCTCAAAATATATCCATGACTGGTCTTGTTTTGAAGAGCTTGAATTTAGATGAATAATGATATAATTTATTTATATTTTGGACTTATATTTTAAAAGTTACAAAAAAATTAAAATTCATATAATAAAAAGCAGTCAAGTCAAGAACTGACTGGACTGCCAACTAGACTACAGCTGATGAATGAACCGACAACTAGACTAGAGCACACCAAATATAGTGCAGATTGTCTGCACAATCGACGCTCTGATACGTGTAAGGGTCATTTAAGGTCATAAAATCTCATTTTCTTTGGTTAATGTAAGAATATGGATTAATCACGAACATTGTTGTGGATGGGGTTAAACCATCTGAATTTAGGTGCTAAAAATGATTTAGATAATGTTAAAAGTGAAAAGGAATTATTTCGTGGAGTATTTTTTTTAAGGTGAAATGAATTTTGAATCGGTTTATAACAAACTTTTGATGTTAAAAATTGGAAGTGCTACTTTTTTTTTTAAAAAAAAATTGAAAGTTCTAAAATTTGTCTTAAGTTGTCATGGTGAAAACATTAAAAAAATGAATTTTTTGAAGTGAAACTTATGTTTTGGGGGGAAGGAATATTTGTCAAAGGGATTGGGTTTGAAATTGAGTTAAAATAAAAGATAAACCTCCAAAATTGTTTTCTCGAAAATAACATAACTATTTGGCCAACAATCTCGTTCTTTTTGGTTAGATAAATAGATGAGATTTTTTCAGGTGATAAACATATAAATGGAAAAATGTTTTTTTTTTGTTGCAAAATGGGTTGTTTGACTTAAAAATAGGTGAAAACATGAACAATGAACTTTAAAACAACCCTAGAAAAATATAGATGGAGGATGGAATTTGGAGTGTAATGAGATTGTAAACTTAGAAAACACTTTTTTTATTAAGGATACGTAAGGAATGTTCTAAGCTTTTCGGTTAAAATGAAATAAAAAGAAGGTTTCAAAAGTAAAATTTTTGGAATTAAAAGTGACAATAACAGAGAAAAAGATGATTTAAAAGAAAACTAGTTTAAAAAGATTTTTAAGGAGAGGAATGATTTATATATAAATAGAAAGGAGAAATATATCCCTTGACAAATGTCGATTAAGATGGGCCGTTTTTGTGGTATGATGGATGACTCCGCTTCTATGGTAGACATTACTTGTCCAATCCTTTGTTGCATGCCGCACGAGGTGGATGGAAAATTCTTTGTTTTTAATGTTTCATATGACTGCATGCCACAGATTTGTGTGAGATGTGGGTTGTTCACACATGCTTCGAAGTTGTGCCCTAGTGTTTTAAAGGTGAAAAGTTGGAGCCTTTTTGGTCGTGGTTGTCCACCAAAAAATTTCTTGCTCGACATAATTTACAGGAGGTAACACATCAGCCGGAGACTTTGATGCTCCCGAATTACTTAGGCCTAGGTGACCTATCAGTCTCTACAACATTGGGTTTATCCCTCCAGCTTTCAACTCCTCAATCTCTGTGGAAGAACCCGTTCATGAGCAAATGGCACCTCCCCCGAGGACGCAGTTGGATCCTCACGGTAAGCAACCTTTCCACAAATTAGCGGTGGAGACAGGCAGAGAAGGGGGTTGGGATTTGTTCTCTCCAAAGCGCAGCGCAGGTCCAAGAAGCAAGAGGTGGCATTTTCTAGCAAAGGCCCATCAACCACTAGATAGTCCAGGAGCGGTAAGGAGGTTAAGCTGGTGGGTAGGAGTGCGGCCTTGCGGAAGCCTATGAGGAAGTAATAGGGTTGGTCGGCTACATGTGGGGTGTGTTACATGCAGCTGATTTTGGTTTTGTTAGGTTTGGGGTTAAGGTGTTGGATGTCATGGGTTGGTTTTGGAATTAGGTTTTGATTTTGGTTCGTTAGATTTGGATGTCATGGTTGGTTGGTGGTTTTGTTGTTACTTTTTAAGTATTGGTCTTTGGTGGGGTTATCTAGTTAGTTTCATAATTAGTAGGTTGTTAGGATGGTTAGCATGTGATCACTTGATGCTGCAGTACCATTCACATAACGACCCATATTGGACTCGGTTACAATTGGCGGTGGCTATTGATCACAACTAAACTTGTTTTGCTGGTATGCACTTTGGGTTGACTTGTTTGGATGTATAGGGCCTGTTTTGCTATGCCTATGATGTGGAATTGTTATGGTAATGAAGTTGGTATGCTCTAAAAAAACATTGACAAATGCCCGATTTCCTTTCTTTAGATTCTAACCATTTTAACTGTGGACTTATTTTACTACTTTCCATAATTTGAAACTTTTTACATGATGACTCCCTCATAACTGGATCAAAGCCTTTAGAGCTTGAATTTGACCCTTAAGTTTAGCAAAGTTGGATCACCTCCCTTTTTGGTACAAGATTCAACAATAATTCCCTCATGAAAATATTAAACAAATCAAAGTAAGTAGGTATTGATTTTAAAATCTTTTGCATTAATTAGATATTGATTTCATAGACTATTATTATACTCCCTCCGTTAATTAATATATGTCGTTTTAGGAAGTGATTCTTGTTTAAAAATATATGTCATTCTAGCTTTTTAACACACTTTTTTCCACTTTTAGCCCTACTATTCAACACAAAATAATATTATATAGATGGAAAAGTAAAAAGTAGGGGGTACATGTGTCATTTTTCTACTTTCCTTAATAAGTGTGCAAGTTTCAAAATGATAGATATTGTTGAACGTAGGGAGTATAATATTAGAATTATTATGGACTCATTGATATTTCAAATTTGTTGCACAAATAAGCAGGGTGTTGTTTGAGGCCACTAGAGCAGAGTTATGGTACCTATGCCTCTCTGATGTGCGCCGCAATTGGGAAGAGGTCACAAGTAAAGGATCAAGGGGATGAGGATGGTAAGTGTGGGTTTAGAAAGGCTTCCAATATTGGATTTACACAGGGACGCCACTTAGGACATTAATCATGGATGGTTGGATGATTATCGGGTTGTTTGAGCAAGGGTACGACTCAATTAGCCTGGGTTTGGTTTTTAAGAGTGAGCTCCTACCCCTTTGCTGTTTACTCACGACCTTGTTTTACTAAGATTATAAATGGTCTATTTAAGTTATGTTTGTTCTGTTTCTGTTTCTTTCATGACGTTTTTGGACTACGGTTAGGTTTGGTAATCACCCATGGGGGAGTTTACCAAGTACATGGTAGTTTAGGTTCTTGGGCGAAGCTAGACACACTTCAAGGATAGGGTCCCAATTGTCGTGATAGAGTATGCTCCCACGAAGAGTATGCTATGGAAAATGGTTAGAGACCTCCTTTTTGCAAGTTAGTGGTGATCTCTTTAACCTTAGGTAGTTGGTCAAATCATAGTATTAGCTTAATGATGTACTTTAATTCTTTATGATACATATATTTTATTTGCAGAAATTAAAAAACTCTATAATATTTCTTTTGATGTTTTGTTATCTAAACCAGAGCAGCTCCAATCTACTTAACTAGGTTTATGTTTATCCATGCATGGACCAATTTCTTCAGCCACTTAGGTGTGTTGAAGTCATTAGTGGACCCAAGAATTTCATTTAGGGGGTAAAAATATCAATCCCTACTTTAAAACATTAAATAATTTTATATTTTTTTCAAAAATATATAAGAGCATATAACTACTTTTCAATATGTTCGGGCCCAAGTAACCACGGTGTAGCATGTTTGGGGGGGGGGGGGAATTCTCCTCCTCTCTCTTCCCCTTACCCCATTTTGCCTTGTTTAATATTACATGCAAACCCATCTTCTTCGCCAAAAGTCTCCATAGCCATGCTCATCTCATTCCTATCCCTTTTGTTCTATCTTCTTCCCTTTCATTTAATCTCCAAAATATCTTTCTCGTTAATTTCTCTTGTCTAGATTCCTCTCTAGCTTTGTTTTAATAATTATTGTTGATTTCCTCCTCCTCGGTGAGTTGTTGCCGCCGCCGCCATCAGCCATCAGCCACCGCCAACTAGAGTTGTCAAAATTTGACCCAACCTGAAAACCCGTCCGTTTATCCGAACCCAAAACCTGACTGAAACCTGAAAATATTTAAATATAATAAACCGAAACCCGATTGGGTAAAACCCAAAATGACCCGAACCCGAAATGACTTGAAAAATTTATAACTCAAAACCGACCCAAACCCGAAATGACTCAAAATAGTAGTAATTAAAATTATCCAAACTCGAATAACATGAAATAATAGTGACCATAAATTGTCCCAAACCTGAATGACCCAAATAGATATGACAAAAACTTGATTCAACCTTAGTATATCTGAATGAAATTTAGAATAGACATAGTATTGACTTTTCTCTAATCTATAATGTAGTATATTCTTATAGAAATTAGGTATATATTTATTTAATAATTTTTCAAAAAGTATTAATGAAATACCCCAAACTAATAAAACATGGATTAAACATCTAATCACATTAATTAAGGCCTAAACATGCCTTAAAAGTCAATTGAGAACAACAATGGTCAACACAAAGCAAGATATTGCATCATTTGACTGTTTAGGGTAAATACATACCCAAATGAACTTCTTAGGACCTAAAATTTTGTCCTAAGCATATTAACACATAAAGGAACATACTGAAATTATTGGACAACACTCTAACACAAAGAACAAGCATTTACATGCTTCAAAGTCTAGTAGGGCAACAATGTGCTCTAAGAAACCTTAAAGGTCTTATGACCTCTATTTGATATAAAATTGGATTCCTAAGATCAATTATCATGTAAGGAACACAATGAAACCGTTCTCAAAGAAAACTAAGCTCAGAAACACCTTGTGACACAAAATGTGCACTAAAACACCTTAAAGCACATTTTTGTGTATGAGGTCTAAGATATTGACTTTTTGTCACTTTAAAGACTAGATTACATTCTTTATATCATTAATGTGACATGATAGACTATATTATAAAGTCTAAATCAAAGTTTAAAAATAAAATCAAAATGGGTGATTTTGGGTGAATAGTACCCAAAATAACATTTAATTACTTAACTTTAACCATGGTCAAATGTCATCCATTGACCAAACCAACCATTTCCGCCCACCTTGCTCTCATCCTTACCCATTAGCAACATAAATATCTAGCCAATCTAATGAATCACCATTTACTATTTCATAAAGTAACATTAAATGACATAAAAGGTAAAAACTGGCTTTCTTTCCCATTTGCCTTCTTCCCAGCCGTGAGTACACACCTTCATTCTCTCTTTTACTCCTCTTTGACGGTAAGAACACACCAAACTCAGAAGAGAACACCAATTGACATAGGTAAGCTTATTAAGCCATTTTATGTTCATTCTCTTCACTTTTCTTTCCTCTTTCCATGGAGCTAAACATCAACCATTTCCATCCATGTTTCTAGCTTTTTTTGGAGGTTAAAAATAGGGTGATTCTCGGCTGTAACAAGGGAAGGAGAAGGGAAGTTCTAATCTTGATCTTTTAAGGTAAAATGTGCTTTAAGCACTTATATCTTCATTCCTTTCATTACCGGTTGTAAAACCTGATTTCATAGGCTTATAATCTTCTTCTTAACATGCTTATTCAGTTGGTATATCAAGAGCTTCAAGGAATAGCCAAATCCATGCCAAAAACACCATTTTTGGCATCTTAATCAAGGTGAAAATTAGCCACCTTCTTAGCTGATTTATTCTGGTTTTAAAGCTTGATTTAGGAGACCTTTTGATGCTCTTATTCTTCTGTAAAAGCAGGCCGAAGAACATATTTGGTTGCTTTGGTATTCTAAGGTAAATTTTACCTTGAAAATATACATTAAACACTTCTTATGACCAGCTCTTGTTTGGAGACTAATCATGCCTTAATTGCTGTTTGAAAACATGTAAACTAAGCTGTGGAAAAATTGTTCCTAAGCAGCCGAGGCCAAACAAGGCCTAAACTTGGCAAAAATAAGGTATAAATCACTTAAACCTTCACTTGGTATATTAATAAGTGTTTATACATATGTGTATAATATATACCGTCAGTGAACAAGGTGTAAAAGGTCTTATTTTGACCTTAGGTGATTAAGGAATGGTTTAGTAAAATTTATATAAGTAATTAATTAACATAATTGTCAAATTTAAGACATTATGTGGAAAATTGGTAAATATGGAAAACTATATGGTAAGGCCGAGAGTTTAATGCATTTTTGGGCATTTATGTGTAATTTATTTTATAAGCTAATGTTTGTAATAAGGTCATGTACTTTAGGCCATTTTATTTATGTATTTATAAGGTTTTAATTAAGTTTAGGTAATAAAAATATATTACCACAAGGAATTGGGGTATAAGTATAATTAAATTAAATTTGGGGGCTATATAATAATAAAGCCGAAAGTTTGAGGTTAAAAGCTTTTAAAATAATTATAAGATTTTAAAAAGTTTTGGGGTTAAATGGTAATTTCTAGGAAATATGGGTACAAACCGTAATATATGGGAATTAATGGTCAAGGCAATATTAAGGAGGTCAACCTTGACCATATGGTAGGCTTTGACCAAATTAGATAAGTTAAATAACTTATTTAAGGTTTTATAATAAGATAAGTATTTAATTGTAACATTTTTATAACATATGTGGTAAATATGTTATTACCGAAAGTTAAGGGTGTAAAATGGTATTATAAACACCCATGGGCTATTAGGAATTTTTAGGAATTTATTGGGTTGATTTTGGAATTAAAATAAACTATATATGTATAATATATAGTTATTATGTCATTGTGACACTTTGGATAAATATATGTGGTGGAATAGTAAATAGCGAGATTATAAGGGTTAGGAATGATATTTATAACCCTTTGGTGGAATTTGGTGATTTTTAGAATAATATAAGAGTATTTAATAAGATATATGTATATATATAGTTTTAATGATATTATAAAACTATATGTTATAAATTAGGCCAAATGGCAATTTTAGAAAGTGGAAGGGTTGAAAAATAATTAGGAATAGACATGGGTCTGTTCGTAATTTAAATATTATATAACTACAGGTTATAATAAGATTAAGGTTTAAAATGTTATAATATATGATATATATAACATAACATTACATATGTGGTCAAATTATAAATTTGGAAAGTTAAAGGGGTTGGAAATTAATTCATAACAGAATATAGGTCTGTTCGGTTATTTTATAAAATAACCATAGGTTATACCTTTTTATAAGTTAAAAATGTTATATTATATGATATATATAACATGGTATAAATTGGGGTGATTTTGTAAATAAAGAAAACTATGGGATGGAAAAGAATAAGGTTTAAATGTATATGCCTATGCGGCATTAAATATAGTTTTGTATAAAAACTATAGGTTATAAGTTAAAGGAAATAATATTATATATATGATATTAATATGGTATAACATTACATAATGTTATGGGGTTAAAATGAAATTAAATGAAATATAGGGCTGTACCGAATTGTTAAAAGTTGGTAAATGAATTTTAGACTATGGTCTACAATGTTATAAATGTTATAACAATTATATGGTATTAATGGAATTTAGATGGAATTAATATAAGTGAGGATATTCACATTAAATAATGTGACAAACTATAAATAAATGAGATTTATAAACTAAGGTATATATTGAATAAACCTTAGGACTTGTAATTATACAACATAAGGATGTTACATAATATTAGGATAATAATCTTAATATAAATGGTATAATATAATACAATTAATGAGAATTATCATCTCATATAAGATGATAAAAATGTAACATATAATATAAGAGTTTTACAACTCATGAAACTTACCTATATTGGTAAATATATACATATGCGAGAATAATGTATATAAGGATGGATATATATTATGGTTGGAAACCATATAATATAATGGTGGAGGTTATTACATGGAAATAGTTTATAAACTATATGTTATAAGTTTTGAATTCAAATATAGTTTACTGAAAGATAATGGAGTATATAATACAAAGTATTATTGGATGGTGGGAAAATAATACAATATATTAAATAATGCATGCATTCATGCAACTATAGGTTATATGTCTAAGTTAATAATGGACAAGATTAAAGAAAAATAATGAATTAAACTCAACGGTCGAAATAATACGACCTACGGGTTTTAGTAACAAAGCTGACTGGTTTAGAGAAACCCGTAACAATTAACTGTAGAAATCCGGGGATGAACTGTCGGGGTTACTTGTTATTCGGAAATACTGGATGTAGTTAGTCATGGAGACTGACTTATAGTTTTATTACAGTTTAGATCGCCTTTCAGACGTGCGCGCTCGAGAAGCTTAGTGGTCTACACTGCGCATCCTTGGTCTAAGGTGTACGGTATGTAAAGGGGTTTGATCCGGGTTGTCCTAAGGAATTCCTTGGGCTCGGATTTGGTTGATATAACTTGTGTGTTATGTGTGTGGATACGTGTATGTGATTATGTGTGTTACTGCATTAATTATTTATGCACGAGCGTCCTACGGGACTAACACTACGTCGACTATAGATCGACTTATATAAACATACATATGCGTTTAATGTGATAACATGACGGTTACTTGATATAATACCCTTAGTATTAATATTAAGTATATGGTAACCTAAGTAAAACACTTAGGTACGAGTCACGACATTGTCGGTCTCTAGAGCATGGATCTCGAACATGAATATAACCTAGATTACTTCTAGGTATGCGTGAGACAAATTGGGAAGCTAATTAATAAATTGTATTCTCCATAAGACTAAGAGCATATCTTAAACATTATGAGAGAGAGATGGTATGAGTTGAGGTGAGGAATCCAGTGTAGTTTACGAACTACCTGGTTGCGCATTTGTGATCACTGAGGGGTTCCCGATCGGGTTCCACTCCAGGTATATATCCAACGAGCCCTATTTGGATCGTGGGTCAGGTGGCTACGGCCTTTATATGGACGCCTTACGAGGCAAAGTGAATAGTCAGGGGCCTCCGGACCTCTGGCGAAATGAGCACCTTTGTGTGTACGGGAGGACTACTGTCCATGGTGAGGTTATCGGGTTGTCCTAACATGACACCCAACTGGTATTTAATTAACATGGTTTGGATGGATGGGGCCTTGAAGGCTAAATTAAATTAACTAAGGATGGTGTTCACTACGGCGTTTATTCAATACTATTATTCGATATGTTCGGTTATACAATTGTTTTTGTGATATTTAATGAATGTTGGATTGGATGGTTGGATAATTATTTATGACTGTTTGGATGGATGTTATGTATTTTATGCATGTTTATTACAGTATTAATTATAACTGTAAAATGGTAAAGCATGAAACCAATCTAAAAATAGATGGTTAAAATGACTAAGTGACCAATAGGGTCCAGGCCCGGCATACTCAGCGTTTATCGCTGAGACTACACTCATTGTGCAGGTTGTTGATTATCGCCGAAGCCGAAGTGCGGGATCAGGGTAGTTAGAGTTTATTTTAATTACCGCACATGGAGTTTATTTGTATAACGATGTTAGACTGGGAATTGTACGTATTATGTACAGTTATGTATATTCAGGATTGGGTAGACGCTCACTTGTCGACGTTTATGGTTTAAGGACTTAGTATGATGTATAGGAGTTATCTCGTTATCACAGCGGTTAGCAGTTTGTTTATTTTGGTTGTTGGATATAGTTATGCTTCGTTACTCGCATGGGCGAGTAATGGCAGGTGACACCCGAGTGAGTATTATTGTTGTTATTTATCTTCCGCTGTAAGACGTTTTATTTATTGCTACGTGAGAGATTATTACGTGTTTAAAGAGAGGGGTGTTACAATTAACCATGACCCGAAATAACCAAAACCTGATTCTATCTGACACTATTACAACCCGAACCCGATTTGACCCAAACCCGAATGACCCGAACCCGAAATGTCCCGAAAGTTTAATGACCTAAACGGATAATGAGCAAAAAAAGATATGACCCAAAACCCGAACGGATAACCCGTTTGACAGATCTACCGCTGACGCCACTAGGCCTGTCCATAAGGTTCAGTTATAATCAAAAACCAATTTTTTTTTGGTTTTTTAACCGTTTTCATATTGGTTTTTTTATTTTGGTTTTCAATTAACTGAATTTTATTTCGATTTGGTTTTCGGTTATTGAAGAGAATATTTTGGTTAACCGAATAACTGAAATATTTGTTAAATTAAATTTAATTGTATAAATATTAATGAAAATCATAATTTTTTAAAAAAATTACGGTTAACCGCAACTAATTTGGTTTTCGGTTATTGATTGGATATTTTTTTTGGTTTTCGGTCAATTCGGTTTTATGTTAATTCAGTTATTGAATTGTATTATGGATAATTTGGTTATAACCGAAATAACAGAATTTTTTTTTCAAAATTCGATTTTCGGTTAACCGAATGGACAACCCTAGATGTCAAAGCCGCCGCCGCTCCATCGACGCCACCACTACCGCCACACCGTCTTCTCCTTTCCAGCACATCCTACGCTTGTCCCTCTCCGACGAGATTTCAGTCTTGCTTTATTTTTCGTCTTCAAATAAGCATCCAGAGACTTTTGCTTCTTAGAGATCTAGCTTCCCCCAACCTGTGTAGTCCAAATCTGATACGAATCCAAGGTTGCGTATGTCGATTTTGGGTCACCAAATCTGGGATTTAGTTCACCCCTTGATCCTCATTATGGCTGATAAAAATAAGTTTATGTTTAGTTTTATGAATCTGCTGGTTGCAATTTCAGGTTTTAGTTGGTCCATCTGAAGCTTGATGAGGGTTGTTTCTTCTGCATAATGGTTTCCCAATTTCTTTGGTTTAGAATCTAAGTTAGATCCAACCATGGCATCCTTCAATTTAGATGGAAGTTGTTTGATCGTCAGCTGACCCTTATGGGTAAGGCTTTCCTTTGACGATTGCCCTTTTTACTAGTACAAAAACACCCCGAAAACTTTTGTGTATAAAAAAGACACTTATCGGCGGTTCTTAGCTAGGGAACAACCAAAATACGGTCTTAGGAACCGCCAAAATAGGTGTCTTTTTTATACACAGAATTTTCGAGGCCCTATTTCAACGGTTTTCTAGCTAAGAACTACCGAGATAGGTTATTTTCTTGGTTCTATTTCCGATTTTTTAAAAAACCCGCGCCTCCTCCTTCTTTTTTCTGACCCTTCGCCTCTCTCTATCTTCATTCTCTTCACTCACTGTAAATTCGTAACCCTAAGCTCTGCTCTACGCCTCCACCTTTATTCTCTTCTTGTGTATGTGCCTATGGTTGAACTGTTGCATCTTACTCACTAGATTGAAGACGGGGCTGAAGCAGCTCATTCCGAACCGGTAATATACTCAAACTTATCTTTTTCTCTATGGAGAACAAGGAACACATACATGCTCTACTCCTTTTCATTCTCTTATTTGTGTATGTGCATCTCTTCATCTTCATTCTCTTCACTGACACTAATTTTGCAACTGGAGAACACCATGCTCTGCGTGTATTTCATCATTCTCTCTCACAGTAATTTTGCAACCCTAACTAGCGAACAAGGAACACGCTCTGCGACTCTACAATTTCTTCACTCACGATAATTTTGCAAGGTGAACAAGGAGCATACACTCTCCCCGCCTCTATTCATTCTCATCTTGTGGCTACACCTCTATAGAGTGAAACACTGGAACTGAGGCATCTTGCTCCCAAGGTTGAAGATGAGGCAGGAAACAATTTTTTTTTGAAAAAAATGCACTTATTTCGGCGGTTGTTAGCTAAGAACCGTCAAATAGATGTGTGTTTTTTTTTCATTCTAACACGCACGTATCTCGGTGGTTGTTAGCTAACAACTGCCGAAATAGACACTTTATTTCAGCAGTTGTACAACCGCTGAACTAGGTTCTCACTTATTTCGGCGCTCATCATTTTGACGATTCACAACTACATAAATAGGATCATAAGATCCGCCGAAATAAACCATTTTTCTACTAGTGTTTTGAGACTTGTTTGATTTAATTGTCTTTAACTCTTGGTTTTGGGAAATTAGATGTTAGTTTCACCTCTTATAGTTTGGAAGTCTTACCGTTGTCTTCTCTCAATGTTTCTAGCCCATTACTAGGTTTGTAATATTTGCTTAATCTAATTTATGTTATTGTCTTCGAAAAATGTTCCACCTCCAACCCCCTCGGTTGAAGTCTCCACTTATTAAAAGGACGAAAATTACCACACTTTACTTCATAATGTGCTGGTGTTTATTTTCATGCAAACCAGCTCGGGTTTTCATTATTGGATTTTATGTTTATGGCAACTTAGCTCATGTGTCTTTCTAAGGAGTTTAGTTGAATAAGTTATTTTTTTTCCTTTTCTTATACTACTATTAATTTTTAATATCCTTTACGCTCTTTCTTATTTTTATCAAACATGGGTAGAAGTTTAATTACTTTAGAGCAGTTAGCCCATCATCATCCTCATAAGTTGGTCAGCGACAAAGTACAACTTTGAATCATGTTTATAGCGCATCGATCACTGGCTGAAAATCCTTTCAGCTTTCAAGCGTATCATTATCATCCCTGCTTTTTACTATTACTCCAAACTACCGTCAAAATGCGGTCCTCAGTAAACGACAGATCATCAGAGAACCAAATAATTACTACGGGGAAAAAGTACAAACACATAAGAATTCAGTGAAATATAATGCTATAAATGTTAGGTTAATCCCTTATGCAGGCTCTTAAAATGGCATGAATGAACATGGGGCTTGCCGGCCGGCCCGTCATCCTGGTAAAAACTGAAAAAGTATCTGACAGTCGACCTAGACTCAGAACAGAAGACCGGAGAAGGTAATCTGCCATAAACATACGTTATGCCGACGTACCTCAGATATTGGTGTCGTTTGGGGACACAGCTTCTCAAGCTTCCAGCAGCTGACAACTTCTCAATTTTTAAAATCAGCAGGTTTCCATCAAACACCCCAAAATCAGCAGCTGACACTTTTACAAAATCATCAGCTGACAGCTTCTCAATTTCCTCTCTACTTTTTAAAACACAATCCAATCCACCAAACACTAAACCAGCCGCTGTCAGCTTCTGTAAAACCATCAGCAGACAGCTTCTCAATTTCCACACGGACCAGCAGCAGCCCCCCAGCAGCTGTCCCCAAACAACCAATGTTATTTGAAAGATTAGTAATGGAACATTTTTTTTTAAGTAATGGAACATGTGTATGCATTTGCGAAAAAGATCGAGAGAGAAGAAACTACGTTTGATTTCTATCGAAGGCGTTGCTTTTACATTAGACGAGAAACAAAAGAAAAGACTAATTACCTCGAGTCTTGTTTTATAGAGAATATCAGGGAAACTTGAGTTAGTGTGTTGTCGTCCATAACTAACTCATTTAATAATCGACTAGGGGCCGTTACCCCACCACTTTTCAAAAGTAACTTTTCTATTAATCTATCCCTACTTAACTTATTATAATTTGACACATATGTATTGGATTAAATTACAACAAATGATCAACTGACACATGACAACATTAATCTATCTGTTTTCTAAAAGCTGTGAGAGAACGGCCCTAAACCTTGTGAGTTCGGCGGTGAAACACTAGAAAAGGAGTGTTTCTTGGGTTTTTGAGATATAAGATGAGTATTCTCTAAAAATATGGCCTATTCTTTTGTCAGCTAAATATATAGCTGATGTCAGTTGTCAACTGAAATTACAAAAATTAGAGAACAAATAATTGATATAACCGTTGATGTATATGACATACATAAAGAATAAACTAACTGATCAAATAAACTCATCAGATAATTTGACAAAAGAATTAATGGGGCCATAGTATCCTGACAGATTTTCTTTGTGGGCATTTTCTTGTGTTAGACTTAGAATAAGTTGCCCACTCGCAATCGTAGTAGAGTATTCGTGGGTTTAACCATTTATTTAGGATGATCTCACATCGTTCCCTTCACGTAGCAAAGGGTGTATATGGCTGCCTCCATGTGACTTCTGCATGGTTTTTTAAATGAACTGACTTAATACTTGGATGGTAAAACATATGTATGACCTAATGTTAGAATAATTTAGTTTTCTTACTAGTCTTCTATAGGAAGTTAGGCACTTGGGTCGTCTAGGGACTTTCCATCGTTAGTCAATAGACGATTTCCTACTATCACAGGTCCTACCACCTCCCCCTCCTGTCTTTGCGACCATACTCCTTAACCACGTCTGTGCAAAACTTACATTGGGAAAGAATAACTCATTCGTCTGTATGGATGAATCATATGCCTAGGATGTAATGCAATCTTCAACTACTAATATTCACCAACTTCTGAAACTTTAAACCTTAACCCACCTTAGGTAATTTGACTAAGCTAAAAAAAAAAGTAAAAGACAGAAAGCTACCTTTCGCTAAAGAGGAGAAGTGAAATCTTTATTAGAAGCCTTAAGCAACATTAGTCAAGGAATATGAGGTTTAATGGGTAAAGAGAGTATTTCAACCCCAAAAATATTCATACAAAACCTCCTCAATCTTTATCATTTCCAATTTCAATAGGTAAAAAATTGGTGACAACTCTAATAATTTTCCACGACCAACTTAGATTAAAAGGCTTAAGTTATACAATTAACTTAATATCCTTCAGTAAAGTTGGACCTAAAATCTACAAACTGATCCTAACACATTAATGAAGGTTTAAAATCAAGGATCACAACCCCTCACGACCTCTTATTTACTCCCCTCTTTCTAATTCCATCGTTTCCCAAAGACAATCATACCGCTATGATTAATGTTACTAGCTAGTTTACATAAATGAGTTATCTTATTAAATTATTTTTGCTTATTATAAACAAAAAACATATTGTTGGCCTAGTATAATTAACCTCACCTTAACCATGTCAATAAAAGAACTAATCACATTTTCATATTTCCAAACATGTACCCTACGTGAGGAAAGAACAATCGGGGAACAAGATGACTAGACACCAAACATCGAGTCCAGGAAGCCAACACGATCCTCGATCCTAGAACAAAGGCCATAGCCCAATGTTAGCCAACCAGAATAAGCCGCCCCCAGTGAAGACATGTCTAGTTACCTCGGCCCATAGTTAGCCAGGTTTCCCCAGGAACCCTGGTTAGCTTCCCCAGCCATCCTCGACAGCTCTGCTACATAGAGCACTCACAACTGACACACGCGGCGCTGACATCCTATCTCATCAGTGTTGTCGAAAACCGTCATTGTCATTTGCACGCCTCTCTTACACTTAATTAAATTACCCCAAGATTGATGTGTCCTTTATAATTAGCAAGCAACCTGACAAAGGAAGGAAGCTTCATCCCTGTAGAGCTATCCCAGATGACATCAACCCTATTCTACGTAGAAGTAGCTCACATCATAAACCCGACCAGAAGACAAGCAGCAAGCCAGCATGGTGAGCTGACTCGTCTATCTCTATAAATAGCAATCAATACCTCATTGATGAGGACTAGCATATGTTAAAACTCTCTCTCTCCTCATATTCATACTCCGTCTCAACCTCCTG
Source organism: Limonium bicolor (assembly GCA_023374045.1). Classification (NCBI taxonomy): domain Eukaryota; kingdom Viridiplantae; phylum Streptophyta; class Magnoliopsida; order Caryophyllales; family Plumbaginaceae; genus Limonium; species Limonium bicolor. The sequence continues at coordinate 444,160,819 of CM041776.1, forward strand.
TGGACTAGATCATTCATGATCGAGCCATGTAAATCTCTATGTCATCTTGCTTGCCCAACCATATACAAAGGAGATAATCTAAATTTACACCACATATTATATATAATCTAACACACATTAATTATGACATCAAGTTTTTAAATTTTTGTTTTAAAAACTTATCATTGTTGTTTTTCTAACTTCATTAATTGATAACTTCACCTTATGAGATGCGGAGCAGATCAAATCAAGTTGGGACACAAAAGAATGTAAAAAATTATGGAGAGGTATGCTACCCCAAGGGTGGAACTACTATTTTTTTCTTCTCATAAATGGTCGACTTAACACCCAAGAAGTTCTTATCAGGAAGAGCATAATCCATTGGGTCAATGTGTATGTCCATTATGCGACCTGATGGTAGAAACAACCCCATGCATGTTTTCTTTTCCTGCACTAAAACATCAAAACTCTGGGAGTGTTTGTTTTCCTAGTGGTAGATGAGGTACTCTTCAAAGAATCCCCCACACTCCGTTTTGGAGTTCCAAAGACGGCATGGAATGAACTTATATTTTAAAATGAATCATTTGATGAGGCCGAGATTGTAAGGTTTATTAAGATGGAAGTTTGGAAATGGACCAAGTAGTGGTGGAATGAATTTATGTTAAAATTAAGGAAATTTCATGAAAATGCCACTATATTTTTGGCTAATTCATGAGATGCCACTAAAAAAGAAAGTCACGAAATGTAACCATATTTTTGTGAAAGTCCATGAAATGTCACTATGTCATTGATCAGAAACCAAAAATACAAAATACCTCTACTAGTTAACAAAGTACTTTTAAAGTTCACAATATGCCCCTAAGTGTTAAAAAAATCACTAAAATTCACAAAAAAATTCAAAAAAATTTAATGTATAAATAACTATAAAAATATATTCAAATATTATAAAAATTAAAAAATATAATAAAACATTGAAAAAATTACGTATTTCTTAGATTTTTTGCAAAAAATTTAGTACCATAAAAAAGAATATAGAGTTTTAAACATATAACTTATACTAATCTTTCTACAAATCTTGACCACTATAGTACCATAATTTATACCAATTAATTACCATAATTTTTACCATACATTTTAACTATTTTTTCTACCAATTTATTTTTTTTAGGTACTAAGTAGTTTTGCAAAAAAACTAAGAAATATTTACTTTTTCAATGTTTTATGATATTTTTATTTATTTTTAAATTTTTATAATATTTAAATATATTTTTATAGTTATCAATATTTTTATATTATTCTGATTTTTTTGTGAATTTTAGTGTTTTTTTTACACTTAGGGGCATATTGTGAACTTAAAAGTACTTTGTTAACTAGTAGGGGTATTTTTTGTCTTTTTTGCTTCTGGTCAATGATATATTGGTATTTCATGGACTTTTGCAAAAATAGTGACATTTCATGACTTTTTTTTAGTGGTATTTCATGAATTAGCAAAAAATATAGTGTCATTTCATGAAATTTTCCTAAAATTAATGCTTAATCTGTTGATTTTCTCTTGTGGAGTTAATTGGTTGTGTCTTCCAATTTCTTATTGACGAAGAGTTTCACAGAAGTTGAAGATGCATTAGTGGGAGCATTTATGCGGTGTATAGTAATGGTGTATGAAGCATTTGGTTTCCTAACGCTAGAAGAAGTTAAGACTTCTGGCTTTCTAGATACCCGAGTGTTAGTTGTGTCTAGGTGTTAATGGGTGGTGTTGATGAGGTTGTAACCGTTGTAACTTGTGTTACTGGCGGTGTTAGGGTTAAGGTGGGATAAGTGAAGGGTTTAGATCTATCGTTATAAATAGATCTAGTAACCCGTAGCTTAGGATCATCCTAACTTATGGGAATCACATCCAAAAGAGTCAAGGGTGTTTATATGGGACTCAAAGAGACTCAGGTAAAATCACCAAGGGCAACACAGGAAACATGGGTTGATGGTTTGTTGGGTAATCCTCATGTAAGCTTGTAAGCCTCATCCTCTTAATGAAAGTTGTTTTATCCCCCTCCGTAGACGTATTGAAATACCCCAAACTAATAAATCATGGATTAAACATCTAATCACATTGATTAAGGCCTAAACATGCCTTAAAAGTCAACTGAGAACAACAGTGGTCAACACAAAGCAACATATTGCACCCTTTGACTGTTTAGGGTAAATAAATACCCAAATGAACTACTTAGGACCTAAAAACTTGTCCTAAGCTTATTAACACATTACTAAACATATTACAATTGTTGGACAACACTCCAACACAAAGAACAAGCATTTTCATGCTTCAAGGTCAAGTAGGGCAAAAATGTGCTCTAAGGATACCTTAAAGGTCTAATGACCTCTAAATGATATAAAATTGGATACCATGATCAAATATCATGTAAGGAACACAAAAAAACAATTCTCAAAGAAAACAGAGCTCAAAACACCCTGTGACACAAAATGTACTAAAACACCTTAAAACACGTTTTTGTGTATGAGCTCTAAGATAATGACTTTTTGTCAATTTAAAGACTGGAGTATATCATTTATAATATTAATGTGACATGATAGACTATATTTTAAAGTCTAAATCAAAGTTTGAAAATTAAAAATCAAAAATGACAATTTAGTATGAATAGTAACCCAAATAGTGCATTTTTAAGCAATATTGACTAAGTATGGTCAATGGTCAATTAGTTGACCATCTTAGCCCTTGGAGGTCGGCAGCAAGGGAGCTGGGAAGACAGCTCACACAGCATTAACACAAATTATCTAATCAATTTGGTGAATCACCATTACTATTCCATTAATTAATATAAACTTAACTTATAAGGCAAATTAACTTACTTTTCTTCATTTGCTGCCTTCCCTGCCGACACAGCAGCTCAATCCTCTCCATTTGCTTCTCTAAAACCGTGGCTAAGTCACCAAGAACAGAGAAGAACACCACCTTGATACCTAGGTAAGCTTAATTAGTCATTTTATGCTCATTTTCTTCACAATTCTTACCTCTTTCCATGGAGCAAAGCATCAATCACTTCCATCAATGTTCTTAGGTTGTTTTGGAGGTTAAATGGAGGGTGTATCTCGGCATTAACAAGGGAAGAAGGTGGAGAAAGCTAATCTTGTTCTTAAGGTATAAAAATGTGCTTTAAGCACATATCTTTTGATTCCCTTCAAATTCGGCTGTGAAACTTTGTTCCTAGCCTTATTATCTCATCTTAACATACTTATTCAATTGGTACATCAAGAGCTTCAAGGTATAGCCAGATCCAAGCCAAAAACACCATTTTAGGCATTTTAATCAAGGTAAAAATTAGCCATCTTCCAATCTGAGTTATACCAGTTTAAAGCTTGGTTTAGTAGCTCTTTTGACACTCTTTGCCTACTGTAAAAACAGGCCGAAGACACTTGTATTTGCCTTGGTGTTCTGAGGTAAACTTACCTTGAAAATTGACATTAAACACTTCTTATGGTTAGATCTTGCTTGGAGACTAATCATGCCTTAATTGCTGTTTGAAAACATGTAAACTAAGCTGTGGAAATATTATCTCCAATCAGCCGTGGCCAAACAAGGCTTATACTTGGCAAAAACAAGGTATAAATCACTTAAACCTACACTTGGTACATTAATATGTGTTATACATACGTATATATATTGTGCCGTGAGTGAATGGTTAATTAAGGTCTTATTTTGACCTTAGGTGATTAAGGAATGGTTTAGTAAATTTTATAACTAATTAATTAGCATAATTGTCAAATTTAAGACATTATGTGGAAAATTGGTAAATAAAGAAAATATATGTGTAAGGGCCGAGAGTTTAAGGCTTTTATGGACATTTATGTGTAATTTATTTTATAAGCTAATGTTTGTAATAAGGCCATGTACTTTAGGCCATTTTATTTATGCATTTATAAGCTTTTATTTAAGTTTAGGTGATATATAATTAATACCGCAAGGAATTGGGGTCTTAGGTGTAATTAATTAAATTGGGGGCTATAAAAGGATATAGCCGAAAATTGGAGGTTTTATAAATGAGTTTAAATAAAAATAAGATTATATAAGTTTTGGGGTTAAATGGTGATTTATAGAAAATATGGGTACAAACCGTATTTATGGAGTTTAATGGTCAAGGAAATATTAAGGTGGTCAACCTTGACCATATGGTAGGTTTTGACCAAATTAAATAAGTTAGATAACTTATTTAAGGTTTTATAATAAGATAAGTATTTTATTGTAACAATTTTATAACATATGTGGTATATATGTTATTTCCGAAAGTTAAGGGTATAAAATGGTATTATAAACACCCATGGGCTATTAGGAATTTTTAGGAAATTTATTGGGTTGATTTTGGAATTAAAATAAACTATATATGTATAATATATAGTTATTATGTCATTATGACACTTTGGAGGATATATGAGGTGGTATAGTAAATACCGAAAGTTTATGGGTTAATAAGGGTAATTATAACCCTTTGGTGAAATTTGGTGATTTTTAGAATTATATAAGAGTATTTATTAAGATATGTGTATAATATATAGTTTTAATGATATTATAAAACTATATGTTATAAATAGGGCCAAATGGCAATTATAAAACAGAACAAGGTCTGTTCGGAATTTACAAAAATATAACTATAGGTTATACCCTTTATAAGTTAAAAATGTTATATTAAATGGTATATATAACATGGTATAAATAATGGGGTGATTTTGTAAATAAAGGAAACTATGGATTATGGAAAAGAATAAGGTTTAATATATGTGCCTATGCGGCAATATATAATAGTTTTGTATAAAAACTATAGGTTATAAATTAAAGGAAATAAAAAATCATTATATGATATTAGTATATGGTATAACATTACATAATGTTATGTGGTCAAAATGAAATTAAAATAAATTGAAGGGCTGTACCGAATATTTAAGAGTTGGAAAATGAATTTTGGACTATGGTCTATAATGTTATAAATGTTATAACAATTATATGGTTTAGATGGAATTAATATAAGGAAGGATATTCACATTAAATAATGTGACAAACTATAAATAAATGAGATTTATAAACTAAGGTATTTATGGAATAAACCTTAGGAGTTGTAATTATTACAACATAAAATGTTACATAATATTAGGATAATAATCTTAATATAAGTTGTATAATATATACAACTAATGGGAATAATCATCTAATATAAGATGATAAAATGTAACATATAATATAAGAGTTTATTAAACTCACGAAATTTACCTACGTGGTAAATATATACATACACAAGGATAATGTATATAAGGATGAGTATATATTATGGTTGGAAACCATATATATAATGGTGGTGGTTATTACATGAAAAATAGTTACGAACTATAAGGTATAAGTTTTTGGATGCAAATATTATTTGCTAAAGATAATGGAGTATATAATACAATGTATTATAATGGATGGTGGGAAAATAATACAATATAATATAATAATGCATGCATACATGCAACTATAGGTTATGTACCTACATTAATGGTGGATAAGATTAAAGGAAAAATAATGAATTAAACTTAACAATTGAAATATTTTGACGTACGAGTTTTAGTAACAAAGCCGACCGGTTTAGAGAAACCCGTAACAAATAACTGTAGAAATCCGGGGATGAACTGTCGGGGTTACTTGTTATTCGGAAATACCGGATGTAGTTAGTCATGGGAGACTGACTTATAGTTTTATTACCGTTTAGATCATACTTCAGACGGAGGCGCTTGACGAGCTAGTGGTCTACACTGCGCATCCTAGGTCTTGGTGAACGGTATGTAAAGGGGTTTGATCCGGGTTGTCCTAAGGATTTCTTGGGCTCGGATTTGGTTGATATCACTTGTGTGTTAAGTGTTTGGATACATGTATGTGATTGTGTGCTACTGCATTAATTATTTATGCACGAGCGTCCTACGGGACTAACACTACGTCGACTATAGATCGACTTATATAAACATACATATACGTTATTGTGATGACAAGACGGTTACTTGATATAATACCATAGTATTAATATTAAGTATATGGTAACCTAAGTAAAACACTTAGGAAACGAGTCACGACATTGTCGGTCTCTAGAGCATGGATCTCGAACATGAATATAACCTAGATTACTTCTAGGTATGCGTGAGACCCATTGGGCAGCTAATTAATAAATTATATTCTCCATAAGACTAAGAGCAGATCTTAAACATTATGAGAGAGAGATGGTATGAGTTGAGGTGAGGAATCCCGGTAGTTTACGAACTACTTGGTTGCGCAGTTGTGATCACTGAGGGTTTTCGATTGGATTCCGCTCCAGGTTTATACCCATACGAGCCCTATTTGGATCGTGGGTCAGGTAGCTACGGCTTTTATATGGACGTCTTACGAGACAAAGAGAATAGTCAGGGGCCTCCGGACCTCTGGCGAAATGAGCACCTTTGTGTGTACGGGAGGACTACTGTCCATGGTGAGGTTATCGGGTTGTCTTAACATGACGCCCAACTGGTATTAATTAAACATGGTTGGATGGGGCCTTAAAGGCCAAGGTAAATTAACTAAGGAAACTGTACGCTACGGCGATTGTACATTGTACATCATACTGGAAATGTACGCTACGACGATTGTACATTGTACATTATACTGTTATTATTCGATACGTTTGATATACAATTGTTATTGTGATATTTTATGAATGTTGAGTTGGATGGATGGTTAGTGTTTATGAATGTTTGGATGGATAATTATGTATATTATATATATATATATATATTACAGTATTGATTATAACTGTAAAATGGTAAAGCATGAAACCAATCTAATAATAAGATGGTTAAAATGACTAAGTGACCAATAGGGTCCAGGCCCGGCATACTCAGCGTCTATCGCTGATACTACACCATTGCAGGTTGTTGATTATCGCCGAAGCCGAAGCGCGGGAACAGGGTAATTAGAGTTTATTTAATTACCGCACATGGAGTTGTATTATGATACGGTTATGTATATTCAGGTTTGGGTAGACGCTCACTTGTCGATGTTTATGATTTATGGACTTAGTATGATGTATAGGAGTTTTTCTCGTTATCATGGCGGTTAGCAGTTTGTTTATGTTGGAAGTTGGATAGAGTTTGGCTTCATTACTTGCATGGGTGAGTAATGGCCGGTGACACCCGAGTGAGTATTGTTGTTATATTTTATTCTTCCGCTGTAAGACGTTTTATTTATTATTGCTAGTGAGAGATTATTACGTGATTATGGAGAGGGGTGTTACACGTAGGTCATGTTTGGACTGAACCACGTATCTTGTGTCACAAAATTATCATTACATTGTCTTGTGGTTTTTCTTCTTCGGTAACCATGTTGATCTCACCACGATCTAGGGGAAATGGACCCGAAATCCTAACAATTCTCTGTATCGCGTACTTGATATATTCTAACATCCTTAAGGAGATGATTACAAGCCTATAGACACAACAAATAGGTTGGTAAACATTGTAAATCATCTCAATGTGGACTTTTATTTCCTCCCCAATGTTTTTTTCCAATAGTTTTTCACTAGGACAGGTTTTACTGAGGCACCTTGGACGAGTCGGGGTTAGTCTCTAGCATGCACTTCTTAGTGTTCCTTTGAAAACTAATTGTATTAACCATTAAAAAAAAACACTTCTTAACTTGTAGCATGGGGTTGCAGATGAACATTAATTCACACATACTTAATTCAGTGGAATGATATTCATGTGATGGGTACTTACCTTCGCGCGGTTAAAGTACATCGATCGGCAGTATATAATCGATTGGCTAGATTCAGTTCGTTGAACGAAGTTGTTTTAACATAATGGACAGAACAAGAGAAGGACCCCACTAGTTGCAATTTTCGACAAGTATTAAAGGCATGAATTAAATTGCGCCGGTGATCAAGATTCTCTTCTTAGTCGGCCAGCTAAATTGGGGGTTGCTGCTGTCATAGTTTACTTTCCTTTTTACAAGTAGATTAAGTAAGGTTTTCTTTTTCTTTGCAAGTCTACATTACCATAATTATAGCAAAAATATCAACACTAATTAACAAGGGAAAAAAAGCTGGAATTGTACTATATAATATATGGCTGTAGTTAAGTTAATGGTCATATTCGTTGATTTGCCCTTAATAAAATCATAAGGATGCGCGCGCCAGCTAAACCGATGAAGGTTTGTTGGGGTATTGGTGCCTCATAATAGCATATAAGAGACATCATCTCTACCTTTAGTAGTCTTGAAAATTTCCATGTTTACCACATATATCAAATCAAGCCATCTACGATCTTGTCCCCAGTCACAACAGTACAGTACATCCTCTTCTTCTCTTGTTCAACTTTGGAAAAGTTGGAAAGGTGAACCAAAAAAGAGAAGATGCATTTCTAGTCTTCTCTTGTAGGTAAAGGAAAAGAGATGAGGGGAACCAGCAACATCGCCATCTGAGGTTGATGGGTAAGGACAATCATGGATGACACTTTTTAAGGTATTGATCATGTTCCTGGCCCCATTGAAAAAATTTAAAAGATGCTCCACCAAAAGTGAGCAACTTTTTTAGGGAAGAAATGATTATGAGTTTAAATTTCAGAAGATGTAGGAGTGATGAATATTGACTTATAATATATAGAGTTATCTTTCGCTATTTGTTTGATTGCATTATAAAACAATTTGTATCATTAATAATAGAAAATGTACTTTCATTAATCTAACAACCGATAGTATATTCTTTATTGACTGTGCAGTAATGTTGATTAATTCAAATTCAGAAGAAGCGAGAGTGAGAGTGATGACTACTATTTTCTACTACATTGTAATGTAGTTATCTTTAATTGCACTGATGTATATACACACAGAATCACTATAGATAAAATTGTACTTTCATAGCTAGCTTGGAGTAGCTAAGAATTCGCTACAGACTGTACAGTTGTGCTAGCTCTTATTCGGTTACATGCCTTGCATTAATTGCTGTTTTTTAGCTACGAAAATATATATAGCCACTTGATTTTAAGTTTTAAAAAAAATAGAAAGCATGTGTCAATAGTGATGAGTAATTGAGTCACAATCTCAAACTTAACTATCAAGGAAAAATCCAAAGTATGTGTACTACTACTACTACTGCTATTTATCATAATATGGACACTACACATACAGCGTGCAAGGATGGCAAGTAAACACATGTATCTCACAAGAAGCTGACAAGCAAATGTAAAGAAGTTTTTATTATTCTTCACTTCTGCAGAAGTGGTAGTAGTAGCTCCAACCACAATTGCAAGCACAAATGTAGGATAAAGACAAAATAAAACTAGCTAATATATAAGAGAGAAACAAAGACCACCCAATATTATATAATTTCTTGTATGGACTTATGTACAATATACATACATAATATTTCATGAATAGAGAAGCCTAATTCGTTCCTATGACCAAACTGACACACACCTGTTGAAAAAAATGGAAGTAAATAAATAAACCCAGAGTACATTTTTACTCTTTTTTCCTGCTCTCAATCCCTTTTACTCCAATTAGAATCACAGACACAGACGCACACAGTACACCTCTCCCCTTCAAATGTTGTTCATCTCATCATCTTATGGACTGTGGTAATTAATAACTAGAAAATCTGTCCAAGTGCTTCAGCCAGTCTCTGCAAATCCTTGTTATACATTTGATCATGAGAGCCTCCTCCTTGTTGCAATGAACTCTGAAGATGTCCCACTGAATTAACTTGATTATGATTATTATTACTCCAGTTACTCATATGTGGTTGATCATCATCATCATCTTCCTGCAGTACTGACCCAACAACAGCCTCGGGTTTGATGATTACATCAAATCCAGATGAAGATGTTGTTGTCGGTTGATAAGTTGATGAAGAATTACTACCCATCATCAATAACGGTGTGTGAAGATACTCTGACCATTTGATATCCGGTTTACTACCCCAAGAATAGCTCTCGTAGAAGGAATTAGTAGATGATCCTTGAATGTTGTTGTTGGAGCTTTCAAGGCTACTATTGGTTGTAGTGGTATTGTTGTTGTTGTTACCGAGAAGATTTGTTTGTTCCAATGACTGGAAGGCTGCAGGAGATGTGCCATAAGATCCTAGATTGGAGATATCAGACCAAAAGAAGTAGTGGTAACAGATGAATGTTTATGATGTGAGAAGTAGTGGGTATTGAAGATGAAATGAAAGGAATAGTAGTAGTAGTAGTGGGTGACATGAAGGTAGCAGAATTCATTAACTGATGATGACGTAACATTATTTATGGAATTGAATGAAAGACTTGTATCTTGGGTAGCCTTGGATAGACCTAGATTACTGTCGACATTGTTTAAGGCATATGTAGTTGGAGTTTGAGAAATAAGTGATTGTTACTGAAGAAATCATGATGATCAATTGTACTTGTACTACTGGTGTTATTATTGTTGTTCGGATGGTAATGGTGGTGGTTATTACTCATTGGTGGCGGGTGTATATCTCTCCATGGAGAAAGAACCGGTTGTAGTAGAAGTGGCAGCAGACGAGGATGAAGAAGGAGAAGAACGTGGTGGTTTTGTTGAGGAGGTACTGGTGTTGTGTTGTTGTAGTACAGTCATTTGACTGCCTACTTGTTTTGAGGTGGATTTTGGAGGTAATAATTTGTTACCACTGCTGCCTTGTCTGTGCCAACGTCAGTGAGTTCACAGAGAGGTTTGTGGGTGTTGGGATCAATACCTTTCTGTCTTAGTTTCTTCTTAAGGCAAGAGTTCCATAGATTCTTTATCTCGTTGTCTGTCCTTCCTGGTAATTGTGCAGCTATTTGAGACCACCTTCAAATTTTATTATTTATTGTAGAGATTTGATGATGATAATTCATCTTAATTGTAAAAAAAAAAACAAAACCCTCATAAAATTAAAGAGGTATAGTATAGATAGTGGTATTATTGTAGTATAGAGGGAAGAGGAAGCGACAGAGAGACAGATATATACAGACCTGTTGCCAAGAACAGAATGCAGTTCAATGATGAGGTTTTCTTCTTCCTGGGAGAATGCACCTCTCTTTAAATCTGGTCTCAGGTAATTAATCCATCGAAGTCGGCAACTCTTCCCGCACCTTTGTAGCCCTGCAAATATACAACCAAATTATATTCATTTCCTATAGTATTATACTACTACTGCTACTATTATGATTTAATTTGAGATTAATTTAATACTGTACGTATATCGACAGCACATACGTTATATATCATATACAGTAAGAGAACAAAAAACCCAAATGCTGTTAATTATATATCTTCTCCTGTATTATTGCCTCGCCGCCGGCTGGCATTTAGTTTTCAACGATTAATAATTGGGGGCCAATTGAACGAATTACTCATGAGTCAATCAGTCAGTCAGTCACATTTTTTTGATTTTTTCCACCACGGTATAATACTCGCCTTCTACCTTAATTAATCATCAAAATTGAATCGCAAAAATATAAAACATGCCTGCGAGTTTAGGTACGGAGCTCCAGCATCCATGTCCGTACTGAGTGATATGACGCAAGAGCTTCTCGTCTTCCTCTGGTGACCATAAACCTTTCCTCAGTTTCTGTTTGTAGCAACAAGAATGCCTTCCCATTTGAGCACTCTCCTCCGTCTCTCTTCCAGTCCTGCTTTCCAAAAAAATAAATCCACGAATTTCATAACTTGATACAGTCGTACAATATATAGATGATGAAAATGAAGTACGACTAACTGGAAAAGTATTAATTCAAACAAGAAGATGATGATTAGTGCAATACACCACCTGCAGTATTATAATCCCTCACTAAGAAAGCAATTCCGGCCGCTAGCTAGCTAGATATCTCTTAACTCACTGCTTAATTGGTGGAAGAGGGAAAGAATTAAATAGCAGCTTTTTTTTTTCTCTCAGAAACAAAGATATATAGGATCAAGTATATACTGTGTCGGTTCACTTCACATGTAGGCGCGCGCTTTAGTATTGAGAAGTTAATTTATGAGATGAGCGAGAGGGAACATTGTATAAGAAGAAGAAAGAAGTGTGAAAACGAAACGGAATCCTCAGAGAGACACACGAACGAGAGGGAGTTTGAGAGGGAAAGGAGATAAATGAGATAGTTGAAGAAAGGGATAGGAAGAAAGAAAGAGATTACAAAGGTTTTGAACAGAAATGAAAGTGGCAGTAGGAAGTAAGTCTTGTAGTTTTATAACATGGAGAGAAAAAAAAAATGAGAAGAGAGAGTTTGCAATGCTTAAAAGTCACATCATAATTCAATAGTTTATGAAATGAACCGCATCCAATTGTCGAGAGTTGCGTGACATTATACTACTTATTTTTAATAGTACAAAGAAATTTAATCGATATGATGATATTCCATTATTTTAACGATATCTTAAGGTTTTTTTTAAAAAAAAAAGATATACGAAGGGATAATAAAATATATAGTACAGTACAACTCACGATATACTATATAGTTGTAAAAACTGGAAATTGGAAAGCTCTAGTTAAGTGAAAAAAATGTCCTACAAAAGTCTCATCAAAGGTATAGAAATAGCATAGAGGGATTTAATGACTGGGGCTCCCTGTTCCCTTTGTGGGGCATTTTAACAGATAACTTGTGGGCAGCATATATCATTTTTTTTGCTACTCTTCTTCCCCGAATCTTTCGTCTGAAATACTACTACTACTACTATATTTTACTAAAGTGAAATGGCCCATGGGAAAAAAAAAAGAAGAACAGCTTTTAAACTACTATTGCACGAGTGTTACAAAAGCTGATATATCTGTATGTAATAGTAGTAGTTTCAGTAGAATCAGTACTACTGCTACAGCTGCTGCTGCGAAGAAATCAAAACTCCATCCAATAGGCGGAAGCAAAACAAACAGTACTGATCAATTAGAATTTCAGAGGCGGACATGGCTTTTGCAGTAAAACGTCTAAAGAAGTCAAAAATTTTACCAGCAGAAATTGCACGACTCATCCAAATCTACACTTTAGTTAGTTCTTTTTAGAGGAAATCATATTTGCAGAAAATGAGTAATAGAGTCCAGTAAGCAAATAACCACACCCTGTTTAGCTAAACCCAGTTTCAAATTCAGCAAAATCCCACCCACCGGCAACAACAATCAATACTAATTCATTGGAATAAATATATAACTGAATTGACAATTTCTTTACTTTTCATACCAATGATTCCGATCCCCATTGATTAATTGCTTTCTTCAAATACAATTTCCGGAAGAGACTACGATGCTGCTCTCTTCTTCTGGTTCACTTTTATAGATACGTTTCCCTTTAAGCTTACTATCAGCATCGGCGCCATCGTCGTCATCATCAGCTTCTTCGCTGGAAAAAAAAAATGTCGTTTCTTTCCATTTCAGGACACAGACTGCCACTATTTCCCTCCTGTTCTTCGGTGAAATCGTTCTAACGGGGACGAAGAAAGAAGATACCTTTTAGGGATTTTTTTCACAAATAAATCACGTTTCTAAATTTCACCGTCGTGACTGAAAGTGAAAGTGCGTGTTTTCCTGGTTCTTTTTCCTTTTTCTGTATCTATCTGGAAAATAGGAAAATATAGTATATAAAAGGAGAGGTCAAATTATTTGTGTACATTTAACAATTAATATAACTAAATACAATAATAACCCATGTATGGATAAGACAAGAACAATAATGTAGTTGTCCTCTCTTCGGGAATTATATCACCGTTTTAGCAGCATAATACAGACACACACATATACGCATCATGTATTATTAGTATTCGTGTAACACATCCATCGCTGACCGCTTTCTAATGCCTCTGATTGACATTAGTTCTATCTCATTCTTCACAGGAGAATGTTGCGGTTCTAACTAAGGGGTGTTTTGTATGTATAGGATTTTATGAAAGTCACTCGTAGTAAATTATCCGAAGTCTAAAGTGCTGCGAAACGGTCTGACGAATTCAAATAATAGAGAGGATGGTGGATGAAAGAAAAAAAAATGAATGGAGTTATGATTTATAGCTCATTTCTATAAAGTCACAACACCAAATGCTTCACATGACATTAGTGAGAGCATTTTAGTATTTTATTTCCATGGAACTCTTCGAAATTAATACATTCATTGGAAGATCAAAGCAACTTCAATTAACTCCAAAAAAGTAACTCAAGAGACTTAACATTATTTTTAACTATTATTTCTCTTAATTAATGTTCAGTCTAGTCAATCACATACCACCATCAATGACAATATTACTCCTGAAAACTCATTAATTCAACCTTACCCAAACGAGGATTAAACCGGAAATCCTTCTATTTTATAGTACTTGTTGTTTGGTATATTTGGTACTCATCAACGAACCTTTGAAGACTCAACCTGGTATAGATTTCCAAGGGCCTGATATAAAGTAATTAGCAACACAAGAAATAACTCCCGTCTTTATCTAACTTTAGAAAGTCTTCAAACTTGACCTAACAACAGCATCACTTGATCACCACCAGTGAAACACACCCCGAATTTCACTATCGGGATTTTGTGTGTCATTTGCATGCTTGGTTTTAATATAACATCTTTTCTAAAAGAGTTTTAGGTTGTGTTGTGATAATTACTCGAACTAGTGGGTCTAACAGTCAAACACAAGGACATGCCTAGACTTGATTGCATGCGACAATTTGGGTAAAATTTGAGTATTTTAATAGAGTTAGGAGTTTTAGTTATTGGGCTATTTAATAACCTAACCAAGCTAGAGTTTGAGACTAGGGTTTTGTGGAAACTTCACCTAGTATATAAGTTCTCTTGTCAACATGAGAACAACTATCTATCATCAACTTCACCTTTCATAGGGTAGACAGCCAGGCGAGAGAAAGAAAGAGAGAGAAGAAGAAGAAGAAGATAAGAGAACGGAAATTGGCATGGAAGTTCTAGCTTGATCCGGGTGCATCGTCCTTTGTTTCCTTTAGCTTTCTCAAGGAGTTCTTAAGTGTTTTATGAGGATCTTTATATCTTGTTTTTGGTAAAGTTTACCTCTTTTATATGGTTTTCCTTAGGCTCTCATCAAGGTGCATTAGGAAGGCTTTTATGCTAGAATAGCTTAATTAACTATGTGTTTGATTCATTTTGTGAGTAGATTATGATTAATTTCCTTCTGTGTGATTCATGAGCATTATTGGTCTCTAGAATTTGGTCAAGGTAATTAACTTCATGCCTACCCAATTCGTTTCCTAGTATTGGAAGTGTTGGTCTATTTTTGTAAAATCGTGAACACAAAGATACCTCTAATGCTATCCTCTCATCTAACTTCACTAATAACTAGAGATCCAAATCACTTGTTCAAACTATAAAAAGATGTATTTTTATGCCTTTAATTGTTTCATCTCCACAACTGAGCTAAAGAGAGTGATAGACACATGCATAAAGCAACTTAATTCAAACCATGCAAGAAGAGCTTAACCAATTTGAACATAACCAAGCTAGTTTGTGAATCACTACCTACCCTAAATCATTAAGGGCCACTAGCAGAAAAAAGATTTTAAATGACGCACTTTAAACCACGGTTAATCTCATAACTGTCATTTAAAACTTTTATACCACGGTTATTAGCGTAACCGTCACAAAAAGTGTCGGCGGGAGATTTTATACCACGGTTCCACGCAGAACCGTCGTATATAGCTTGACGCGTTGCATTTTATACCACGGTTCTGAAATACCCCAAACCTTGGTATGTTGTTTAAATGTTAAAATATGGCATCTAAAGGCTAAAAAGTGCCTTAGAGACATCAATGAACCATTTAAACCATGGTAAAACACAATAAAACACTAAGCACGGTTTGAGCAAAAGCATGCTCTAAGCTTGTGTGGACTTGGTTAGGACCCAAAGAGCCTACCAAGACTTAATAATATTCAATTATGATTTAATAAGGCTAATTAAGTCCTTAGGAAACTTTGGTAGACGATGAAACCAAACAAAAACAAAATAAATACCTTAAAGTCAATATGAGCAAAAATGTGCTCTAAGCTTGGGATAAATTTGTATAAGACCTAATGGTCATACCTATACCTTATAAATATGTTAATGAGCATATTAAATCAATTACCAAAGAAAACCAAGCTTGAAAACAAGTTAAAACACAAAAAGTGCTTTAAGGAGTCTTAAAGCACGTTTTTGGAAAATTGTCTTGTAAATGAGTTTTGAATGGCTAGATGTCCATCATTACTCTTTAATTAACATGTGTACTATATAGTATCACATTTGGAAGTCTATATCAATGGGAAATCAAAATTTCACTTCTATGTGCCTTGTTTTTATGAATAGTAACTTTTATAAGCTAGTTTGTAACATATGTTGTTATAAGTAATTAAATTGGTCAACAAAGACTATTATACCCTTCTAAGTATATGGGGGCCGATTTTATAAGTGGTGAGTCACCACCCTTGCTAGTTAGTTAAGAAAGAAAGAAAAAGTAAGTAAAAAGGTTACTTTTGCTTTATAACATAAATATCTCCAAATCTTACCTCTCCTCACTTTTCCTTCATTTCTCTTGCTCCCATCGTCACCTATCTTCCTCCTCCCTTCTCCATCTCGTTTTGCTACAGCCCACCTCCATTCTACATCTTTGAGTGCTTGTAACTCATGGCTCCAAGCTCCGAATTTAATTCCGAGACTACCGTTCTTAGTTGGAGCAAGCTCTACAACATTGTCTTTTCAAATCATCAAAACCACCATTTCGGTGCCAAGGAGAACTTCCATGGAAGGAGTTTGAGCTTATATTTTTATGCCTTGTTGATCACCTTGCTTCAAGGTAAGGAAAAACCAAAGAAAACTCCATTTCCTTCATTTTTGGTGTTGACCGAAAATGCACCTTGTAATGGTGTCTTCTCTTGTCTTGTTTTAGCTTCATTTGAATCTTCCAAGGGCTAGGAGGAGTCCTCTCTTGATATTCATTCAAGCTCTCTTTCCATTCAAAGGTAAACAATTACCTTATGTGTTAAAACAATATATGTAACTAGGGTTTACAATGAGATGAAGCATAATGCTTGGATACTCATTCTATTATGTGTACATTGTTAGAAGTTGACAAACAACCAAACATCCTACCGGTTTTACAAGGAAACAAGAAAGAAGTTTGTGAGGAAAAAGAGGTAAACAAACTATCTCAATGTAGTTTAAATGCCTTAGGAAAATAGCTTGATTTGCTTAATAAATACCTAAGGAGCCAATGGTGAATGACCTAGAGAAATGCTTCAAGGAGTTTATTAAGGGCATATGTATTGTTTGTGTATTTGCAGGTCAAAGGCATTACTTATGTGGGAAATTCAGTGTTTAAGTTTAATGCAATTTAAGGGCCTAAGAGCCATGTTATTTAAGGGCCTAAGTGCCAAGCAATTTAAGTTTATGCACTATATTGTGATGTAGTGTAGTTTAAAGGTTTAGTTGTGTGTAAAGAACATTCTTGTGAAGGTGAATGTTTGATGGTTAAAGGATGAAAAAAAACATATGTTTGTGTGTATAAGAGTGTGTATAAGAGATTGAATGTTCTTGATTGTCAAAGGTGAAAAAACAATGTGTTTGTGTAAGGTGATACAAGAGAAGCTATGGCGAAATTTAGTTGATAAACAAAGAGTTTATGTGTTGTAATGAGATTTATGACCTAGAAGGTACTAGGATTTTTAAGTGTAGAGTGGTGAAAGAAAGTGAATTAAGGTTCTTAGGTGTTAAGATGCCTTAGGCATAGTCTTGGAGATTTAGGGAACTAATGGATGACTTCTTGATACACCAAGGTGATGGTGGAGGTGTCGTAAAGTCTTGTGCAAAGTTTGGTGAACAATGAAAGTGTAACGCCTTGTGAAGGTTTAATTATGAACTTGTGGGAAAAACTTGAGGAGTGTGTGTAAAGGGGATGAGTGTTATACCCAAAATTTTGACCCCTGGTTAGTGTCTACGTGGTACTGGGTGTTGTGAGAGGCATTTTAATCAAGCGGTGAGGGATCCCGGCCCGATCGGCACGTTCCATGGCATGGGGAGCAGCTTCGTCACTTTCAGGGGCGTTTTGGTAATCTTTAAAGGCTCCTAAGACTCTTGTAAGCTTTCTCTCTCCTTCAAAGGATGCCCAAATCAGCTTGAAATGATATGATATTTTAACCATGATAGAGGATGACATTCTAAGCATAATGGCGTTGGAATTTTGATTTTTCGAGTTTCCAATAATTTTCTAGCAATTTCTGACTGAATCTGACAAGAAATTCAATTTAAAAATATTCCAACATTTAAAAAATCCGATTCCACTTCAGAAAATTCATAATTTCCATCCTTGACACGTGGTTAAAATTTCACAGCAAAATTCCTTTGGGAAGTCACTTAACTAAAATATCAAAAAATCTTACTTTTACTAGATTTTCTTTTCTTTAGAAAGTCTATATAAGGGGATAGGTTTTTGGGATAAAAGGAGAACCTCATATGCTCAAGAACCCTAGAGAATCAGAAAACACAGCCTCCTCACTCTCTCTCGTTTTCCAACACCCGGCCACCCAAATCATACCGAAAATCCCCCGAAATCACCATCTAAACACGTTTTCCAATCCCCAAAGCATCAATAGTCATCAAAACCCCACAAACACCACCAAAACGTGAAGAACAGCAAGAACAACCAACAACCAGAAGCTTGGGTCGAAATCCTCTCAGGTCTGCCATCAACGGAGCACTCGACGAATCCCGGTGTGAAGAAAACATTGTGAATCCGAAGGTAAAACAGGTAGAAACTCCATTCCCTAATTCTCCACGGTGTTATCTGTCTTGCCTCAAAATTTGGGCTCAAACTAACCTTCGTACGCTTCTGTATTGCTGTTTATTCAAGCTTCTGTCCAATAACTTGTTTACCAAGTTTTCGTGCATAATTCGAATTCAATTGAGAACTTTCGATCACTAACGCATTGTACATCTTTCAGGCTACACACCCATAAAATTTAAGCCAAAAACACCTTCGGGAACAGCCTTAACGCCGCCGTCCGAGGGCGGTCCGCACCACGGACGTCATGTCCGGGGTCCCGGACTCCTTGTCCGTAAGACGGACGCCCACGGACGGCGGCGAGATTTTTAAATTTTAAAAATTTAGGTTTTCTAATAATGTCCGGGCCCACGGACGGCCTGTCCGTGGCCCCGGGACTTTACAATTTTCTGTTTTCTGTTTAATTCGACTTTTATTTTCATATAGGTTAACTAGGGTCCGTGGTCTCGGACATTAGGTCCGTGGCCACGGACGGAAACAAAATTTAACCTAATTCTGCCTCCGAAACCCAAGTTTAGGTAATTTTAATTTCCACTTTAATTTTCTGTCAAAAAAATGCTAAAAAACCAAAAAACAGAAGCGCGCGCCTAGGTTAAAAAACAACTTTGTAGAAAGCCGTAATTAAACCAAGTAGAGGAAAAACGACCTAGGAGGGGTAATGAAAGTAATTGAACCCTAATTAAGTCGATATCGAGCCCCCGAACCCGAACTCTCTCCTTTCCTAATTTGATCTAGGTTAAAATTAGGTGGCGACTCATAATAGGTTCCAGTGAGCTAGCTTAGGTTTCAATAATTATTGTTATATGACATAGTTATTAATCTTAGGCTATAAGTGGACCTAAAACCCGTTTAGATCCCAATCAAGTTAATCCACATAGGATAGGGTTTAAAATCGAGGCTCACAATGAGTGTAGTGCAAATGATGTTTAAAAGGGTGGTTATAAGGTAGTGAGGGAGTACTTTGGTTAGGTGAAGTTTTAGGCAAGAATACAAGTACAAGTGTAAGAAAAAAAATGTTCTAAGTGTTAAGGACTTAGTAAAAGTTGAGTAAAAGTTTAAGGAATTTTGGGATGTTTCGAGAGGGTTTAAGTGTGCCAAAAGATGTTAAAACATGTGGGGGAACATGTGTAAAGCATAGGAAAAATGGGATGAATTTGGAGTTCAGAAAGAGGAGAAAAGCACATTAGAAAATTGGTTCTGCAGTGGACCGCCCCTACGGACCGCCCCTGTGGGGAGGCAGTGCAGAGAAGTGAAAAAAAAAAACGTGGTATGCATGTGTTGCATTGTTGTGACCGCCCCTGGGACCGCCCCAAAGGGGCGGTCCAGACCAAAGAGAAGAAAAAATTTGTTAAGGCTCATAATGATGGGGATGGGAATGGTAATGGTTTTAGATGATGTTAGGCCTTGTTTGGTGACATGTAAAGGTCTTAAAGTGTGAAACAAATGTTAGGTTTGATGTGAGAGTTGTGAACTTTAGATCATAAGTGTAAAATTAAATATAACGGGATGACGGGGTAACTAGGGGCATTAGACGTTAAACAAGCATGTTACTCCAATGTTAATGAAAGTAATTGTAATGTTATCAGTTGTTTGAGAATTGCTCGAGGAACATAAGTGGACATGATAAAGTGGACTCCGGTGACAGGTATGGTTTTCTTGCAACCTGTGTCCTACCGGATTACACCGGCTTGTATGCCAATATGTTTTTCTGAGTGTTTGCCACCTTGTAAGATTAAAACATGTAATGAGTTTATAGTAATTCATTATGTGGCGCATCTGGTCTCCGATACCGTTTAACTCGAATAAGTGTTGAACCTTAGCTAACTAGAACTAGGAACACGTGAGAGATCGGTATTCGGGTTAACGACCCAAACCCTGGGAACGTTCTAACCACGGCTATGTGTGAGTTAGTTGGATATTGTTGTTGTATGCAAGTGTGTGAACCTCCCTTGTGTGCTTAACTCGGTTATGATACCGTATGGTGTGTGAATGTGATAAGTTCCATAGTGGAACTCTAACTACTTATTTATAAGTATATATGTACTAACGGGGGGTGAGGAGTCCGGTATGTTCCGGCCACGCGTGTGAGGACGGGAGTCGATGTCATATCCGGTTCGACTCTCTTGGTGTATGTATAGGTGTATTCCAATTTGGTTTCATCTTCCCTTAGCTTATCCAAAGCTAGTTACTGACTCACGTCGGGCCACAGGGGCATACAAATGTTATTTCGGTGTGCTTGGGATTACTATATCCGACACACCTTGGGTTTAAGTTAACCGTTCGATATAACTGGACGGTAACGAGGTTTGGTAACGAGCTTAGCATGAGATTGGATTAATCTCTAGGCTCACTATGTATACTAACTATGGTGAAGGTTCCTTGTGTGAACCGACCTTATGGTGTTTGTGGTGTTATTTGTGCTAGGTAATTTCCCTTGCTATGCTATGATATGTATACGTTAGGTGTTTAAAATGAATGCGATGTTATCATGTGTACGCCGAAACAAGAAAGGTATTGTTATGTTTGTTATGTGAGGAATGAGATATGTTGTAGGATATGGAGTGTGTGGATCATGGAAATGAATCCCAGTTTGTGACAAGAGGCGTTTAAGGATAACCGATTATGGGTACGGTCGTTCATTAAGGAAGTAGCTCCGTTTTAGAGGAGAGCACTCTAGGGTTAAAGGAATCATTGATGATTTGTTAAGTGTGGATGTGTTGGATATATGTTGAGCCCTATTTGGGTGTATGCAAAGTGTTGTGTGTTTATGGTTGTATGCATGATTTAAATATAATCAACTGCATGCTAAGACGACAATTAGTTGTGCGTGGCCCGATAGCATGTGGGCTGCGGGATTACCATACCAGCAAAGGTGCTGAGCCCCTTGGGGGCCACCCTTTCTCTCCTTTCTATTTCAGGTACAGGAGCTGGAAGCCGTTCGAGAGTAGGACGGTGGTAGATGTTTATACATGGGTAGCCATTTAAATGGCGTAAGCATTGTAGGCGTAGTAAGACCGAAATTGTTATCGGCATTAGTTTGTAAATACTTGGTACGGTTGGAATGTATAAAGTATATGGGTTGTTGTTAAGGGAAGCAAATGTAACGTGTAGTTGCTCGGGAATCTAGTCCATCAGACCGATACAAGTACATGTATTAGCCTTGTTAGCCACGTGGGTGGTTAACGGCGTGTAACACCATTGAAATAAGTAATGTGATGAGTTGAGTTTCCGCTGCAATGTGTTGTTAAATGTATGGTTGTAGTTGGGGTGTTACCAGTTTCTGACGGAACCGTCATATATAGTTTGACGCGTTGTATTATATACCACGGTTCTGTGTGGAATCGTCATATATAGTTTGACGGTTGTATTTTAAACCACGGTTTTGTCACAACCGTCGTTTTTAGTCATGGTCAAACAACTTTAAATGACGGTTTCTTGGTAGAACCGTGGTATATAGTCTAAGCGGGAATTCAAATTTTTGGCGAAAATTAACGCGGCTCTTTCTCTTTCTCCTATTATATATATATTTCTCCTCAATGTTTTACAACCAACACTGTCGAACAAGGAATATGCTCTGAAACTCTTCTCTTCTTCTTCTTCAACTCGCGGTAATTTTTGCAACCCCCAGCGAACATGCTCTTCGCCATACTGGAAAACAAGGAACATGCTGCGCCTCTTCACTATAACCGGTGAACAAGGACATGCTCTGCGCCTCTTCGCTGTAATTTTTGCAAACCTAACCGGCGAACAATAACATGCTCTACGTCTCTTGTTTTTCACGGTAATTTTTGCAACCCACACTAGCGAACAAGGAACATATGCTCTGCGCTTCTTCTTCTGTAATTTTTTGCAACCCTAACCGGCAAACAGCTCCGCCCTCTCTCATTCTCTTTCACGGTAATTTTGTAACCTACCGACGAACAAGGAACGTAATGTGACTTATTTAGCAACCCTAATACACAAACAAGGAACATACATGTTCTGGACTCTTCATTCTCTTCTGTCTGCGCTCTCTGTTGAGTTACCATTGAAGTGGCGCCGCTAAATCGCCGGCGAACTGGAAAAAAATTCACAGACTATAAACCACGGTTTTATTTATAACTGTGGTTTATTCTTGATTTGTATACATTTTATACCACGGTTTTAAGTAAAACTGTCATTTATAGCACACTTTATACCACGGTTCAGACTCCCAACCGTGGTATAAAGTCAATAAATATTCGCCGGAGAAGGGGTCTTAAACGACGGTTTCAAGCAACCGTGGTTTTTTTGCTTACTTTAAACCACGGTTATGAACCGTCGTTTATCGCTATTTGTAAATATACGACGCGAGCATAAACCACGGTTCCTAACCGTGGTATATAGGCAAAATAACCGTGGTTAAAAACATTTTTTCTACTAGTGGGCGATAGGTACTAAATAGGTGTTTCAAAACAAGCATTGATGATAGTGGTCATATAATTCAAAACAAAGCATGATTAGTGGCCAGAGGTTATAATCAAGAAGAGGGAATTGATAATGAAGAGACCTTCGCTCCGGCTACAAGATTGAATTCCATTTGAATTCTTATTGCATTTGCAACTCACCACGGATTCAAGCTCTATCAAGTGGATGTATAGACTGTCTTTCTAAACGGATATCTCAAGGAAGGGGTATATGTTGCAGAATTTCCAAGTTTTGAAGATTTGACACACCCAAATCAAGTATAATAGTCTTAGAAAAGCATCGTATGGAATGAATAAGACACCTAGAGCACGGTATGAGCGGTTATCCAACTTCATGATTGGCAATAACTTCATTAGGGTTAATGTATGCAAAACGCTTTCTATTCAATATTCAAATGATGATTACTTGTCGTTCAAATATATATTGATGACATACTATATGTATCAACTGACCCTTTTCTATATCAAGATTTCTAATTGTGGATGAAGTATGAATATTATATTTTTGTTCCGTGTTCAAGTCCATTAAATGAACTGTTATAACCCAGGTTTTTGTTTCGCTTAAATTAAGTCGGTAATGAATTCTATATGTTTTTAAGTTGGATTACATTATGTCAGTTGGGACGTGTGAGGTATTTAAGAAGAGGACGGGGGCGAGGAGGTTTTTTCTTTCCTTTAATTAAAGGTATTATAAATATATTAACAAATTTCTAATTCCTTTCTTTTCCCTCCCTGATCAAGTTTAAGTCGCTAGTTACGTTATTCTCTGCAGAGCATAGTGTTCATCCTCCTCCATCCTCTTGATCTCTTCTCTTGCATCGTTGGATTGCTGCTCCAGACTGTTTAACCGTTGGCTCCCTCCTCTGCTGTGTGTTTCTTCCTCTCTGCTTCCAGGTTCGAATTGTAGATTTTGGTGTGGTTTCGTTATGGTTATGTTCTCCTCTATTTTCTGATTTTGGGTTGCCAATTGCTGAAATCAGTGGTTGTTGTTATGTTCGACTTGCGGGCTGTGTGAGGTTGTTTCCATTTCAGATTGCCGGGACTTCTCTGCGCATTCGAGGTAGGTAGGGACTTGATTCGGTGTGGAAGTTCACCCATGGGGAATTTGGATTACAAGTCTTTGGTTCTTGATTTGTGTGTGGATTTGCATAACGTTTACATTGTTTTGAAGGGTGTTTTGGTTGTTTAACCCCCCTAAGGTTTGCACTCTTTTGAATTCTGGAATCATTGCCAATTTTGAGGTTGAATTGTGTTGAGTTCGTAATGTTTTTGTTGCTTCGGACGGATTGCGAGGATGAGTCGGGGTTTCAATTTCGGACACAAGTCCGGACAGGCCTCTGTGTGTTTCTGTATTTCAACACTGGATTTCTGTCCGAACTTGCAAGCCCGGATGCAAGTCTGGACACCTTTCTGTTTTGCTCTAGACTTGTGTCTGGACATGCAAGTTTGGATGCATGTCCGGACACACTTCTATTTTGGCTTAAAATGCTCATTTGAGCTCCGTTTTGATTTCCGTTTGCGGGGTTGTACTCCCCTAAAGCTGTATAAGCTATTTGTCTATGTTTTGGGCGTGCTTTCACGCATATAAACTATAAAGTGTGAATCTCTTTTTTGGGACCTAGTTGCTTTGCTTCTGAGCCGTGGATGGTTGGGTCGAGCTATCCATGGCATGCTATGTAGACATCGTTTTTGTATGTGTTGGGTCATTTCCATTTCTGCTTCTGGGGATCGATGGGCCCTTTGGTCTTCAAACCATTTCTGCGTTGTCGAGGGATCTGATAAATTCATGGGTCTCCGACCCTTTCTATATATGTGTGCTTGGTGCTAGTGTCCCACCTTGTTTTATGAAAATCCTGTGTTATATTCTGATTGGGAACCGCCGAGTTCCAATCTGTTTGATTAGAGTCCTTCTGTTTTGGATCTTATTATATGAACACTCTGGTTATGTTACCTTTTCACTGTTTTCAATTGTTTGGAGCGAACTCATTGATGACGGTTGTTGCCTATTGAGCATGTGGTTGATCTCCCCTTTCCATAATAATTACTGTAACACCCCTACCATTAATACAATGCTTACCGACCAATCTCCTTACACATCAGATACACGCAGCGGATACATACTTACATACAGCGGGTGATACAATGCCGTTAGTCACCCACGTGACTAACAAGGCCACTACTTCTACATACAGCATCGGTCTGATGGACCGGAATCCCGAGTACTACACATCTATAATACATACTCCATACTTCAATCAAATACAACAATGCTCCATTCAATACTTGCTCCTCCATAATTCATACAATACCATATACTTAACCGAGTCTACTAGGATCCTTATACAATTATAATATCGTTTCCAAGTTCATACATACTCACTAAGAGTCTACATCTACCCATTCCTCACAACTACTTACTTTCTAAGTACAAGGGTGTGCCGCCGGTCTCTTACCTTGACCACATCCGCTTCGGGTACCTGCACACTAAAAACGTTCCCCCTAGGGGGTCAGCTTTCGCTGCGCATGATAACCGCATACCCCGCGTACTAGTGAGGGTACGCCGACCACTTGGTCGAATTCATGCAGTTCATTTTCATACAAACATACATCCATATATGCTCTTATACACAATACAATAATACTTCCGCAAGGCATACATACATACACTTCATCACATACAAGGAATACAATATACCATCCAATACATACTTACCTTCTCCCGAAATACACATACTCATTACATACACAATATACAATTCTGGTTAGCTTCATTGGTCCACCCGGTTAATCGGGTGGAGATTACTCTTTTACTCGTTACTCCATACATACGCATACATACTCATACTCATACTCATACATACTTACTTACTCTTACTTACTCATGTTAAGTCGTCGGGACCTCCGGCCCGGGGACTACACCGTCCCACCACCGGGATTTACTTGACTCACCAATCCGGGATGCTACCCATTTAAGGGATTTGGGCCGCGGACCAGTTTAAGAGTCAGAATTGCAGCCAACCTCTTGTGACTCCGCATCCTCACGCGTGGCCGAAGCTATATCGGACTTCTACTCATTCCAATTTACTCACTTAAGTTAGGAGTTAGGTTGTTAGGAATTAGCAGAAGTCATTCATACAAGCCACATACACAACTACAATGCTCAATACTCATTTATACAAAATACAATACAATACTTAAGTACAATACAAGATTCGAATACCATTCATCATCATTCATATATTTCATGAATTATACAAACTATTGTTCAAGACAAATATCGAGAACAATGTAAACAAGCACAAGTAAGTGCAATATAATCCGATTTATGCATTTATCTTATTAGGTGATCAAATAAGCACACAAATCGGGGTAACCAGATTAGGATACAGGGCATGAAGAAATCATACCTTTCACCGTTGTACTTGTATCCCAACATTCCTCCGGTGTTCACAAATCAAGTTCCTATGATATACATATAATTGAATGATTACTCTAACTATCATGAACTTAATTCGATTACTCTTACATTTCCTAATTCATACTTATTAAGTCTTTGCATTCTTTACACTTATATTTCATTTACTTTCTTTTCATTACTTATCCATGGTTTACTTACATATATATATATATATATATATATATATATATACTAGTTATAATCCTATAGTTTTTTTTTTGTAAGTTATGGGTCGTCCAACCCAGCGTCCGACCCAAGCCCTGGGTCGGACCATTCCAGTAGATTACCGTTCTCTGAAATTCTCCCCGTCCGACCCAGCACTATTCCGTCCGACCCATACCCTCTGGGTCGGACCGTTCCAGAAGGTTTCGGTCCCGTGTCCAAGCTCCGTCCGACCCACTGTCCGACCCAGACTCTAGGTCGGACGAAGTCAGAAACTTCGACCTTGAAATTTTTTTGCCTGTCCGACCCACGTCCGATCCACGGCTCTGGGTCGGACCGTTCCAGAAAGATTTATTGTCGTTGCCTAAGCCCCGTCCGACCCACCGTCCAATCCAGACTCTGGGTCGGACGGTAGCAGAACCTTGCTACAACCCTTATTTTCTTTTCCCAATTTCACCCATTGCTTCCCAATCTTCCTACACACATCCTAACATGTTTTTGTACTATTTAAACACTCTATATCATGCTAATTCATTTCTTAATTCATTACACAAACCCTATACTAAATCCATCAACCAATTTATACAATTTCCTCACTCCCTTTTAACACTTTCAACAGTTTTTTCATTCTCTTATGCTACAGATTTTCAAACTCCACTCTACCATCCATTACTTCTCAACCAATGCCACTATTAGCATCCCAAATACATTTCCAAGCAATTACAACATCTATTCCCAAGTCCAACATTCGTTTTACTAAGTCTTGTACTCTCATTCTTCCTAATTCCTCCAATGAAATCCAATACTTCTTGCTACAGATTTTCACCTTAATTTCTATCCTCCAACATTCCTTCAACTAATGCTACTCCTAGCATTCAAAATGCATTACTTTACATCCTAGTTCTTCTCCCCACTTAACTCCTTTTCAAATCTGTCACAAAGTGGTTAACTACACACTTTAAGCTCTCCAAGTACACCTTGTTACTACCTAGGTTGTTTCCTCTTCTTACACAACTAAGTCCCCAGATTCCTAGACCAATTTTGACATGGTCTCCCCTATAAGTTTACACTCTCACCACATTGTTTTACTCACATAAATGATCCACACCACCTGTTTATAGTCAATATCAATGTACCCCTCTCTCATACACAAAATACCACACTAACAACATTAAATTCCTGCACTCAAACATTAATTCCCATCCATGTTTCAACAAGTTTTAATTGTCTTTTAAAGGTTCAAAATACTTATATTCTCCTGCACATTACCCTACTACTACACGACCATTTACAATACATATTTTCATTCCCAAAAATCTGTTACATTATACATATATACGAGGCTACACAATTGAGTTTAATTACCTTGTTTTCTCCTTCTAGTTTTCTTTCTCCTTCTTTCTTCTTCCTTCCTCTCTTTCTCCACCGGTTATTGCACTTCAACAATCTTACACTACAACCCATATACATACACATTTCAATATGCCAACTAACCCTAACCATTCTTTAAAGTTTAATGTAGGTTTTAGGGTTTAGAATTTCCATTACCTTGCAAGAGTGTAGGTAATACTTGGAATGGTTCAAGAACAATCTTTCAACCCCTTCAAAATGCCAAAATCGGCTATAGAACAAGAGAACCAAACAAGGGTTTAGCTAGATTTTCGTTTTGCCCTTAAAGGCAAGAAAAGATGGAGTTTCAAGAAGATTTTTACCTCAATGGAACAAGGAGAAGAAGGTGGTTCTAATGGTGGTCTTGAAGCTCCAAATGGGACATACCCATAAAAACGAAAGTTCTCCTTTTTGATTTTTGAAAAGATAGGAATGTTGCTCTTGATGAGAGGATTCCAATGATGTAGTTTTTATAATTTTTGGAAGAGGTTAAAGGGGGTTACAAGAGGAGAGAAGAGGTTTTGTGTGGTTTTGTTTATTTCACCATGGATGTCGCATGGAAGAAGGAGAAGAGAATAGAGAGTGAGTGAGGGGGGCTGTGTACGTGAGGAGAGAAATGAGAGATAGGAGAGAGAGAATGTGAGAGTGTGGGGTAATAAAGTAAGGTGAGAGTTTACTTTATTGTTTTTGTTTTTGTAAATAAGAGGGAGTTAGTGAGTGTGTGAGAGAGGGGGATAGGGGGCCGGCTGGCACCACACACACACACACAACTTCACTTTTTATTTTAAAAGTGGACACATAAGTTTGGTCTATTTATGTTTCTACCCCACAACTTCCCGTTTTTGACAGTTTTTACTAATTTCTCGTTTTATTGATTTTATTGGTTCTAAAGCTTCACTAATATTTATTAATGATTATTTAGTTGACCAAAATTGTTACGAGTCTATTTGACCCGCTTAAAGTCACGTTTTCCCGGTTACCTCGAAAAACGCGCTTTAAGGTTCGTTAGTGATTTTAATCCGTTTTAAGGACCCGTTTTCTTCGGGAGTCGTTCCCATATAATATTTAGGCCTTGTTAAGCCTTTAGAATCCATATAATACTCTAACCGAGGTCTCATACCTCATATGGTTATTTAACGCTTATTTAGCGTTTTCCGTTTTTTTTAAGAGTTTATTTATTCTTTTGGATTTATTTTTCCTTACTAGTATTAATTAGGTACCATTAGGCCCTTAAATACGTATTAGATTAATTTTAATCCCTATATTTAAGTTCGGGGTATTTCATTAACTTACTGGATGACTTATGAGCTTGGAGTTTAAGTTCCTTTATTTGTATTTCATTAAGAATTTGGACATGGAGTTTAGACATCTTCATCTTTTAGACTGTATTTGACTTTGGATTACTTCATTACTTGTAGCCTTCGGGCGATGGATTCTGTTTTGTATTTACGTTAGTGCTCCGGCCTTCTGTAAGTAGACCTTGCAATTCGGGTCTCTCGGTTCAGGTTGGGTCAATTTATAAAATTTAATGTTCAGTTTAGATCAGGTCGGGTTAATCTAGTTTAAATTAGATTCAGGTGATCTCGGGTTGGTTGATTTCGGGTTTGGGTGCTTTCAGTTCGGGTTAGCCTCGGGTTCATTCGGTTTTTTCAAGTTACGGGTCAAATTCGGGTGACTTATCCGCGTTAGGTTTGATAAACAAAAATTGTTAAGTACAAATTTAAGCAACCTTTGTAACTTGTACTGATTTTGATATTCAGCTTCAAATTCTCTTAATATTATTATTTGTATCAACCAAGTATAAATAAAAAGTTTTGTGAATTAGTGTCAATATTTGGCACTTGATGTCCGGTCTACCCCGCACACGCCCGACACCTTGCCTCCCACCGTCCCGCACCCGTCACACCCTGTGTGCGTTCTATGCCAGCCCCAGTCGCCTCGCGTAAGTGTAGCACGCCCGTGCCAATCCATCATCACCTCGCACCTGTGCCCTTGTGCGCCCATCACCACCTCGCGCCCGTGACCTTATGTACGCGTCGGCCATAACCGTGTCAAGCGCGTGCCTTATGCGAGTGTCCTCCACTCACTCCCAAGCTGGGGTTGTAAGTTTTGTAATCTTTATTTTTTTGCGATATTAATGAGAAACCTAAGTGGTGATGAGATGATATAAACACATTCAAACTATTCCCAAGTTGGTATTTCAGTAAGGTGTAACTTTTGAAATCTTTATTCTTTAGGCATCCACACATCAATCGTGGTTAGTATATTTCTCAACTGAAAAGTTTATAGATTTTATAATTGAAACTTCATCAACATTCAAACCGTCTCAAGTCCTAAACATAAAGAACCTAAATTTATAAAAGTATAGATTAATATAAAATGGCAATGATACGCAATAATTTTCCATTTAGAATATTTGTTTTTCTCATTTTATTGCGTAATTTTTTTAGCCATATACACATCAATCTTGGTTAGTATAAGTTTCAGCCGAAAAGTTTATATTTTATAATTAAACTTCATCAATATTTAAACCATTCCCAAGTCTCGTGTCTGAAACATAAAGAACCCTAAGTTTATTAAAATCAAATTTAATAGAGTATTATAAAATACTAAATATACGTATTAGTTTGTAATTGTATTATAAAACCAGATGCCTTTGTAAGGACATTCCCAACACAACTTAAGAATGTTTTAATTCAACATTGGCTTGAGATGCTTGAAGATAGAAGATGTCTAATATTATATATATCATTGGTGAGCAATGAACACTTATTGGATGTCTAAAGTTCCATTATGTGTTGCTGGTTTTAGGATTATATTTTATGGTTGGAACAACTATAGTACATTTAGGTTTTAACAAAGTATTCAGGTCAATTCGGTTCGAGTCGATTCGGTTCGGGTCAATTCGGTTCGGGTCGATTCGGGTAGTACCATATTTCGGTTAGATTCGGTTTTGGTTTGGTTCGGAATTTCGGGTCACGACATTCGGTTCAAAATCGGGTTCGGATCGGGTTGGATCGATTCGGTTTTTCGGGTTTAGGTCACCTTTGTCAGGTCTATCTATAAGCGTTTAATATCATTAATGCAAATGATTTTAATCTAGTTTATGAGCTTTGTGAGTTAGAGCCTTGTGTATCTTAGGTAGTATAGTGTGGCGTGTAACAACCTTAGAACTAGCCCGGTTTTGGGGTCGTTATATGAACGATGGAACTCAAACACATGAGCGGAAGCTTGAAACTAATTAATGTTGACGCCCATGTGCCCTAGCACAAAACTAAATTCATAAGGATGCAGATGGAACCTCACTTCTTGAATGCTAGTATCATGGCATATTAGTTCTCCTTCATACTTAAGTGCTAGTAGACTTAATCAAATCATTTGTAACCCAAAAGCACACCAAATGAAATTCTTTGGTAATGAAAGTTCTTAGAGTGCCATTCTTTTTTAGCAGTTACTTACAACGAACTATGTAACAATCTCACCACGGACTGGAGTTGGAATGATAAGAACCAGAGATTGAATCGACAATTTCACGTGAACGCTCACTTTTATTGACTCGTATTGAACTCAATACACCCTCACACTCATAGAGAACAACCTCTTTAATGAGTAAACACGTAATTCAATTTAGTTTCTCTCAAACACTAATCGAATTACAATGACATATTTTCTTCTTCTAATCACACGAGGTCAGCTGCTCTTTTTCTCTCTTTAAAAACATCCACTCACCTTAACCTAATGACTGATATATATATATATAACATTATCTTTAAAGATATTAATTCTTTTACATGAGATCCTAGCAACCGACTCAGATATTAAATAGAAAAGATATTCTTCAGATTATCTACTAAAGATAAAATCCGTGCAGAATATATTTAGAGGCAGTTAGACACGGCGAGATCTTCTCTTGACAGTTCAAAACCTTGATTAGTAAGGTACCTCCATTGGTCAGGTCAAGACTCAGACCTTTGTGTCTATTACTGAGGTTGGTCAATTAAAACTTTTGTATTATCAAATAACCAAATGCTTCTATATTTTACATTATTGCTTATAGTTGTTCAGACTATGGAGGTTGCACATTAGATAAGAAGAATACTACTGGAAATGCACTTTTTCGAGGCAATTACCTTGTATCATGGCCCTCTTGAAAGCAAAGTTTGGTGGCCCTATTGAAGTTGAAGATCTCTTAATTAGCAGTAATTGCATGTGTTCAAGCGAGAAATGTTCATTCAGAACTTCAGTATGATCCTTTAGCCACCTATCAAAACAAAATAAAACATCACTTTCTAGGTTTGTGTTGAAAAAAAAATGTTAAATTGAAGTGGAATTCATAGCAAGAGAGCTACCACTTGTAGATATTTTCACAAAACCAAAGATTCGAGTTTCTTAGATTTAATTATTACTATTAGGGACCATGTAAAATAACATCCCTTTGAAAAGGTAAAAAAAGGTAAAAACAAAAAAAGATATTTCCTTTATACAATTCTTAATCATAATCTATGAGAATGGCAAATCACTCGCTATTATCAACGCGAAAGAAACTAATAGCAAAAAACAGTCACGATGATTGCAACCATTATATATATGGTTACTTGATAAAAAGCAGCTGTATTATATTATATTTATATGTGCTATTTTAAAAAGTATTTATTTCAAGTAATATACTAGTACATTGTATCCCCACCCCGACTTAATCATGTAAATTCGATTCGGCTGTGAAAGATCAAGTTAATCATATATACTTTCTAGCAAATACGTATGTCCATACAACAATACAACAATATATTATATGGATACAGATAACTTCAATTTCATGCAGGACATTCATCGGGG
This sequence comes from Limonium bicolor, assembly GCA_023374045.1. NCBI lineage: Eukaryota > Viridiplantae > Streptophyta > Magnoliopsida > Caryophyllales > Plumbaginaceae > Limonium > Limonium bicolor. Next base: position 444,193,875 of record CM041776.1, read on the forward strand.
ATGCATGACTCGCGTACATGAGTTGTTTCTTTCACTCGTTTCTTCAAAAGTCAACCCATCTGCGCTGTAATGATTCGTCCCTTTACGGGTCTTTTGAAAAGCTTATAAATTATTCACAAGCAAAAAGTATTCTTTTTCATTTTTGCATAATCATTTGTCGGCACGAATCACCATGGCCGCGCTATCTTAATTGTTTTCTCTTCAGGATCTTTTTCTATTTCCTTTTCTTTATAAGCACTCTTATTTTTTGAAAAAGAGCACTCTTATAATCATACTAACGTTATGTACTACTCCTGTCCTAAATTGACTGTCCTGTTTGATTTATGATATGTTTTCCATTCCAATATTAAATATATAAGATAAAATAATTTTTTAAATTCCTCATCCTTTAAGACTGATTTGATGATCACAGAGTTGATCGTACTTTAATAGAGGAACATTACAACAACAACAACCTAAAGGGCCAAGGAAATGGTCCAAGACTCGGTAAGGGAGATAAAGTATCTGGAGTAGGCATCGAAAACACATCTATTATTCTCAAAGGATGAGAAAAGAGAGTACAGGTCATTCTTAATAGAATGAAGGACAAGGGAAACATCAACGACATGGGAGATGGGCATTGCAAGGGCTATCCTCTCAAATAGCCCGATCATCAGGACGCAATGTCTGTCATGGTGATCAGTGGCCCCAGGGATCATTCCTCCCCGCAGCCCCTAGTTGGCCCAGAGACTGGGACAATATCATTCGGGGAACACAGTGAAATGGTGAGATTCTATAGATGATTGAGCTCAACAATGAGGGATGATTCTACCCTAGCCTGCGAGTTCTTGTCTTTCTTTGTCTGGAAAGACACCAACTTCTTCCAGAGCAGAGTCTTTTACAATCCATCGCTTCTTGCTGCCCGGCTAGACAGCGCTTGCTCACGCGTGATGGGGGGGGGGGGGGGGGCTCAGCACTCGTAATCCCCTGCCATCCTTGCTTGATGTATGAGCATGATGGGGAGATTGGGGTGATAAAAGCCAGATGCTTGGGTCCCAGCTGAAAAGCAACAAAATGGTTTGAGGAAGGAGCGGGAATAGAGCGGTCTAATCCGTAGATAAGCTTCCATGTTTCACTCTCATCTTCTTGAAGAACCTTATTGCCAAAAGAAAGGCTCATTGCTCTTAGCCATGGTTCATAAGGATAAACCCCCATTGGAGGATCAGATCGAACCGGGCAATCCTTGGTAATATGTGTGAAGAGCCCGCATCTGAAGCAGATAGTGGGCATCTTTTCATAGGTTACACGAAGCACCGAATCATACCCCCCCCCCCCCACTAAGACCTTTAGACATCTTAGAACCGATTTGAAGATATCTAGCAAAACTCTAAAATGTAAGAAGTCTCATGTTTGCTGACTATCCTCATCGTTGTAGTCTAGAAAGCTCACAAATCTAATACTTAATTTACGAGCGAATTCCTTATTAATGAAAGGAGCATGACATCATGAATTCGAACCCACATTGCAAGCCAGCGGAATTCATGATCAGACTATTAGGATAGTATAGTAGTATATGCACTTACTGCTGTATTATATAATACGTTACTGTTAGGGTCAATATATAGACTAGCGAGTTAGTATATAAGCCTACTGTATGCGGATATATCACTTCCGCTTTCTATCTGTAAAACACTCTCATTTTCTTTAGTATCAAAACAAGTTCTGTTCGATAATATTCTTCCTCTTCCTCTGCTGTTATCTTCCACAGTCAGCTTGACATGGTATCAGAGCAATAGCTCAGGCAAGACTTATTCTTCCGCAACATGGACGACGATAACAGAGGCGACGACGAAGAGGAAAACGTTGAAGATGAACAAATTGAGACAAACTCGAATACACCAGAAACCCTAGCCGCGCAGACTCAAGATTTGAACGACCCACTGTATCTGCACCCGGCGGACAACACGAGTCTCAGTTTTGGAGTTAAACTCAAAGGTTACGGCTTCGATCAATGGAGGCGAACAGCGACCATAATCTTAAAAGCCAAAAACAAGTTCGGACTTGTTAATGGTCAAATTTCGGAGCCGGAGAAATCCTCAGAACGGTACCCAATGTGGGAACGAAGCAACAACGCAGTGATGGCTTGGATCTTGAACTCAGTAGAGAAGGAGATTGCTGAGAGTATCGTCTATTGCGAGAACGCCCACCAAATGTGGGTAAAACTTTGCAAGAGGTATGACCTAATCAACGGTCCAGAAATTTACGCCATTCAGAAGGAAATAGGAGGGCTCCAACAGAACGACGACTCGGTTAGTAGCTACTTCACTAGATTGCAGAAACTTTGGGATCGTTTGAACAACTCAAGAAAAATCTCCAATTGCACATGCGGGGCGGCAGATGACATAGAGAGACGAGAAGAGCAAGACAGATTGATGAAATTCCTGGATGGGCTGAACGAGGATTTTAAACAAGCGAAGGGAGCAATCTTGTTGATGAACCCCCTTCCCAGTCTCGAACGGGCGTATGTCTAGTGGCTCAAGATGAAAGACAAAGGAGTTCATCAGAAAAGTGCCGTGAAGAAACCACTGAAACAGCTGGTTCTGGCAAATAAATTCGTGACCCCTGGCAAGAAAACCACCACAACAAACACACGAACAAGAAATACACTAGCAATACGTCCCCTTCCAGTGCTGCTACAACTTCCGGCAAGAAACCTACCCCAAATGCACCAACTGTGCCAAATTGGGACATACCCGATCCCAATGTTGGTGGATTATAGGGTTTCCCGAAGGTGGAAACCGGAAAAATTCCCCTCAGCGCGTGGCTGGACCTATACTCGACCAAGATACAAAGAGACAACATCAGAGAGATCAAAGCCAAGGAATTTCACCAGTAGCTGGATGACGTTGGAGCAGGTGGATCAACTTGCGAAATATATCCAACAAAAGAACTCCACGCAAGATCAAAACACAAATTCCTTTGGAAGTTTCTCTGGTAACTGTATTTCTACCTATCTATTAAATCTGCAATCTGATAACTGCTTCTCTGAAGAACTCAAAAGATTATGGATTTTTGATTCGGGGGCTTCAGAACATGTGACAGGGAATAGAAATATGATGAATAAGTTTATGCCCCTGACTGAAAACAAAGACTTGACATTACCTGATGGGAAAAAGTGTAGAGTAAATAGTTCTGGTAGTGTAAGAATTTGTGAAAACTTTGATTTGCCTGGAGTTCTCTTCGTGCCTTCCTTCATGTTCAATCTGATTTCCGTAAGTAAATTCTCCACTCAGTTCAATGTTAATGTAACTTTTTCAAAAACTGATTGCTTCCTGCAGGATTGTGATACTGAACGTCAAAGTAAAGTTGGATACTTACACCAGGGATTATTTTTCCTAGATGCCATCTGTTCAGGAAATTTTTTGAATGAAACTAGAAAACCTAGGTTTGCTGTTTTAGCTTCCAAAGAGAGAACAGAGAGCTGTGAAGTTTCCAAAGATCTCATGTTGTGGCATAGCAAACTAGGGCACATCCCTTGTCAAAAATTGTCAAAAATGCAGTTAGGCATAAATCTCCCTGATATAGATATTTTACCTTGTACAATTTGCTTCAAAGCCAAAGGAAAAAGGCTAAAGTTCCAACATTCTGAAATAAAAAGCATACATCCTTTCTTTATGTTACATGTAGATATATGTGGTCCTTTAAGGACAGAAACCAAAGAAGGATATCGTTACTTCTTGACAATCGTAGATGATTTCACAAGAGGCACATGGGTAAAACTGCTTAAACATAAATCAGAAGCCTTCAGTTTTATAAAGGAGTTCATAACATTTGTTGAACAACATTTTGAACATAGAGTTAAATTTCTTAGATCAGACAATGCTAAAGAGTTAGGAGGGTCTCAAGAAGGCATTAACTTTCTTAATTCTAAAGGGATAACACATCAAACTAGCTGCTCTCACACACCCCAACAAAATGGGGTGGTTGAGAGAAAGCAAGGACATTTGATGCAAATAACTAGATCCTTTCTTTTTCAGTCTGGTTTACAACCAAAATTTTGGGGTCATGCTTTGGAGCATGCCGCATATATTATAAATAGAATTCCTACCAAAGCCATAGGAAATCTCACCCCTTTTCAAAGGTTGTATGGGAACACACCTGATTACACACTAATAACAAATTTCGGCTGTCTTTGTTTTGTCACCAACATAAGTCCAAACAGGGGTAAATTAGAACCTAGATCAGCTGCTAGTATTCATCTAGGAACTGGGAAAACCACCAAGGGTTACAAAATAATGAACATAGACACAGGAGAAATAAAACTCAGCAGAGACATCACATTTTTTGAATCTATTTACCCAATGAGGGACAAAACCTGGCGCAACATTTGGCATGATCAAACAGATGATATCTCTCATCTGTTTCCCACATCATCCCAAACTGTTGATACCTACATCTATGATTCTTTACCCCCCCTTCCCTTCCTCTAAACAAACCACTCATCCCCATCCCCTTCCCAACCAGAAAAACAATCCAACAGAAACCAACACAGACCCTCCAGAACAACAACAGCCAGACAATGGCAGCATAAACACAGAAGAAACCTACACAGTAACTCAAAGTACCCAACCAGAAGCACATACATCAGAATCTGATTACCCCACAGAAATTACCAATCACAATCTAAGAAGATCTTCCAGGATCTCTAGACCACCCACAAAACTCCAAGACTATATATGTTCTGCCAGTAATCAAACCCAAGATTCCTTCTCCCACATCCTCACAAACAGACTTCAAAACCACCAAATATCTTCTCTGTCTGACTCCCTTCTCCCTCTTGATACTTTAACCAACATCATCCCTCAACACACAATCACCGCCCTCTCCGTTTCTAACTCCTCCACCAAACTTCTAGACCAAATTCTAACCTTAAAGGAACCTAATAGCTACGAAGAAGCTATAAAGGATCCTAGATGGGTCGAAGCCATGAAACTTGAATTTCAAGCCCTAAAAGAAAATAAAACATGGACCATTGTAGACCTTCCTCAAGGAAAGAAACCTATAACATGTAAATGGGTCTATAAAACTAAGTTTAAGGCTGATGGCTCACTAGAAAGATTCAAAGCCAGATTAGTTGTCCGTGGCTTCACACAAAAATATGGTCTAGACTACGAGGAAACATTCTCTCCCGTAGTAAAGCTTACCACAGTTAGAACTCTTATCATCCTAGCAGTAAAGAGAGGATGGATTATTGACCAGTTAGATGTCAATAATGCATTCCTTCACGGGGACCTCAATGAAGATGTTTATATGAAAGTTCCCCAAGGTCTAGAAGTAAAGGGAACCAACCAAGTTTGCAAGTTGCATAAGTCCTTGTATGGACTTAAGCAAGCCTCGCGGCAATGGTATGATAAATTGGCAGGTTTTCTCAAATCTCTAGGATATAAACAGTCTTGCAATGACTATTCTCTTTTTCTAAAGAAACAAAATGGACACCACACCTTTCTTGGAATCTATGTTGATGACCTCTTGGTCACAGGAAATAACAGACAAGAAATTCAGAATCTGAAAACAAAGTTACATCATGCTTTCAAATTAAAGATTTGGGCAGATTGAATTTTTTTCTTGGCATGGAGTTTATTGAAACACCAGACAGACTAATAGTGTCACAACGTAAGTATGCGACACAAATTTTACTTGATTACAATATGCAGGACTGTCGTACAGCAGTGGCTCCTCTACCATTAAATCAGAAATTGCATCCAGATCAGGTGAACTCCTTCCAGACCCTACACTGTATAGGAGACTAATAGGAAAATTAAATTTTCTTGTCAATACTAGACCTGATTTAGCATACAGCGTTCAGTATTTAAGTCAATTCCTGAAACAACCCACTGATGCTCATTTATCTGCTGCTCTACATACACTCTCTTACTTGAAGGGAACTATAGGTTTCGGTATATCTTTCAACAAACAAACTAACTGTGATTTATTGGCTTTCTGTGATTCCGACTGGGCATCATGCCCAATCACAAGAAGGTCTATTTCAGGATATTTCATTCTCCTCGGTGGTTCTCCCGTTAGCTGGAAGTCTAAGAAGCAAGTGTCTCTAGCTCTCTCTTCCGCCGAAGCAGAATATAGAGCGATGCGGCAGATCACGGCTGAATTAAGCTGGCTCACTCGCCTATTACATGAGCTTGAAGTCAAGGGCATCGAACCTGTACCGTTGAAGTGTGACAACCTCTCTGCTATACACATCGCCAAGAATCCGGTTGCGCACGAGAGGACAAAGCACATCGAAATTGACTGCCACTATGTTCGGGAACAACTGCAGGCTGGTCTGATTCAAGTAGACTACATCCCTGGATCGAAGCAGTTAGCTGACATACTCACAAAGCCCTTGACTGGGAAAGTTTACCGCAATACTCTGCCCAAGCTTGGCATGCACTCTGTCTAACAACAAGACTTACATTTCACAAAATCTAAGTCTTGAGGGGGGGTATTAGGATAGTATAGTAGTATATGCACTTACTGCTGTATTATATAATACGTTACTGTTAGGGTCAATATATAGACTAGCGAGTTAGTATATAAGCCTACTGTATGCGGATATATCACTTCCGCTTTCTATTTGTAAACACTCTCATTTTCTTTAGTATCAAAACAAGTTTTGTTCGATAATATTCTTCCTCTTCCTCTGTGGTTATCTTCCACAGTCAGCTTGACACAGACGGGGCTTTAAGAGGATCAATGAGCTGGAATATATTGAAGGTGGCCATTGAAGGACCATGCACCGTGATTGAAGATGACATGCATGTTGTCCTTAAGAGCAAACTTGAACATGAACATACTTTTACCAACAATCCTGATCTTGAAATCACCTTTGAGCTGCCACACACGGCTAAACGTGTCTTCAATAGCTCAAATATCAACCGACTTTGGTGAAAATGAATTGCAGAGAAGGCACCTATCCGTGGGGAAGGCATGGTGAAGGGCAAGATCATCCAGGGTAGTGGCTTCTCCTTCATTCGAGGTAAGAGTAAGTTCCTCACAATTAGACGAGATCTCATCGACGGGAACATGCGATTGGGTTTCAGCCATGGGAATCGGTGATGGAGTAGTACCAGCGGTGAAGGAAGGCCGAGGGTAGAAGGGTGAGGTCAACTTCAGCGGGTTGAGGTCGAAAAGAAGAAGGAAAATAACAAACACTACTGCTGATTTTCCCATACACCCATGCAAGTTCGAAGATATAACTCATTCCCAAGAACATGTCAATAGTTACAGTCTTTGGAAGTTGAAAAAACACTAGAAACAAAGGACGGGGACAAAAGATAGCCACTAAAGACAAATGAAGAAGTCAAGGGAAGGAAGATGCTTCCAACTAGGGAAGAAGACAACATTATGGGAGGAAAGGAAAGACGGGACTCTGGTCAACGAGAAGACAAGCAGCGATGCCCCCAATCAACGTTATGTACTATAAGAGAATAGAAATTCATTTAGTTTCTTCACATGATGTATAAGTTTAAAGCTATATTTTTTATATTATTGTTAATTTAAATTTGGCTATTTAGAATCATAGTCATAAATATGTTTTAACAATATAAAATTTTAATTTAAAATCTTTATAATAACACACTAAAATTATATAATGATTTTTATTTCAAAAGTATTATTACCAGCCAACCATCTTATTTGACTAACCAAAATAACTCATGAAGTTAATAGAATTATTTACTAAAAGTACAAATACGATTAATCACTATGATATGATAATAATTATTAAATGATTTAATACATACGTACACTAACTAAACAACAGTGAGACAACATATATTGGCATAGATCACTGTTATATTTAATTACTTAGTATCCTATGGTGTATTTTAATTATCAACTAATGAAATAAACATTGTTGTGAGATCTGATCTTGAACCTCCCTAAATGTGCTTTGATGAGTTTATTCTAGGTCCGACTTTTAACTAAGAATGTTAAAATAAGTTGTGTAACCTAAATATTTTAAGGGGGTTGCTATTCGCAGTACAAAATTACTAATCACCGCAGTACAAAATTTTTTTAATTCATATTGACGTTGTACACATGTAATGATGTGTCGCTGTGTTTTTTTTTTCAAAAAATGATATCAGAAAGTAAATTTACCGAAGTAGTTTGTAGTTGATTAGTAGCGAATTTTACTAGTTACTTTTTTGTTGGAATCAATACAGGAACCTTTTTTTTGTAAAAAAAAGTGTTGGATTACATTTTTATGTGTTTATATTACATTTTTATGTGTTTATATTATTAATTTGACTTAAAATTAATTTGTACTGCGAATAGCAAATACTTTACTATTCGCAGTACAAATTTTTTTTTCACCAAACTTAGTTGAATAAGTTTGAATGTTACGGGGAGACACTTTTTTTTGAAATAATAGATGTTGAATAACCAAATTTAAGTCAATATGAGTAAAACAACAACTAAGTTAAAGAGCAACTAATTTATAAAAAAACTAATTATAAAAACTAAGTTACAACAACTAAGTTACAACAACTAAGTTAAAGAAAGACTAAGTTACAACAACTAAGTTAATGAAAAACTAAGGTATAACGTTTCTCCAACTATCTAACCTAGATTGTATTGATGAATCCAAGGTCCGACAGTGTTTGGATTCTATAAGTGAACCACTGCGGATAGACAGGGGGGAGTGGGGAGTCATGAACCATGCCGAACCTTATGAAATGACCCTCGGGGCAAATTCCTATGTGGATCTCTCCTCTTGGGCTATCACGATCGGTATAATTATCGATCGGAAGGTATGTGCACTTGCCGCACCCCCATAGACAGTAGAGTAGAAAACTACTATCGAAGTGTACCTTGTCGCGATCACCAACCCCATTTCCGTGTGCATCCATTTATGTTGAGGTGCTGGCTCCTGAATTCCAATGAAGCGCTCTTAACATGCGTTGTACGGTCCTTCGTTAAAAATGGCCTTGTATAGTCCATTCGCCGCTTGCTTGATTCTTCATGTGATTGAACAATGCTACACGGACATCTTTCCACCTCTCTTCGTCTGAATATAGGTAGTCAGCAATGACCCTGAAACCACAATTCCCATCTCCACGAACATCAATATACCCAGTCATATATTGATATAGGTTGGGGTTGAAATTCTGGTAGTATGGGAAGTCGTCAAGGGGCTTGAATCGACTCGGATTTGATGATCCTCTATTACGTGATCTTCTATTTGATGGCGCTCCTTGTGACTGGCCTGCCCTTGGTCGGTTACGTTCCCAAGACGAAGGTTCACGTCGGTTTGGTCTTGAGGGCCCGGTAGGTCTGCCAATCCCAACCTGTTCCAACGGCTCTCCTAATTGGCACACCATATCTGGGTGAAGGAAGTTTTGGAGTTTGACTGTAACATTCGCAATCAGAGTAGGATCATCTGACTGTGCTACCTCAGAAGCTATGTGTCGCCATCTATTTTGTTCTTCCTCCATGTAGGATACCATATCAATCGTCGATTCATGCTTCTCCCAGCTTAGGGTATACCAAAACGATGTATATCCCTCTTGAGCATAGTATACCACTATCCAGCATGTAGTTTAATTTACAAGCGCAAGGTAATCCATGAGAGGTTACCTTGTCACATCCACAGATTGAGCTGTCCATTTGCACATAATTCGTCCTTCCAAGCTCCTTGACTAGCTCATCTAAGCAAAGGGTACTAACCTTCCCGATCAGGTCAGCGATTGGAACCCTCATGTGCTCTCTCTGTGTTTTGTCCTGGCTGCCTCAAAATCCTTTTTTAACTCCCGGATGCTTGTATTCACATGATCGTGAATCTTTGGAAAGATTACATCCAAAGTGTGTCTAGCACTCCTTAATCTCGCCTTTAGAGAAGAATGTGCGGCCTCCACCCTATCAAATGTTTAAGTAAGTTTTATAGATCTATAACAATCACTGTATTATCTTAAACATTACAAGATTAACAATTTTACCTATTTGTCGTTGTGTTGCCGAAGTGCAACACATTCTTGACCCAAGCCTCCACAAATTTTTCCTTGTATTTCTCCCAGACTGATGCAACATACGTAATGAAACGTGGGTAGCTTGGTATGTCTCCTTGAAATATGCGTACCTCTCGTTGTAGTCCTGCTCTGTGCTCGAGTAGACAACCGAAGTCCACATTCGGACTGCAGCCGCCGCCCTTCCTCTATCACCCATATAAGTCTCGGCTTTCCCCTGAACGTTCCTACTTATGTGCCACCGACATAGTAGATGATGAGATTCAGGAAATACCTCATCTAAGGCATTCATCAGGGCCAGACATCTGTCGGTGATAAATGTAGAGGTTGTAGTCCGCCCGAGGAGGTCCCTTAATTGTTGAAGTGCCCACACATACATGTCTGTTGCTTCTGATACAAGGAAGGCGAAGGCAATGCTGAAGTTTTTGCCTATACTCGTCATCCCGATGAACTGAACCAAAGGCATTTTTGCTATGTTTGTTTTATAGGTAGCATCAATGCCTATGACATACGGGAACGCATGGAGCAGTAATCTAGATGTAGGGTGTGCAAAGAAGATGGACCCAAGTCGTGTTTGATCATCTAAATTGTGAAATATAATCATGTTATCTATCAAATTAAGATGAAACCTAAATGATTGAAGTTATTTGAGACATACTGAGTTGACTTACTTGGATCTGTAGTGTAATCGTAGTAGTAGTTGTTTTTGTCTAGGTCACTCAGCAGAGTCTGCACCATAGATCGACCATCTCTATTTACTAGTTTTGTTTTTTGTATCCGGTTGTATATGTCTTTCCTTGTTGCTGACGTTTCTGGGTTGATTGTTGTGAGCTCGGAATAAATTGCACAGGGGGGCACACCGACTCTGGTTCTCTGGTCGATCATAATCTCCTCCGCCTCAGTCAGGCGTTTTCCCACAAAATGACCCTCTGCCCACTCTGCGAGATCATGGTTATGCCATCCGTTACCCACTTGCAAGAAACACCCGTAGCTTGTGTAATACCCCTTAATTTTAAAAGGGCAACCACATTTCTTTGAACCCGATGATCTGCGCCGGTTGATGACACCAGGTCGTGATGTCCTTCGTGGTTTCCAATACCTCTCGCAGTTATGTGGAAATCTTGGCCCGCCCGAGAACTTTGAATTATGGTGTAGATATGGTTGGGATGGCCAACACTATCTACCCAAGCTTTCGCTTCTTCTTTACCCTAAAGGCCTGGTTTGTTTGAAATAAGTAACCTGTGTCCACCACCGGAGCTCGATTATACATCTCTTGCATGTAGTCATCCATCTGTGCATAATGATCCGGAACGCCTTCATCAAATTCATCCCAATCTGAATCAGTGGTTGAGTCACTATCCTGCAATAAGGGTCGAGAGAATGTTAGATGAATATTGAAATATGAAATGTTAGTGCGAATATGATTAACAAAGACAATAAACTAAATACTTACTGGGCTTGATATTGGAACATACTCATGATCGGAATCTGAAGATTGACTCATGTTTAGAGAGAGAGCTTGCACAGTTTAACGAAATAAGTGTTGGAAGAGAGTAAGGAAATAGAGAGCTTCGAGAATATGGAGAGAGAGTGTGTGAAGATGAAATGGAGGAGGCATCCCTTATATAGAGGTTGGTCATGAACTAGCCACAAGGTTACAAGTTAAAAAACGGTAACCTGGTACGTGTACAGTGACCTGTACGTGTACCTTTCCTGACAAAAGTAATTACCTATGGTAACTTTGAATTCACTTTGTACTGCAAACGGTAACCTGGTACGTGTACCTTTCCTGACAAAAGTAATTACCTATGGTAACTTTGAATTCACTTTGTACTGCAAACGGTAACCTGGTACGTGTACAGTGACCTAGTACGTGTACCTTTCCTGACAAAAGTAATTACCTATGGTAACTTTGAATTCACTTTGTACTGCAAACGGTAACCTGGTACGTGTACCGTTCCTGACAAAAGTAATTACCTATGGTAACTTTGAATTCACTTTGTACTGCAAACGGTAACCTGGTACGTGTACAGTGACCTAGTACGTGTACCTTCCTGACAAAAGTAATTACCTATGGTAACTTTGAATTCACTTTGTACTGCAAACGGTAACCTGGTACGTGTACTTTACCTGACAAAAGTAATTACCTATGGTAACTTTGAATTCACTTTGTACTGCAAACGGTAACCTGGTACGTGTACAGTGACCTAGTACGTGTACCTTCCTGACAAAAGTAATTACCTAGGTAACTTTGAATTCACTTTGTACTGCAAACGGTAACCTGGTACGTGTACCTTTCCTGACAAAAGTAATTACCTATGGTAACTTTGAATTCACTTTGTACTGCAAACGGTAACCTGGTACGTGTACAGTGACCTAGTACGTGTACCTTCCTGACAAAAGTAATTACCTAGGTAACTTTGAATTCACTTTGTACTGCAAACGGTAACCTGGTACGTGTACCTTTCCTGACAAAAGTAATTACCTATGGTAACTTTGAATTCACTTTGTACTGCAAACGGTAACCTGGTACGTGTACAGTGACCTAGTACGTGTACCTTACCTGACAAAAGTAATTACCTATGGTAACTTTGAATTCACTTTGTACTGCAAACGGTAACCTGGTACGTGTACTTTACCTGACAAAAGTAATTACCTATGGTAACTTTGAATTCACTTTGTACTGCAAACGGTAACCTGGTACGTGTACAGTGACCTAGTACGTGTCCTGACAAAAGTAATTACCTATGGTAACTTTGAATTCACTTTGTACTGCAAACGGTAACCTGGTACGTGTACCTTCCTGACAAAAGTAATTACCTATGGTAACTTTGAATTCACTTTGTACTGCAAACGGTAACCTGGTACGTGTACAGTGACCTAGTACGTGTACCTCCTGACAAAAGTAATTACCTAGGTAACTTTGAATTCACTTTGTACTGCAAACGGTAACTGGTACGTGTACCTTACCTGACAAAAGTAATTACCTATGGTAACTTTGAATTCACTTTGTACTGCAAACGGTAACCTGGTACGTGTACCTTTCCTGACAAAAGTAATTACCTATGGTAACTTTGAATTCACTTTGTACTGCAAACGGTAACCTGGTACGTGTACAGTGACCTGGTACGGGTACCTTTCCATGAACAAAAGTAATTACCCATGGTAACTTTGAATTCACTTTGTACTGCAAACGGTAACCTGGTACGTGTACAGGACCTGGTACGTGTACTCAATATTATAAAAGGGGTATTAGTGTCCCAACATACTCATTCCTTACCCCGTGCTCTCTGAATCTGTCTAATTACATCTTGCTTGAACTCTTCAAACCTTAATTCCCATTTCGCTCCCAAAATCAAATGGAGTTTCCTTTCTGTTTGCACGTTAATTATGAGCTACTTTTGGTCGTCATGGAGCACAATTTGATAGAAGAGTGGGGCACAGACGCGTAGAAGTTACTATGCCATATCCTAATAATCTCCGGGATCTACAACGACGAGTAATTCGAGCACTACAGTCCCTTCTCGGCAGAATAAACATAACAACAATGGTGTATTTGGGGCTGGAGGGCGACTACGAGTGGACTTTTATTCATGTACGAAATGATACATCAGTTCGCCGGATGATGGAGAATTACATGGAGATAATGATTTCATCGCTCATATTCCATTACTTGTTATTTATGATCCTATTGAGCCCGATGATGATGATTTTCAAGACCAAGAACCAATTTATGAGATGAGACGTAATGTAATAGCACGGGGAATAGAGAGACAAAGGTTAGGAAATAATTAGGTTATTGGTTATTGCGTATTTGATCTTGTTAGTTCTCGTGTTGTTATTTTCGGGATTTATAATCTTTAGTAGATGTTTGGACGTGGAATAAACGTGTTGTTATAGTTATTGACTTTCATTTATGTGATTCATACGATTTGGATTCAGGGACTTTCTTTCTTATGAATTTCTACATTTTGATATATTCATTTCTCGTGACATATACAATCTTGGTACATGTTAGATATTTCATTTCTACACTATCATTGCTGAAGAACATTCACCGACCAACATAGAATTTAGACCACCCAGATTGGCATTGATATTAAGAAGCACATTTGTCAAATACTGATCGTTAACTTTGAAAGGAACCATGCATTGTGAAACGACACCAAATTCTACCAAATTCTTCTTCTGCCAAGGCCCATAAATATCACAATTCTTTCTCACAGGCAGCAAGCTCAACAGAAACAAAGGCATTCCAGGAAGTTTAGATTGAAGTTAGTCACACATCTTTTCTTTCATGAATTTCTACATTTTGATATATTTCATTTCTCGTGACATATACAATCTTTGGTACATGTTAGATATTTCATTTCGACACTATCATTGCTGGAGAACACTCAACGACCAACAAAGAATTTAGACCACCCAGATAGGCATTGATCTTAAGAAGCACATTTGTCAAATACTGATAGTATATACCTTAGTCATTGACCAAAGGTCAATGGCGACATGCCCACCAAAGCTGGTGATAACACTAGTCAGCAGTGGACCACCGGGTACTGGCACTTCAGTAAGCCTCCAGAAAGGAGGAATAACGGGGTCCATAGCGAGAGCAGCTTCCTCATCAGTCGCGCTCTCCTGATCAGGGTCATCCTCGTCTAGGCCCTCATCCTCAGATGTATCCTCTCAGCCGCCTCCTCCTCCCCCTCCTCATCTATGTCCATGTCAACGGGTGCTGCAGCATCCGGAGGGGTCCGGGGGTCATGATAGCTACACCCAGCAGAAGTCTGTGCCTCTGCATGCTCCACACGGTGGTCATGATAGCTACCACCAGCATGATCGCTACCACCAGCATGATAGCTACCACCAGCATGATCGCTACCACCAGCATGATAGCTACCACCAGCATAAGTCTGTGCCTCCACATGCCCCTCCTGGTGGCTACTCTGACCCGATATATTGAAACTGGAGCTATGGAGTTGAGCCCCATCAGCAGATGACCAATTACCTGCAGAGGATGAAGGTTCAGGCATCCTTCTCCTAGGTATGTTGAAAGCGACTGGGTCGGATTCATGGAATGACTGCGTGGATGGGTCCATGATGGGCTGCTGCTGTGGGTGATATGACGAGTGACGAGGCGGCTCAGCATGACCCTGCTGTGGCTGAAAGAAGAGTGTCGTGCAGGCTCAGCATGACCCTGCTGTGGCTGGAAAGATGAGTGCCGTGGAGGATCAACTGCGGCAGCCCGCTCACGACGGAACGAAGCAGTCATTGGCTGCTCCTCCTTCCTGTCCTTCTTCTTTTTTGGTGTAGACGTTCTTCACAATATTCTTTATCTTATCCATCACTGCATAAGTTGAAGCAACCCAGTTAAGATTAGTTACACAAGTAAGTAATAATAAATCAACAGAACAACTATAGTATAGCACCAAACTTTCCAAATTCATCATTGTAATCCTTAGCTCTTATCTAACTTAGCCAAAACTTATAATATAACATATTAGGTCAATATTATCTCTAAATTACATAAGACTTTTGGACCTTAAATTATCTCTAAATCAAAAAATTGCATAATTAACTCTTGTCATTGTAATCCTTCACATTCGATTTACTACACTTGTTACTTAGTCACTTAAACTTTATTTTAAAAATTGCATTTTCCTTTTGTACCTATAAGCCCTTTAACGCATATTAATGCTTTAACTTTGCTGTAAACAAATTATAAACTTAAAATGCAGTAAATAAAACAGTAGGCATTCGGCTTTAATTGTTACAACATCAAAACAATACTCTTTAACCCGAAAATCTCATAAACTTGTCATTTAAGTTCTTATACCTTATTTTAACTTACTCAAAATTATGATATAAGTTCATAAACATAAATATATCATTATAAACACTTTCATCCAGAAACAATTCAGCCCTATACATAACTAACCCTTTTAGTTTTAAAAAATTGCATTTTTGCCCCTTTTTACTTATCTTTTTGCACCTATAAGCCCTTTAACTCATATTAATGCTTTAGATTTGTTCTAAACACATTATAAACTTAAAATATAGTAAATAAAACAGTAGGTATTCGGCCTTAATAGTTACAACACCAAAACAATACTATTTAACCCCAACATAAGTAGTTAAAAGCCCTTTAACTCGTTCTAATGCTTTAACTTTGTTGTAAACACATTATAAACTTAAAATACACTAAATAAAACAGTAGCCATTCAGCCTTAATTGTTACAAAACCAAAACAATACTATTTAACCCTAACATAAGTAGTAAACCAACTCTTTACTTTCAAGGATTAGTTTAGAGTTTTTACCTTTACAAAAATGGACTTTTCAACACTTGATTCCCTTGTTTTTCTTGGCGGTTTGAAGGGGTTCTCTAGCTCCAATTTCCTGCCATAATACAAGTAAACAGATAGTTAATATTAGAACTATACAATGACTACATCATTTATGATTTATAATTATTCTACAATTGTAACTTTGACGTTAATTGTCATTCTCTTAATATTTGAGTTGTTTTTATGTACTTGTTAATTTATATGTCATGATTCATAATTAGTTTAAAGAATAAATAAAAAAAAGGTCGCCCCAAAACTCAGGTGAGTCTGGACAAGTCGCCCCAGCCGCCTTGGTTACTGGCGCCTGTTCGTGTCTGCACCTGGGCGAGTCTGCAGCGCGCGCCTCCGCCGGCTTGGTTACTGGCGCTTGTTCGTGTCTGCACCTGGGGCGAGTCTGTTCGCCTGCGCCTCCGCCGCAATGGTTATTGTCGTCGTCGCGTGTCATGCTCCGGGGCAGTCGAGGCATCTCCAGCGGGGTCGTCTAGTCGTGTCTCCAGCGAGGCGAGTCGAGACGCCTCATCTTTGCAGCAAAGGCGAGTGAAAGAGAGCCTCAGCTGTAGAGGCGAGCTGTGTCGAGTCGCCTAAGCAGGAAGGGCGAGGGAGGTCAAGTCGCCCCAATGGGTGAGGCGACTCCATTAATGGAGTTTCAAAGGTTTTTTCCAGATTTTTTTTTGTAGATCTAGGCTAATTGAATCTGTTTTTCTAAATTCTAACACATATTTGAAATCACCACATCAAGAACTATAACTTGCAAAAAAAAAATTTTGAAAAACTCACCGGAAAAATTTTCCGGCGGTGGTCCGCGGCGGTCCGGTGGTGGTCCGGCGGTGGCTCCGGCGTATCAGGAAGAGAGGATTCCGGCAACGTAGTATGGAGGAGAGATAGAGTGTGGGTGAGAATGAAGGTACGAGACACATCCCGTTTATATATAACGTGCGCGTTTGGAGCGTTTTTGCAAAAAACGCTCGTTTGACTCGTTTTCAACATATTAACGTCGTTTCGTAGTAAATACATGAAAACATCAATATCGTAACATAAAAGAACAATTACAACGTCCAAACGCAACAAAACGGGTTTAACGGTTTTTACTACAACGAGAGCGTTTTACCCGGACTTGGAATATTAAACTACGTTTTCAGTACGACATTTCTGAAATTGTAACAATGTCTCTGTATACGTATGTAAGACATCGTTTACCAATGTCAATCCCAATTATAACATTCGAACTCAATTAAAATGGGTTTAACGTCTTCTAATACAACGAGAACGTTTTTTACTGTTCACGGTGATGAAATAATTTTTTTGAATAACAAAATTTACGACATGATGTCACTACATGTGTACAACGTCAATATGAATTAAAAAAATTTTGTACTGCGGTGATTAGTAATTTTGTACTGCGAATAGCAACCCAGATATTTTAATCAAAGTTAATTCATCTGAACCTACTAGAGTTGTCACCAAGTTTTAACCTATTAAAGTAGAAAATGTCACATATTTTGGTCTAGAGGTTGGTATGAAGCAGTTTAGGGTTCAAAGATTTTCATTACCCATCAAAGCTTATTTTTCTTTACTAATGTGTGTTTTAGGCCTTGAAGATAGTTCCTTTTATAGGTCAAGAGTTGATCATGCAGGTAAAAGTTATTACAAGTCATAAAATTTCATTTACTAGCTTATGAAACAAAATTTGAAGTTGGATCAACATATGAACAAGGCAAACGATGAAAAGATAAAACATATGTTTTTTATAAGTGCAAATGAAATATTTGGATGAAAGGCATATTTTCAAAGTGAATTTTTATCCTAAATTGAGAAAAAAATGAAATACATGGTTAAAAAAATGCAGTTGTTAAAATTTTCAATTGTTTTTACTCAAAAATATGTTTTCTGTTTGTAATGAATTATAGTCTAGTTGGTACATGTATGCATATATATACATGTAATTAATGTAGTACTTGTCAAAATATTTCAACAACTAGTCTTATTTTGAAAAACTTTAATTTACATGAAAATCAATGCAATGAATATGATTTTTGTACTTAATACATTTCTATATTTAGCTCTCTTTTCTCTGTTTTTTTACTTGTCCTCCACATAACAGTTAACGTACCAAAAAAATAATTAAGCATGGTTTAACTATAATCACGATTTCAGCTTGTTCTTAATTAAAACATTATTGTTTCCATAAGGAAAGTTTACAAATATAAGTAGTCTACGATTCATGAATCGAAAATCAAGGATTTCATCAAGTCACATGAATTACAAAAGCTATTTTTCTAGCATAATCATTTTATCTGCCAATTTTTTTGTTTAGTATATATCTTGAATATCTAGTGATGGACGTAGTAATGTGTTAGTATGTTTCAAATATCACTTTAACTACGCGCATCAATAGCCACTATTGCTTATTTATAAAAAAAATCGATAGGTTGGTGATTCGCGAAGTTGTAGAGCAATGGGGACCCAAAGTCGGTGCAAATGGCAACAAGAGAAATAAATGACAACAACATGAGGACCAAAAGTAGTAATAGGAGAGACTACCTGCTTTTTCATCCTTTCTACAAAGGATTGCACCACTCCGTTTGTCATTCACACCGGTGTCTATCCTTATGGCCTTTAGCATCACGCCATTGGGGTCCATATCGGGCGTCGGACTACTATGGAAGAGAACTCGGACGCTTGGAATGTTGTATGCGGCTTAATTGAAAACTCTTATAAGCTCTTACCAAAGGCACCATCCTCTGACCCTTTAAATCATCCGGAATCCGATCCTCGAGTGGGTGCTTCACGCAGGGATTCTCCGACATGCAATGGCTCCTCTCCTCACACCTCGGACGTGGATATTAAATCTCCTTCAGAACACTCACCAGCTCCCTCATCTAAGACATCTAGAGGGAAAGAGTTGATTGTTCCTCCTGATAATGTCAGCAAGAAGAAACACAGTTTTGAGCATACACTAAGGAGTAAGGACCAGCTTGAACCTTCAGCCACCCCTCCTTGTAAGCTCTCGAACTGCAAGAAAGGGAAATTTTTCCCATTTAAATGGGCTCGGTCAGTCATTAATGAACCGGTTTTAGTTATTGATTTGGCTCATGAGAGAGCCACCAAACCCGGCCTAGTTGCATCCTAATGAGGCATCCCTTGGCGTAGACGAGGGCTACCAAGGGTGATGAATCCTTTGTGTTAGGGCTTCCAGGGAACACGGGAGTTGCTGGAAGCCATGCATGTGTCGTGGGGTTCCTGCCTTCCTTTTTTAATAAGATTAAGCACTGGTTCTACCCATGTTCCCCGGGTTTTCTTCCTTATTATAGACTATGCTTTTATACGTCCTCGTTGTTTTAGGCTTGTTCTTCATTTTAAATCCCTTAGGGTTGGTTATATTTTCATGTTTGTTTGCTCTTATTATGTTCGCGCCTCTGTGAAGTTTTGGGAAACAGGTCCTGGTCCCGCCTAATCTCTTTTTGCATTCTTGATTGAATGCTCCCTCTTCTTGCTGTTCAGACAACCGTCGTTTTCAATAAGGTTAATCTTAGCAAGCTGCGCTTTTTGGGCTTGCCACGGCTCATGTGGCCTTGGTTCCAGCTTTCAGGATCACAGGTTGGTTTTCTTAGCTTCATATGTGGCTCTTGTCTAGTGTTTTGACTGCACTGCTGTTTGGCTAGGTCTAGTTATGCTTGTAGGCTTGTAACTTTTCCCCTCCTATAGATCTAAGATTTCCTACCAACCAAAAAAAGTGTTAAACAATTACAAGGAGAAGAGACACTCAGCCCAAACGAAGAGCGATGGAGGTGTGTTAGCATAGGCCTTCACACTAATATTCAAGATTGACTAGGAGGAAGAAGATGTTATACGTAAGCTACAATTTTTGAAAAGCATTGGGAGTGACTTTCCATCCATATAAAACCATTACCAAATGACCATTTATTCTACTAATTCTTCCTTTTATGGATTATTGTTTCTTTTGCCCGCAATAAACCATACTTTGAAGAGGCAGAACGAGTGCCATAGCATTTCTTAGGGGTAGACAACAACCATTTCATACTAATATGAGTGACTGCTTTGATAATTGAGCCTATAAGAACCTCTATGAAGCCTCGTGGTCAAGGTGGGTTGCCTTAGTTTCACCAATAAAACTAGAGTACAATGAATATATGGCAAAAGTTTCTAAAGAGAAGGAACCATGCCATAAGGTTGACATGTAGGGGAATAATAGTTCTCTGGAGTAGGGCATGAACAATAGAGGGACGTAAATTAAGTAAAAGTAATTACATATGTTATAAGGGTGATACAAGACTTGAACTCTTTCTTCTTGAATGGTGAATCAGAGTTGCATTTATGTTGGTCAATTCCCACAGTAAATGTCAAAAAATAAATAAGACAGGGAGGTTGTATTTAGTCATTAAATTAACTAATTTTTCTGATATAAGATTGGTATTTTTGACTCAGTTTGATAAAATAAGTGATGTATGAACCGGCCAATAAATTGCCCTTCAAGTGCAAGTGATGTTCACTGTTTATACTATCAAAACAATATTATGATTTTTTTTAAAAATTTTAACATCGTTGGAAACTTTTTTTTTATATATATATATCTTATTGAATTGATTAATGAGTTGCATTTGCATCTGGCAAAGATCCGACATTATCAAGTCACAAACCTCATTCTCCATGGCAGGTGAATGTCTGCTTTCTTATACTAATTGCTTGCCATCACGACATTATCCAATATCCAGTAAGCGTGTCAGTAAATGTTCACGATACTTCCAACGGCGCCCGCCCAACTCCATCACCACTTCCTCACCCCACCGCAAAACACGGTTTGTACGTAGTGGCGGCCGTGCTGCTATCGGCGTGGATCATTAGTTTTTATACAATCTTAATCTTAATATAATTATGAAGGGCAAGAGTGTCAAACAACTCTCAAATTATAGACACCACCACCAGTACAGAATAGTATACCAACACTGTTAATTCGTGTATTAATAACAACATTAATCATTATCAATTTTATCATTCATCATTAATTATGATATAACAAAATATTTTGTCCCTATATTTTCCATCAAATGTTACATTAGTGCTTGGCGAGGATTACGCCACCACAACCCCAATGATCATTATTTTGTTTCCGAGTTGACAAACTACATACACAGCATTCTAATTTGTCCACTACTTAATTATTCCATCTTTGAGGAATTATTTAATCAATTAAACAATGATTAGCTAATAGTCATGTAGTGAAAATGTATTTGGTTCTCATGCAGGATTGATGATTCTCAAAGCCCACCACTCTGTTAATTATTACTAAGCATGATTAACGCTATATAACAATAAACAAACTACGTAGAGCATGATCCGATTATTGACATTTTTAATTACAATATCACCTCTACTATACGTGTAATCATTCTATTGGGTCTGCTTTCGCGCATTTTTTTTAAAGTTCAAGTTCCATTAATCTCCTCAATTTTCGTTGACTAAAAGCACATGGAACAGCAGGGTTGGTGGAGCCTACATTTGTATGTAAGTGTAGGTCCCCGTGCAATATCTATTCCTATTTGTTTATTGAATACTATATATTTTTTATTTTGTCAGCATCACGAAGAACCAAGGTGAATAATGTCACCTTAAATAATGAATCTTCAATAAATAATGTATGTATGAATCATATATTTGTACATTAATCCCTATGTCGATCTTCCTAATGATTACATAAATTACGTGTTACCGTATTTAGATGAGTTTAATTGAGTGGCAAAATGAGGCTCCCAAAACAAACGTAACATATGTAATGTGCTCAGATCAGTCGGTTATTGGGTCCATCAGTGATGGGGAAGATAGAATTGTCAATGGGGATGGAGTAAGGAAAACACCCCAATTTTGCTAAATTATAAAAAATAAAGTGTAAAGGTTTTTATTTTTAGTAAATTTTCACAAAATCCCCTAATTATATTTAATTTTATTTAGGTAAAATTCATGGCATATCACTACAAAGTTTGTTAATTCACAAAATACCATAGTTTTTTAAAAATGTTTTTTCAAATACCACAAAAATAATTTTAATCATCAGATACTACAAATTACTAACCCAAAATTTTTTGACACTAAAATACCCCTACTTGATAATAAATACTATAGTTCAGGTATACCACATAAATATTAATAATTCACATGATATCACAAAACTTAATAAAATATATATTAAAAGCAGTAAAAAATAATAAAAATTAAATTTATTATTTTATTGATTAAAAAAAACACATGTATACATAAAAAATTTCAAAAAATATAAATATATATATATATATATCATTTAAAAGCAATAAAACTTAATTAAAAATAAAAAATAGTTAAAAGAATAATAATTCAAATTTTTTGTAATATTTTTACTCAAAGTATTTTTAGTAATATAAAATAATATTATAAATTAAATTTATAAATTATAAAACTTAAACTATCATTTTCTATACTGTTTTTGTCTATATTTAATCAAATTTTTCGCGTCTCCAATTAATTTTTCAATTTATTAATTTTTGTTTTAAATTGAAATATATAAAATGATAATATAAAAATATATTAGATTATAATATTCTTAACTATTGTTTTATTTTTTTTATCAAATTATTTAGCTTGTTTATTGTATATAATATTTTTATATATATTTAACTTAAAAATACAACAAAAATTATTAAATATATTTTTAAAAGTAGCCAATTTTTTTTTCTTTTATGGATCAGATTGAAAAAATAAAAATACCATATATATAATTAATAAAATCTCTAAAAATATGAAGTATAATAAAAAGTATATTTCAATTAGAGAAGTCACATATTTGATTAAAAATATACAAGAATAGTAATGAGAATGATAATTTAAATTTTGATAATCTTACTTTGTATAAAATTAATATTTTTATAATTATATTTTATATTATTAAAATTATTAGAGTAAAAATATTATAAAAATTTGAATTATTATTCTCTTAAATTTTGTATAATTTTTTTAAAATATATTTTAGTTCAAAAAAATTTCAACCTATATTAATAAACCTATAAATTATTATTATTTTTTACTATTTTAATATATTTTTATAAATGTTGTGGTATCTTGAGTATTAAAAATATTTATGTGATATATTGTGAACTATATTTATTAACAAGTAATGATATTTTGGTAAGTATTAGGTTGGTATTTTATAGTATCTGGTGAATTAAAATTATTTTTATAATATCTAGAAATTTTTTTAAAAAATTATAGTATTTTATCCGGTAAATTTTCCATTATTTATATCCCCTAACTTTAATTTTTGTCTCCGCGTCCAACCGTCCTCAACCAACCAAATATTGTACTGTCGTTGATAATCTCAAAACGAGCATTAACTGGACATCTTAGCTGACTAAGACTGGCAGATTTATTGAAGGACAAAAAAAAGTTGAATCTTTTAAAGGGTTAATATTATGTCATAGAATTTAACTGAGGTCTAACGTCTTACTATTAATTAACTCATACTAGCTTAAGAAATATGAATAAAAGTTAAAATTCAAACATAATTTATTTTCTTTATTTAGTTAACTATTAGTTTATCCATGACATTTTTCCTCATTTTGATCATTTTGGAACTGTCATATATAAATACATTTGAAAAGTTGTATCTAAAAAAACTAATATATTTTTTTGGTCATAATCTAAAAAAACTTGTTTTAATCTTTTGTGATTTGCACTCTTTGGGATGGGTACGGGTTAGTTTCGGGTGAATTCACGGTTGAGGTGATTTTGAGTTTTAAGTGATCTTGAAGTTATAGCTGTTTCCGGTTCAGCTGATATTGGTTAGGCCACTCGTAGTTTGTTAGCTCTTGGAAACTCTATTAATTGCGAGGTTTATGACTTGGAAAAGGGGGAAAATAAAAAATATGTATGTTCCTCTAGTAACACATTTTTACATCAGGAGGTGATTAGTGGTTCGCTGCCACTCTTTTCTTTTACCTCACACGTGGGTAGCCTCTAAATTAGTTCCAATAATAAACAGATGTTACAAAAGTACGTAATAAAATTTTCATATGTACACAATCTAAAAAAATAACAACCTATTGTAATTAACGGAATAAGAATTACTGATACCATACAACTGTACAACATGATAATGTATGTATGACGACAGAATTACAACCAAAATGTGGTATTTGATTCTCTCAATTTTATAGTTAATCGACTCTTACATATAAATATAGGTATATATATTGGCCCACCCCAAACCCACACACATGGATGTGTTGCATGCATTATCCACCGATACTGAATGACACAAAAAGTCACAAAATAATTTTCCTTTTTAAAAAATAAGGATAAAGACATCCAAAATTGCATACGTACCTACGTTTGCGTCGGTGGACTTACTGATTGACTGACCCCATTGTTTTAATTATTGGTATACCATCAAATTAACCTTATAAAAATAAAGTATACAAAAAGCAGATATATACTATATGGTTGGTGTTTTGTTCAAATCCATAAATGTGTGCATTTATTCAAGATTTATATGCTACTATTGAATTTAATGATCCATTATCGATCTCATTAGCTCCGTTGTAAATCGTGTGTGAATATAAATTTTATGTCCGTATGCAATGGTAGTACCTTCATTAATTTGGCTGGTTCTTAGTTGGCCCCTTTAACTATTAGCTGGCGTGACTTCCCTTCATATTTCCTTATCAAGAATGAGTAGTAGTAGTAGTAATTAATGTACCTACGGGAACTGTTTAATTCCCATGGATACTGTGCTTGCATATGTCGAATAATGATTACAAAAAATATTGCCGGCGAGAATCTGGATAACTCATGAGTACCTCATGAGAGTTATTATGACTAATCTGCAAAACATGATACATCTACTCTCCGGTAAATGTGGACCCAGTTTTAAGAATACTGTTCCTTTGATCATCCATAGCAATCGTGCGGATCTGTCACCAATAATATACGTTTCATCAAGAAAATACAGCAACAATTTCTCCCACATTCGTAAAAGTACTTGTCTTTTGTTTGATATAGTGTTTTAATTAATTCGCCATAATCTAATATTGAAGTATCGGTTTTGTGTTAGACAGAAGAATGGGACAAGAGAAGTCAGTCCCTTCCTTTTTTGTGTAACACACACAAAGCAGTGAAGCACGGTATCTACATTTTTCTTTTTGTGTGATTTACCTATAAACGTGATTGACCGACAGTTATGAAATAAATTAGCTAAGAAACCTGCCTGGTAGCCACACATTCTTTTCATTATATTGCCACGATCTGATGTCCTTATCACAAAACAAGTCTCATGCTTATGTTATGTCCTTCCTATTCTTTTCAATTAATATCTCACGAAATTGATTTAGTTTGACATTTTAGCAGATGTGTTTTTTAGGTGCTTGAACTGGAATGTTTTTCCCATTCTTCAACGTAATTAATTTAGCATCATATCATCTCTATTGAGCGATTTATTTTCCATGTCCTAGCTATACTGTTGTTGGTTATCTTTTTTTTTTTGTAAAAAGGTAAATATATTAATGAGGAAAGGGAACTGTACAGAGGGATATATAGTTACCTATATATCGAGTAGCAGCGAGATATACAAAAGTGGCTACTGGAGGTATAAGACAAAAACCTCCCTGGTGCCATATACAAAAACGACATGGAGCCTACAAAAAAGGGTCAAAATGAGAGGGGTAAATACATAATCAAGGGGACCTATGAGCTCAAGACCCTCTCTAACCATTCAAAATCCCTAATAGTGTCTCTCATCTTTGTTTCAATGACAACCTTGATAGCACGTTTGATGTCGGCGATGATAAGAGCAGGATCCTTGGATTGATTCGCCATAGCACACTTGCACCTCTCTATCCAAATATAGTAGACCGTGGTGGCCACGACCGCTCTTCTAACCAGATATCTTGGACGGTTCTCTTTGCAATAGATGATCCATGTTGAGCAGCTTCGCAAGCTTGTTTGTTCGTAGGGAGGCTGAGCCAATCACATAAGTTCCACCAGATCCTGCGAGAGTACCTGCATTCAAAGAATAGATGGCGACAAGTCTCTGGAGCAACCTCACAGAGCCAACAACGGTTAGCAAGGCAAATACCCCAAGATTGGAGTTTATCAGATTTTTTCAGCTTGCCTTTGAGGGTGACCCAAAGGATAAATTTAGTCTTGGGGGAGGACCAGGATCTCCAGCAGATGTTATACCAGGCAAAAGGGATAGAGGAGTTGAGGGCGTCATTGTAAAACTTGCTGACCCAAGAAGGAAAGGGGTAGGAATCCATGAGAGAGGCAGCATCATCGATGGAGCCACATTGCGAGATCCACCAATCCCTAGCCTGAATGGTGGATTTCCAAGACCAAGGGTCGCCCCCCTTAATCTTGGTCGTCCAGATGTTACCCCGGACCAAGAAGCGATTATGAATCCACTGTATCCATAGCCGCTCCGGGTTGCTAATAATAGAGGGGATGGTTTTGAGTAAGAAGCACATATTCCATTTGTGGATATCTTTAAGACCCAGCCCCCCATTGCGTTTACTCATGGAAATGGCGCTCCAAGCGACAGTCGGGGTAGCTTTAGAGTTGGTATCCCCGGACCAGAGGAAAGAACGGAGCCTCTTAATGATGAGCGAGATAATATTCTTTGGGAGGCTGATACAGGCTGCCCAAAAGCCTATAATGCCATAGAGGGTACTTTGGATGAGAGAGAGCCGACCAGCGAAAGAAAGGGATTTCCCCTGCCAGGAAGAGATGGCTTGGTTGATGTTGTCTAACAGAGGGTTGAAGTCAGCGGTTCTAGGTTTCCTAGTGGTGATAGGTATGCCTAAGTAGCGGAAGGGGAAGGATCCTAAGTTAAATCCAATAACGGACAATCAGATCAGCATTGGCCTGGGTCACCCTCCCGAGGAATATGTCTGATTTGGAAGGGTTTAATCGGAGACCAGAGGCATCCAAGAAAAGGTTGATTTTGTTGATCATCTGCGATACAGAGGACTGGTCCCCTCTACAGAATAGCAGCGCATCGTCCGTGAAGAAGAGGTGATTGAGGCGCAGGGATCTACAAGTGGGGTGGTAATGAAATGAGGAGGAGAGGTGGAGTTGGTCGAGCAGACGGGAGAGCATGTCCATAGCCACCGCAAACAGGTACGACGAGAGGGGGTCCCCTTGTCTTAGTCCACATTGCCCTAGGAAGAAGCCAGAGGGGGAACCATTGATATTGATTGAGAAAGAAGTGGTGGTTACACACTGCATGATCCAGCCAATGAAGGTCGGGGGAAAATTCATGAATTGAAGGGAGTCCTGGAGAAAGATCCAGTCCACAGAGTCAAATGCTTTACTGATGTCCATCTTCATCATGCACCGGGGCGAAACATGGGCCCTTTGATAGTGTTTCATAACAGAGGAACAAAGCTGGATATTGTCCGAGATAAGGCACCCTTTGATGAAGGCACCTTGACAAGGGCTAATAAGCGACGACAGGGAGTCCTTGAGCCTATCGGCCAGGATCTTGCTAATGATTTTGTAGAGAGTATTGCAACAGGAGATGGGCCTGTAGTCCCCTGGGGTGGAGGCAGCCTCAGTTTTGGGTATAAGGGTTATGAGAGTGGAGTTAATCTCTCGAAGGAGCCAACCACTGTGGAAGAAACCTTTTAAAGCCTTGCAGACGTCATCTCCAATAACATCCCAGGCAGCTTTAAAGAATTTGGCTGTGTAGCCGTCCGGACCCGGGGCCTTGTCATCCCCAATGGTTAGCAGGACCTCTTTGTTATCTTGGTTGTCAACAGGCCGAGTCAAGTGAGCCCATCTATCCTGGCACAGGGTTCTAGTGGTATCCAGATTGAGGTCCTGGAAAGTTTTGATGAGAGTGTTTCTGGTGCCAAGTCTATTCTTGAAGTACTGCACCAGAATATCTCTAATATGGTCAGGGTCCCTTACCACCTCCCCAAGGTCGTTGCTAATAGAGGAAATGCAGTTCTTGTTCTTTCTAGACTTAATGGCTCTATGATAAAAAGCGATGTTGGAGTCAGCAAATATGAGCCATCGGATTTTGGATAGATGCCGCAGGAAGAGGATTTCTTGATGGTTCCTTTTCAGCAGGGAATGTCTAAGAGATTTTTCCTTGATAATAAGAGACGGATTACTAGGACCGCGGTCGATCGCGCCTTGCACATCGCTGAGCTCATTCCGATATTTTAGGCTTTAGCAGCGAGAGAGCTGAATTCAGATTTAAGGAGAGCAGAGAGACCCTTTTTTAAGTGACGCAGACGGTAAACGACAGTGTAGAGACGACTACCAGCAACAGGAATACTCCACGCTTCCTGGACAAGGGGGAGAAATGAGGGGTCCTTAGTCAAGATATTGAGGAATTTGAAGCTTCTTTTAAAGGGGATGGCCTGGGGCACAGTGATGATCATGGGGCTATGGTCCGAAATAAGCGGGGGCAGAAAGGAAGCAAAGCTAGTGGGGAGAGCCAGAATCCAGTCCTCGTTAACAAGGACCCGATCATTTTTCCCCATGACTCTACTATGGTCTAGTTGATTATTCGACCATGTGTAGAATTGACCATAGTAGCGGAGATCCTGCAGCTCATTACTAGCAACACAGGACGCAAACTCACGAAGATCTCTATGAGAGGGGGGCCTAGCACTAAGTCTATCCTGGGAGTAGAGTATACTATTAAAGTCTCCCGCCACCACCCATGGGCCTATAGTCGAGTTGCCTAGGTTGGTGATCTCCTCCTAGAGGAGGGATCTCATAGTGGGTTTGTTACTCCCATAGACCACTGAAAGGGTGAACGAGGTAGCACCTAGTCTGGCCTTGTAGGAAATCATTTGAGTGGATTGGTGGAGTTGAGAGAGGGAGATGAGAGAGGGATTAAAAAGGATCCAGATGCGCCCACTGGGGTGGGCCGCATAGTTATGAATAAGACACCAAGAGGGGAAAAAGCGACGCACGATTGGGAGATGATTCAAGTCCGAGATATGGGTTTCCAGAAGACAAAAGACACAAGGCTTGTGAAGCTGGACAAATTTTTTTATCTCATGAATTTTGGAGTGGTCATTGCACCCCCTGACATTCCAGATTACAATATTCATAAAGGGAGGTGAGGGGAGGGGTGCGGGGGGGGGGGGGGGGGGGGGGCAATAAGAGCAGCGCCCTGAGCAATCACGGAGAAAGTATTCATGAGCTGGTGGGAGAAGTCCTCTACCAAGGGAAGTTTAGGCTTAGCTTTTCTAGAGTCCTTCTGGGGGACAACACTCCACTGGTCTGCAGGGGGAGCAAGCATTAATTGAAGAGAGGGGGACATGAGCACAGGGCCCTCCGGGGAGGGCCTTGGGACGATAGAAGGAGCGGGACGGGGGGTGGGGGAGCTAGGATTAAGGTCGAGGTTGGAGGGGGAAGGTTCAACCGTAGGGGGAGGAATGGGGCAAGGAAGAATAGGGGTAGGAGAGGGCGAGTAAGTGGGGAGGGAAGGTGAGGGGATCACAGGGCCGGAAGCGGGGGTGGGGAGGATAGACGGAGCAGAGAAGGTGGGTAAAGGCCCACGGGATTTGGGAGAAGCGCGAGGCTTAGCGCCAGAGGTTGCATCTCTCGGACAGCGCACAGAGGAGTGGCCTAACTGGTCCCAAGAAGCACAGGAGACTGGCTCCCATTCATAGACAATTGGTTGGAACAGGGTACCGGAAGGGGAGCGAATTTCAATCTCTCTCACGATTTCCTTACTCAAATCGACCTCAACAAGCACTCTTGCGAAGGAGATACTTGACTTGAGAGCAGTAGATTGATCTGTGTGCAGAGGAAGCCCAATTCTGGAGCATATCTTCCTAAGACTGGATTGAGACCAGAGGCTGATAGGGAGCCTAGGGATTTGGACCCAGAACGGGATGCGATTGAGATCTTTGGGGTTGAAGGAGAAATCAGGGGACCATTTCTTGAGGACCAGGGGAGAGGAGTTTAGAAGCCATGGGCCCTTGCTCAAGACCAGTTGAAGGTCCTCTTAATTGTCAAACCGGAACAGAAACCAGCCTTCCTCATGTAGAAGGATTTGGGGAGTGGCTACAAAGTTCCAGGCCCTCTTCACAAATTCCTTAACTATATTGAATCCAAATTTTTCCCCCCAAATGTGGCCCACTAAAGAATTTTTCCAATAATCAATTTATGAGGATATGTCATCCTCCTCAATCGAAACATATGAGCACTCAGAGTTAGGCATATCCAAGTCATCTATTTGCAGAGACAATCCAGAACTAGATCGTTGTTTAGGAAGCAGCATATCTAGAAAGGAACGGTTAGAGGACTTACCTGAGGCCGGAAATTTAGCCGATCGCATTGCTACAGGTGGATTGACTGCTTTTGGGCATTGGACCAAACTGGGGAGGGGTTGTCCACCCACAGGCTGGGGATCTGGGCGACTGAGAAATTCCTGGAGAGCTAAATCAGCCGGAGGTCCTGAGAGGTCCACTATAAGATCGAGGGTAGTGGCCACGGAGAAAGCCCCTAAAGAAGCCGGTTGGGCGGCACCGTTACTATGAATGATAATTTGGGGCCCAGGGTCCCGCGAGGTGGCAGCGCCAGATACGAGTACGGGTTGGTCAGCCAAGCTACTATCCATATCACGACCCACAACCAAATCAGCCCCGGGTACTTGTTGGTCAACAACCGCGTCTGTTAGCGAAGCAGAGGTCGAATTCTGAGCAACAACTGCAGACGCAGATGAGCAAGCGCTCTGGTCAACAATCTGGTGAACTACTGTAGAGGATTTGGGCATCCACTAATATCTATCACCCTGTCAACAGCAGAAACCGGAACAGGGCTCGCTATTTCTGCGCCCCCGTCTGGATCAGAAGACGACCGCAGAGCCAGGCCACAATCCACGACCGGAGAAGTCCCACCAGTGGCGCCTGGAACAGAAGACACGCCAGCCTGGAAGCTAGAAACCAAAGCCACAGGGGGTGCAACACTAACCGACTCAGCACCAAGAGATTGAATGGAGTCAGAAATGGGCTCACCCTCGACTGGACCAGGAGCAGGGTCGGGCGAGGTTGAAGAAGTGGAGGGAAGGCTCGCGACTGGAGCAGGAGCAGGGCCAGGCGATGAGGACGGCAGAGGGGTGGCCCTAGTAGAGGGGCGGTGTCTGCCCATCTACAGAGGCGGAGGGGAACTACGAGGAGGAGGGATTGACGGGGGGAAGCACCCCGGGTGGGGGCCAGCACAGCCAGGCGAGAGCCCAACCGGCGGCGAGGCCACCAAGGGCTCAGGGGGGAGGTACTACCAGAGCAGCAGGGTTGGGGAGAGCGGCGCCGGCGAGAGCTGAAGGAGGAAGACGGGGGCGTAGATCTGAAAGTGAAGGAGAGGGGAAATTCGCGCGCGTGCGGCGCGTTGTATCAGGCAACGGTTATATCTTTGTTTGATGGAGATTTGATCATCTTATTTGCGAAGATTCTTTGTTGTTGGTTATCTTGCTTCTTTTTTTTTTTGAAAACATAAGATTGCCATTCATTAAGTAACAAGTTTGAGTACAAATTCTGGAATTAAATCCAGAGGCCATGAACCCGTCAGCTGTGTGCTCCGGGCATGGTTAGCAAGACTATGCGCTGCAATATTAGTATCACGTGAGAGATAAAACCAACCTATATCATTAAAACATCCTAAATTCCCCATGAGTCTGTCCAAAATTGCGGTTGTCGAAGGTAATAGCGCAGAGACAGCTCCACCATAAAGATATTGAATAATAGACTTGCAGTCGGAGAGGACTCGCAGAGTGTGTACCCCCGTCTTTGAGACGGCATCCAAAGCTCCTTCAATTGCCAAAGCCTCCGCATCTGAGGCAAGCATGGGCCGTTTATAAGCTATGCATCCAACTGCTGATACCCCAGCCTGAGTTCGTAAAATCCAAGCCAAACCGACACGATCATGTCGGTCTAAACTTGCGTCTACAAACAAGTCTGGGATATGCGGATGCAGGCGACGATGCAAAGCCAAAGCTGCTGTACCGATTTGAGCTGCAGTGGTAGAGAGCTGGAAAAAACTATCCGCTTGGCACCATCCTTGTTCAAAAGAGCACGCCCGACCATTGCCTGCCTGACATCGGGCGAACCATATCTTCCATAGGAACCCTAAATACGATTCCGTCCTTGCTTTTGATTGGCGTAAGTAAAAATCATAAAACCAATGCCGAAGCCCATCGTCCGTGCATACAGAATTTGGCAACAGATATCCAAAATGGCCCCATAGCCCACACACCACTGTACATGCATGCAAGGCATGCAAAAGAGTTTCGTGGGAGTCACAGAAATAGCAAATAGTAGGCATGTCCGATTGGATCCTGTCCCGGACTGCTGTTTTGCAAGGTAACTTGATAGCAAGAAGTTTCCAACCGAAAAGTTTTATGCGTGGTGGAAGATCAAGAGCCCAAATTAATCGAAACACCCGTTTCCTGGAATCAGTCTGAGAGATAGATGGCTCTGTGGCCTGTTTCATTGTAAAAGCCGCAGCATAGGCCGAAGCCACTGTAAACCTCTTGGACGACGTCAACCCCCAGTACCAGTAATCTTCAGTTGGCAATTGACCCCGTGGTAAAGGAACAGATAACACGTGGGAAACATCAGAGGTATCACACCATTGGTTTATAAGTGACAGATTCCATCGATGATCGGCAGTGATCAGGGTAGCCACCGATGCATAGTTGGCAACCATTGGGGGAAGAAGCCATGGATAAAGCTTTCCCCCGGGCTTCGACTGCAGCCACCGATCAGTTAGCTTTGTGGTTTGACCGTTAACGATCCCTCTACGTGCCCCGAGCTCCACTAAATCCCTAACACTAAGAAGGGCTCGCCAGATTGGGCTAGCGTTAGAGCATGGTTGCACTGTCATCCAGGTGGAGGTCCTCACATACTTTGCCCTATAAAACTGGGACAACATGGAATCAGGGGCAGTGAGAACACGCCAAAATTGTCTAGCCAGCAGCGCCCGATTGTGACAATGCAACTCTCTGAAACCCATCCCACCAGAAAAACGATCACGGCATAGGTTTGA
Organism: Limonium bicolor; assembly: GCA_023374045.1. Lineage (NCBI taxonomy): Eukaryota > Viridiplantae > Streptophyta > Magnoliopsida > Caryophyllales > Plumbaginaceae > Limonium > Limonium bicolor. The sequence goes on from CM041776.1 coordinate 444,227,271, forward strand.
CCACTTTGTCCAGCGTATAGTCTTGGAATGTGCCTCTCCTCCCCACCAGAAGCTATTAATGAAAGACTGAATCTGCTTAAGCAAAGTCTTCGGTAAAAGAATAATAGACATTGCATAAGAGGGAATCACCTGCAATACGGCTTTAACCAGCAAATCTTGCGTCTTGTTGTTGCATAAATTGCTCTTTTAATTGATTTGGTTAGCGTGTCAACATTAGTGTCTATTGCACTTCTTCATCACCTTCTCGGCCCAGGTCATCAGTTCAGTTGACAAATCTTACACAGTACATGGTCACTCACAAAACACATACTCCAATGTTAAGGTCGAGGATATCTTTTCTTTTTACCCCTCCCACTAGTGTACTTTTTGAACATTTATATATAGCGTTAGACTGAAACATACTCCTGATTTATAGGAAATATCGTTTTAATCATTTCAGTAGTACTATTAATTGCACATTGTCAACTAGCTATAAGTTACTACTTTCTTAAACTTTTTTGATAGCAAAATCACATTAATAATGGTAGCAATCGAAAACTACTTTTGATACTTTTTTTTTTTTTATTCTGTTGGTACCAAACTCGCCTTGTAGTGCTGTGCTACACGCCAGCGCCGAGCGACACGCACAAGAAGAGAAATTAAACTGTTGAGAAGCTGAATTAAGATGGGGCTAGTAGAACGGAATGATGGATGGGAAAAGGGGCTAGTAGAACGGAATGATGGATGGGAAAAGGCCCCATTCTTTTGCATCGCTGATAATCTAGTTGATGTCAGTTGTCAGCTGAAAGTTAGAAAAAGTAGAGGGGAAAAATAAGCTGATGTCAGTTGTCAGCTGAAAGTTAGAAAAAGTAGAGGGGAAAAATAATTGATATGACAATTGATGTATGTGACATACATAGACAATAAACTAGCTGATCAAATAAATCCGATGCAAAAGAATGGGGTCTTTAAGGGCGGTGGAAGGAGTCGACTGTCATTCAGAAATACGTACCGCAGCGGTGTCGTTTCTTGGTAAAGCAAAACCGGCCGTGGCTCTGTTAACAAAGATTGGAGAGAAACTAAACTAAACGCTAAACACAGTACTCTACGGCATACCACCCATCCTCAATACACTATAGTAGTCACACTAGTGTACTAGATACGTACCCTGAGATAAGTCCAAAACATACCAGATTTAGAATATGGTCCATACTCAACGGCCCTTCTTGTCGGAATCTAAATGAAAGCTAGCTAGCTAGCTAGTACCAATTACACTACACAACTGCACGCAACACGACTAATAGTCTTACTAAAGTACATGTATGTATGTATGTATATTGGCGGCCGTATACCGTACGTCTGTGCTTAGCTTTGTTTCAAACCCATTAACTAATATTTGCCATTTGGCCTTCAAAATCAAAGTACACGCGCGCGTACCTACTACTCCTCCGTCCTGAATTGACCGTCTTGTTTCTTATGGCACGTTTTTCCACATCATATTAAGCATTTAAGATAAAATAATTTTATAAAAACTAAATTTTGAACAATATAGTTTATCATGTAAGGATCATATGCAAAAACTTAAATTTTCAAAATTAATTTATCTATATGTTAAAAATTGAAGTCAAAACGACATGTCAAATAGTAAACAGGACGGTCAAATTCAGGACGGAGGAGTATTTTTTTGACAATGTACTTATTTACTACTTTAAAATAGTTAAATCTGCCGGAAGTAAATGTCGTCTTCGAGCCATCATATATAATACAGGTGTATATGATTGACATATTCTGTTATAATGTGGAGCAAAGTTTGCTTGCTTGATTGCTTGCGTGTGTTTTACGATATCAAAGGTCGTAATCGCCGTGGTAATAATAAAAACCTGCGGAGCTAGCTCGCGTTTTGTTCATTCGAAGAGAGGACCACAGCCACTGAGTGAGTTTGGGTTAATTTGATTCTGGCATTGAAACTGTATGTTTGCAAGTAACTTGTTGCATTTTTTGTTTCATTTTCCTGTTTCAATCTTATGATTGGGATAGAGCCCGGTAAAGTTAAAGAAAGAATATGCTAAAGCTAGAGACTAGGGAAATTAGAAATCGAGTCCCTTTCATCATTTGGGGACCTTGTAGGTTGCTTGATTTATTGAAGTCCGGAGGTGATGATGGAGTACTAGCTATCAATTATAAGATATATATGGATATAGATAGATAGACAGACAGATATAGGTTGTGTGGGGCTGACTTAAATAATGATATATATGTAATTTCTTTATTAAATTTCAAAGAGATTACTTGGTTTGGTAACTCAATTTTACAATTTCTAGTTATAAGTCAATTCTTATATCCAAATAATCTCGTATCCTAGCTTCAAACAAAACAAGAAATCTCTTCTACAATCAATTTGCAGTACATTCATAAAGTATTTATTTGTAATTATCACCAAGGTGTGACATCTATCGTTGTTATTTTTTTAGGTTCTCACTTCTCACCATTGGGGCTTTCTCATTTTGTCACCAAGGCATTCCTTATATATAACATGTTGTTAGAAAACTTCGTTTTCAACCCCTTTTTAATTAATAGTATCAGAAAAAAAGATCAGCCTTTGGGGACATAAGCACCTCACTTACTCTCATCTACTCAGTCTTCCATGGAGTATAGCCGGTTAACGGCGGGTCACCTGCGTGAAGTTTTCTAACAAGGTTAGGGCATCCACAATGGTGTGGATTCCACCCATAATGTTAAAAAAGAAAAAAGAAAATGATGAGGTGGAGGTGGAGGAGAGAGGATGTGAGAGAGATTCTTAACTAAGACACCCTCTTTTTAAAGAACCTAGGTAAGTAAGGGCATCCACAATAAGGAAAGTGGATTCCACCCACCCAAAAATATTATTATAATTTCTTCTCTCACATTCTCTCTCCATGTGTCAGCAAGAACCTTCTCTCTCCAGGTTCTTAATTAAGCAACCCTCTCACATCTTCTCTCCTCCACCTCATCATTTTCTTTTTTCTTTTTTACCACTATGGGTGGAATCCACACCATTGTAGATGCCCTAAGAGAGATTGTGAGAGAAGATAATAAAATAATATTTGTTGGTGGGTGGAATCCACTTTTACCATTGTGGATGTCCTAAGACCATTAACAGGTTCTTTGATCCTTCATACGGTTTAGGGACACTGGTGGCTAATAAAACACTCACTCCCCTTTCTCTCGTTTGCTTCAAAAAAAAAAAAAAAAACTACTGATCATGCGCTTGAATGTAAGGATTGTCCTCAAATTGAACCATTGCTTCCCCCACAGATCCATTTAGCTAGGTCATTTCGCATAACTCAGAAAGAATTTATATCAACCAAGTTAGTGTGCACATTCTTGAAGCAATCACTCTATCTTAGTTAATTGAATGATCTTTCTTTGTTGCTTAGTATGTGATGAGTTTCCTGATCTTTCGTTTAAAGTAAATGCAGTCTTGACACATTAGATTTACTGTGGTTCGATTAATGTGATTTATGTTCACTTTACTCACAACTTTTAATATCGATCTGCTCCAAAGCTGTTATTAAGCGAGAATAAAATTCCAGTTACAAGTCTGGCAAAATGGTAAAAGTTTTCACCCTCTAATTCTAGACTTCTCATTACACATATAGACAGACCATCATGGCTACTCCACTTCCGCAGCTTTCAAGAGTTAAGTTCTCCGGATCTAAATGATAAGATAGACATTATAAAAATGTACTCCCTCCGTCCCACCTTGACTGTCCAGTTTACTATTTGGATGTGTCGTTTGACTTCAATATTTAACATATAAGATAATATATTTTTATAAATTTATTTTTTACAATAGAATCTTTATGTGAAAAACTATATATTATACAATTTAATTTTTAAAAATTATTTTATCTTCTATGTTTAATATTGAAGTGGAAAAACGTGTCAAAAAGCAAACAGGACACTTATGACGGGACGGAGGTAGTATCCCTTAGAGTATCGGTCTGTCTGGAACCTTCTTCACGTTAGTTAGCTGTACGTACAAACCGGAGTAACAGCACAGTATGTATGGTCCCAACGATTACACTACTAACACGTATTAATTCCCAAAGATTGAAAGCCTCCCAGTTCGCTTACCCTTTGGTTAGTCCAGTATGAATAAAAAACTCAAACCCTATTCGTAACGATAGCCTTTTTCGTTGTATCTATTCGTCAAGTCGCTCTCTGGCTCAACTCAAACCCCACCCACCACGGCCGACGCTGTTACATCGGACTTACAAGTTACAAGATGATGGCTTCAGCTTTATTTTAATATTTTTTTGTTTGTTTCCCTTTATGATTTTACATTCATCCCCTACCAACAATAATTATTCCATTATAATAATAATAGGATGAAGATACAGGAGGAATAATAATAGAAACAAAATAGCTAAGTCTTCTTGAGGCGGCAACCTTAGGGCCCGTTTGTTATGCAGCGCGTCTATTGTGCGGACGGCCCACTCCATATTGAGTGCGGTCTGTCTAGTTGGCAGTCCAGTCATCTGCTGACTGGATGATTACTGGACTGTTTTTTATTATATTAACTTTAATTAATTATAACTTTTAAAATATAAGTCCAAAATATAAAAAAGTTATACCATTATTCATCTAAAATCAAGCTCTTCAAAATAAGACCAATCATGAATATGTTTGAGAAATTTTAAAATTTATATTAATTACATGTATATATCCATATATATCAATGAGACTTATGATTCATAACATCATATTAGTGTATCATTGTAAACATATAACATCATTTTAGTGTATCATAATATCAATTTTAATGAATCATAATATTAAAATTAATGAATCATATCTTCATTTTAGTGTATCATTGCAAGCATATAAGAATAAAAAAATTTACACAATAATACAACACAAAATAATATTTGGTATGTGAGAAAAATACATGGTTCAGCATATAAGGTTTAAAATACACCATACAACGATTATAATTCACTATAAAACAATAATAATTTTTATCGGTTCTGAAATTTGTTATCTAATTCACCACTTATTAGTTAATGAATCATAATATCAATTTTAATGAATCATAATATCAAAATTAATGAATCATATCTTCATTTTAGTGTGCCATTGCAAACATATAAAAATAAAATTTTTTACACAATAATACAACATAAAACAATACTTTGTATATAAGAAAAATACACAATTCACCATATAAAGTTTAAAATACACCATACACTAATAATAATACACTACAAAAAAATAATGATTTTAATGGTTTCGAAGTTTCTTACCTAATTAACCACTTATTAGTTAATAAATCATAATATCAATTTTAATGAATCATAATATCAAAACTAATGAATCATATTATGATTTTAGTGTATCATCGTATACATATAAAAATATTTTTTTTAAGTTGTCAAAACATATACATGACTGGTCTTATTTTGAAGAGCTTGAATTTAGGTCAACAATGATATAATTTTTTTTCATTTTGAACTTATATATTAAAAGTTACAACTATTTAAAATTAATGTAATAAAAAGACAGCCCAGTCAGCAGCTGACTGGAACTGTCATGTGCTGATTGGGACTGCCATGTGTGTGAACCACGTACAGCTCTGTGCGGACGGTCTGTGTCTACTAATTTGCCTTTGTTATGGGCTCATTTTTAACCCTTACTGAATTGCTCAATGCGGGAGGCTTTAACGGTTGGAAATATGTAATAAATACAAGAGATGTTTGTTCTTTCAAAAAATAAAATAAAAAAAGGAGTATGTTGGTAATGTGCACTCAAAGGCTATTCTAATAATCAGCCATGAGTGAGTTCTATTTGAATTTAGGTGTTAATTCAAACAAGGCATATATGAGATCGAAGTTTCTAAATGGAATGATATGTGTTTATGAAAAGTCATACTTTTAAGTGTCCTCATGAAAAGACACTTCCTCTCTCTATATATACTATATCCGTTGTTATGGCATTTGGAAAAATAACTTCTTTTGAGAAATCTTCTTTATCATAATTTCTTCTTTAATTAAACCCACTGTTGTCTAAGTGTGAATGTTGGATGCATTTACTTTACGGGGACGGTTGAATTACATCTTCAAGTATACCTTATAGTTCGAGAAAGAAGAATGGTAATTTGAATGGCTAATACTCTCTCCGTCCGGAATTGACCATCATGTTTGCTTTATGACACGTTTTTCCACTTCAATATTAAGCATATAAGATAAAATAATTTTAGAAAACTAAATTTTGTAACATATAGTTTATCATGTAAGGAATCATACGCAAAACTTAAATTTTCAAAATTAATTTATCTTATATGTTAAAAATTGAAGTCAAACGACATGTCCAAATAGTAAACAGGACGGTCAATTCAGGACGGAAGGAGTACAAGTTAAAAAAATTCTACATTAACATGATGAGTTATGTAATAATCCAAATTGCCCAATATAAACCCGTTCGATTGTGGTCTTCACACTCTAATTTTGTTCAAGAAGAGAATGCTTGGATGGATATGAAGAACCAAGAATGATCCTTTATATGAGTAATCTTTGGAGTCTTCCAAACAAACATGGTAATGGTAATAAACAGCATAATAATATTCATTAAATATGTACTTTAATCAAGCCGGATATTTAATGCCACTCAATGAAATAAGAGAACACCCATTAGTTGAAACGAAACTTTAGCCATTTAACTCATTATTAAGTTAAGAATTGTGGCACCCCATTGCAAATCAATTTTTTCAAACTTAGACCTTTTTGTTTGTTTGCTAAGGGGGTATCTTCTTTAAAAATGTCTTAAATTAGGCGGTTCATAACATCAAAAAGTGATAAAACCGCTAAAAAAAACCCATTATGTACAAGTCAACCGCCCCTCTCCCCAACCGGACTGTATGATATTCTCATAATAACATGGATCCGAAATCCAATGTTTCTGAAATTGATAGGAGCCGTCTTCTTTTCCATCTTCTTATTAAATTGATGATTTCGATACTCCCCCTATTTTTAATATCATTCGTTTTGGAAATGTAACTGAACTAAGAGTCTGCATATATTTTTCAAACGACTTATATTAAAAATAGGAAGGAGTATTAATTAGTTTAGCTTTATTTGCCATAATTGTTAAGCGCATATATCTCTGGTTAAATTAGTGCACCTAAAACTAGATTTTAAAGTTTTAGACACCCAAACACAACCTATATAAATTTAGAAGTATTATCCTCACCCCATTAATTAAAGAAAGTTAATTTCCAGCTAAGTTATAGCGATGTTGAGATCGATGTATCCTGCATGAAAAACATCGGATAAGTCCAAGAGAACTTTCTTTCACTGATCATCGGGTCAATCCACTGATTCATTCGTTCTTTTAAGTAAACCAAACCATTAAGAAAGAGAGCAAGAAGAAGTACTGGGAAAACAAACAGTAGCTAATTCATTCAAGAATGAAACGTATCACAACAGAAGAAAGGATAAGAGAGGAAAGGAAGCAAGTCCATGTTCCTTAATTGCACTTATCGATAACAACAACAAAATGAAAGAGACCCTGGCTTAAGCTGCATACCACTGAAACCCAGAAATAAAAACAGCATTAATCGAGGAGTTTATTTACATGGCCGCCAACCCTACCTAATTGGCCCATTTTAAAGTGACATAATCACATGCATGTCTGCCAGATTTCTGTACTACTACCCATCTCATTAGTTGCATGGAAATTGCGTTGTATCACATCTCGTAGCTGTTCTACATGTACATAATACGTCCATTAATTATCTTACACGTATGCCAAATTAATCATAAATAATTAGTGTCTCGTAAAAAAAGTGTCCTTTTTCTTTATAATTTAAGAGAAAATTAAGCGCAAATTTAATTAATAATAATATTGAAAAGAAGAAACTGTGTGAGTTGTCACTCCATCGGTCAGTATCTAATCCTTGTCCTCTATATGTGGAAACTACAAATCTCAACTCAGCCAAACATTATAGTTGAACATAATTATTATATGGCTTTGCTATAATTATATCATCCCTTTTCCCGTTGCTTGTAATCTCCACTATCGATTCAACGTCATTGCCTTGGTACCCACCACCCACTCACCCACCCGACCACTCCACCTTCATTTTACTATTTGCATGTTTATTGGATCGTTCATATATTGGCATAATAGCTTTCTTAAGTGGTTATGATGGATTTGCTATTTGTAACCCCAACGTTAGATAAGCCTAATTATAATCATAATTATCATTATTTTATCATAGGGTAAATGACATCACGCGCAAAAGTCACCAATCTTGAATGAGTAAATATTTATTCGTGATCTATATAGATAATGATGGTTCGGGGAACATCCATTATTCTGTCATGTGCGTTAAGCGAGGTGTAATGTTTTGAGTGGGCTTTTTCTATTGATGAGCTACCGAGGACTTGATTAAGTTAATGATAGAGAATCCACAAACAAAGATAACATGAAGCAATATTTTTTTTGATAATTTACTGCCAAAGGCAGTTTGTGGCAAAGTACGCTTCAAGAAGAAGCACTTGCCAAGTTACAGAGACACCAGGCATAACAAAAAACAATACAAAAAGAACAGTAACAGACAAGAACACGCGAGAGAAAGAGTCAATAAGTAAGACATGGATCAAAGTGAGAGGGAGATTAGAACTCTAATGAGAGACTATTAGAGAGACTAGGTGTCGAGATCTCCGGGTGATTTTCTTTATTTTTCTTTTTTCCTTCAACCCTTGCACTTCTTCTCGGGCCTTCGAGAGATTTTGAAAAGTTCTCAATAGATAATAAGGGGTTCGGAATATGCACCTGTAGACGCTTACCAAAACCAAGACAAGCAACTGCCTCTTTGTTGGCAATTTTATCGGCCGTGTCTTTCCCAATTAAGCTAGCACCGATATCATAATAAGTTTGCATAGAGTCAGGTATTTCATGTGGCAATGGAATCATGGTGGGATGGTCTGATGTGTTACTGGCCACATGGACTGTGTCAATCGCTTCATTAGGTTCGGAGGTGACTAATTCAATGTGAGAATCCGACCCAATGACTGAGTGAGCTTCATGAGAAACATCACACACACCACCAGGAGCATAGTGCAATATCATCTACTTTTGGAATTACCATGCATTTTCCTTGACGCATTGAGTGTTATTGCGTCGGGATGTTTCAATTCTAGTAAGAAGCAAGATAGTGAACATATTTTGCTAGTCAAGAACCGAAAGGATTTCTACTGTATTTCTCTCACGTGGTAAGTCATAATTCTCATGTAGTTGGCAAGCTAACCCCGATTATTCGACTGCACTATGTCTGTGTAGGTTATGTAGTTGCCTATATATACAGTAATTTATTAAACCAAAACGCGATGTAGTAAAGGCTACTCTAACTCCAACACCCCTATCAATCTTATGGGAATGAAAAACAAACAAAAGATTACAATTTCTCAAACAGCAAGATTCAACAAATTGTATGAAGGCCAAGATCTAGTTGAAGGCCTACGAGATGCGCAGAAATCAGATCGACTATACTTAAAAAGGGAGGAAACATCACCGAAATAACATGCTTGTCAAAACACAAATATGTGGTGATCTTTGGTACTAAAGTCCAGGCGGAAGAGTTCATAACGTCCAGTCTGGGTGAAGAAGATCAGTGGATAAAGAGGGCATGGCAGCCCACAGATCAATTAGATACCAGAACCACCAATGTTGCCATTCGAGGAATTCCTCTTCAAACTTGGTCCTCTGATTCAGTTCGACAGATTACTAAACACCTAGGGGATGTTATCAAAATCGATACCAATATGCTGCGCCTACCACAGTTCCTGGAAGTGCATGCTCAAATAGAGACAAATAAAAGAGCGATCATCAATGAAGAAATCTCTGCAGAAATTGAGGGGATCACATGCAAGGTCGGAATAATAGAATATTGGTCGGAGGAATTATCTCAAAACAACCAAGAAAACAGCCAGTACTGCAGCCAGAATGATTCTAGCGTGCCGGTGAATCCAGCGGCGGAGGAAGTCCACCGATCAACCAGCGAAAAAGAAAATAGTGGGACAACCCAAACTGTGTGTTTCAACAAAAACACAAACAAAAGAGCCATCCCTCAGGCTACTGCAAAAACGGCGTCGTTTCGGAAAATTTTACTATCTAAAAGCCACAAAAATCAGGACAGTTTCCAAGACGTCATTTTCTATGGTAATGGAAATAGGAACGGCATAGTAATTATTATGGGAAAAAACGACTCGCTCCACCTTTTTGGAAAAATCCCCTCCCATGTGTGCCCGTACATTCCCCGAGAAATTCTTCACAACAGCATTATGCTGTGTCAGTCGCCGCCTACTACCTTTACTACCCCAAATCCCGAGTCTAATTTTCCCTCCCCCAAACAAAATCCACATCTGCCTCCCCCAGCCACATGTGACTTCCCGAGACAGCCTCTTCAGTTGGAAGGGGAACACAATCATTATCGGCTCTGCAGTTCCCCCCCTCCACCCTCTCACACAGACCGTGCTCTGCTAACATCCAATTCAACCTCCTCCACCCCTCTCCCACCCTCCTCCCAGTCCCCATGCACTCAAATTGAATCCCTCTCTCCTCTTTCTCAGTATCCACACACACCAATTGCAACCCAAACTCCTGTGAGTGTCGTACCCCAAACTCTAACACCCACACAACCTGACAGACAACCGCACACAATCCCTCAACCAAATCACGAACATGCCACGTTCTCCCCTCAATCACCTGCAATCAACCTGGAGGTGGTTCTCACCCACATGCATTCACAAAGTCTATCTACGCCGGGCCTAAATAAATCCACTCCTCTCAGCCCAACGATCCTTGCGGCACAAAAATGCCTAGATTTCGGGAGAAGCCTCAATTGCCACTATCCTAATCCAGAAGCCTGCAGTCTCCATAACTTTACACAAATCCTTAGAAGAAGCAAGAGAGTAGAGGAGAGGAAAAGTGCCAATGGCAAACAATACTCTCACCGATCACAGATGATAAGTGGAAAGGAACCAAACGTAAGGGAGCGTGGAAGACAATCATCCCTATCTCATCCTGGCAGCCAGCACAGACACAGATGATAGAAGACAATATCATATGGGCAGTCTCCAACGGGAACAAAATAAGATTTTGGGTCGACATCTGTTGGTACTCGACCACTAAAATCCTGCTACCCTAGGATATATTTAAATAATGATCAATAACATGAAAGAATCAGTGACATGTGTAGCTGGCAAAACTCAGGATGTAAGTGGAACCTTAGGTGGCGGTGGCCCCTATTTTTGTATGAACGCGTTCAAATCAATCAGTTGATGGAGTTGATAAACTCCTCAACCCCAAGTACAGCTGAAGACAAAGATTGTTTGAATTGTACAATAGCAATTGGCGGCTTATATACGGTGAAGTCACGTCAGTCGGCAGTCGCAGCTTTACAGTCTCAACCTCGACTGCTACGGTGCCGCACTTATTGAAAATTCGCTCCTCCAAGGCTAGAGCTACTGGGATGGTTTTTACTTCAAGGGTGGATTCAAACTAAAGATATACTCTTTCTGAAGAGCATGATCTCGATCAATCAAGTCAGGTGCCCCTATACAAAAGATCAGTAGAAACCGCAGAGCATCTCTTCTCACATTGCAAGATGTCCAGGATGTTGTGGAACCGGATGCTAGACTGGTGGGGAATTGTAATTATTTTCCCTCAAACTCGTTATCTCTCTTTATAGCGTGGCAAGGTTTGACTAGAAACCACCACCGTGGAATGTCGTGGTCATCTATACTCCTTCATGCGTTTTGGGGCTATATGGAGCCAAAGGAATAAAGCCGTATTCGAAGGCAAGGCACCTTGCTAGGGAGAAGCAGGAGATTTAGTCAAAAGGGCCAGCTTTGAATGGTGTCGCCAACACATTCATCTTCCATCTCTCATTTTAGTTTCTTCCAAAAACCTCTTTAATCTTTTGTACTCTTATTGTTCTTCATGTGTTTTTGCTCTGTACTCTAGGCGAGAAAGGCATTTGATGCCATAGTATTGCCATTGTAACTGGACTTCCAGTCAACTATCAAAAAAAAAGTTGAACTTTCTGATATCGTTGTCTTGTAAAGTAAGGATAGTTGTGAGAGGATCCGCTAATTGTTGATTTTGTAGGAATCTAGTTGACTAAGATCAGTCCTAGTTGTAGCTTGTAATGAACATAGTGACATTCCCAATTCTATGAATTGTTCTTTCGCAATATAAGTAACATTGTTGCTTAGTTTGTTATCACATTGTACTTGTATAAGCTAAATCTTATTGATCTGCATCATGTAAGTCTTGACAACCTTGTTATCCATGGTAAATTCATTTTGATTCACTTGAATGATCAGTATTCTTCCTATACTTAGAAGTCCATTTTGAGAAAGGTTAAACATATTCCACGTTGAATTATTGATCAAAATCCGGAAACCAATGGCAATGACTACAAAAAACCATCTATATTTTTACTCTTGCACCACCACCTCTCTTAACTTCTTCAACATAGGATCTAGAATTCTTGATTCTTGTGAATCGAGGCCTAATGAACCAACATTGAATGAAGTTGGTGATCCACAGAGAGTGGAAGGCATACTACAAAACAAAGTGCTAGTCATGTCATCAAAACATCATGGTTCCACGGTTATTAGTAACTTAATTCAGACTAGATTTTCCAAAAGAGTGTGTGTTGAATGGAATTATAAGTCTACTCTGGTCGTTTATGAATTTGCTTGATATTATAGTTTGAAGGCAAGCTAGCTACTTATCTTAATAGCTATCAAAGATTGAATGTTAAAACTAAATTACTTGGCAGCTCAAGAGTAATCTGTCGCATGCTGCTCAATGCTCAACATTTGAGCTAATTCATGTATTGTCATATTCACATGTGGATGCATTCTGTACATACCACTACAAATCCTCTAATGGCTACTATAGAGTATGGTTTGGTTTATCTTTGGACTGGTGAAGTCTGTGACTCTGATTGGGCTAGTTTCTTAAGTATAGGAGGTTATTTTATCCTCTGAAGATTATCACTTGTCATGGAATAAAAAAAGCACTTGCTTCTTTGTCTAAAATTGAGCATCGAGCTTTCATGGAGAGTCACAGGTGAGTTAACTTGGATTACTAGGCATTCTCAGCTGAACATTTTGAAACCCTAGGAGAAAGATGTAGACATAATGAGACTTATCTTCCTCCTTCAGCCCACGTCCCCCTACAACCCAACAAACTTCATTCTCTTCACCTTCCTACTGGGGCGGCCCTCAAGGGGTTTACCCTGATCCATTGAACAGGGCCCCCAAATTTTTAAACGCCTTCTTTAAAAAAAAGTACAATCAAATAAATAATAGGTTGATTGAATTTGACACTATTAATTTGTTTTTTTTTGATAATTTACTGCCAAAGGCAGTTTGTGGCAAAGTATGCTTCAAGAAGAAGCACTTGCCAAGTTACAAAGACACCAGACATAACAAAAAACAATACAAAAAGAACAGTAACAGACAAGAACACGCGAGAGAAAGAGTCAATAAGTAAGACATGGATCAAAGTGAGAGGGAGATTAGAACTCTAATGAGAGACTATTAGAGAGACTAGGTGTCGAGATCTCCGGGTGATTTTCTTTATTTTCTTTTTTCCTTCAACCCTTGCACTTCTTCTCGGGCCTTCGAGAGATTTTGAAAAGTTCTCAATAGATAATAAGGGGTTCGGAATATGCACCTGTAGACGCTTACCAAAACCAAGACAAGCAACTGCCTCTTTGTTGGCAATTTTATCGGCCGTGTCTTTCTCAATTAAGCTAGCACCGATATCATAATAAGTTTGCATAGAGTCAGTGCAGACGTTATATTGTGAGTGGTTTAAGTGGTGTAATTATTAAAAGAAAGAAAAGAAATTAAAACCCAAAATAAACGTCGGGCTGCAAACAAATCCCGGTCGCAGTAGTATAGTGAAATGTAAGCGACCGGATATCGAACCACGGGACTAATGTACATATTATAGTACCTAAGCGTGTCACAGGAGGGGGGATTAATTGACTTGTTTTTATAAATAAAAGAAAAGAAAAATAAACTAAGTTAACAGATAAATAAAATGGAACTCTGGGTCAGGTTATTATAATCTGCATAATTAAGCTATCTCTACTGGTTTAATAATTTGGCAAGGTTCCTGTAAATATCTTAAGGACTAAGTCATAGCCTCATAAGAACTCGTTCACCTGTAATGCAAGGTTCTAATCAAGGTTCAAGCAAAAGCCTGCGAACGGCAGAGGAGTATTGAGGAATTACATTTGCAACTGAATACTAACTTATTAAATCATAACAAGTTTCCTCCAGTTATACGCCTTAATTAACCTGTCTATTTATCACCGGTCTGATCAAAATAGACTTAGGAAAGCAATTTAATAAATTCGCGAGATCTATTAAAAAGGTGCATGATAACCTTTAAGCGTAACAAACTGTATATAAATAAACCAGTAGAAATATTGCATAATTAGTACAGATATATAATAACTATTCCCAGAGTAAACGTAAACTAGCCTAACATATTAAATAGATATAGATAGAGACGAGAGTAATAGAAATCATCCGTAATCACTCCGTCTCACTCTGCTATTTTGTGTACGTAGGGCTAGAGGTGAATTTGGTGGACTGTAAAATAAATAAAATGGAGAAGGCGGGAGAAGAGAAATGAGATGGTGGTGAAGTGGTCGTGGATTGATTGGTGAATTCGTGAGTGATTTATTGAGTGAAGCTCGTGGGTTTATATAGACAAAGAAAGAAGAAAGCAGAGAAGATAGACAGACGCGTGAGCGAGCAAATGATTGAGGCGGTGGAAGATTGAGCTCATTGATTGCTCACTGATTGAAGGGACAGACAGAGGCGTGAATTAAGGTAGGCGGAGACAGTGGACGATGGGGCGAGTTGCAGACAGTCGGTGAAGGTAAGTTGAGCACGACGGGCGAAGAAGAACTGGTGGCGACTAGAATTAATCACAACCGCGCCTGAAGAACCGCCCGGTATTAGGCGGTCTCCTCCTCTCCTGTCCGCCAATGAACCAGGCGGTAGCCTGTGTCTCGTCCGCCTGATAAGTGGCGGTCTCCTCTGTTGTGTCCGCCTCGCGGTTGCATGTGAGAGGTCCGCTAGAAAATAAGCGGTTGTCTCTTGTGGTGGTGTGTTCCTTGTCCGCCTGTTTACCTTGAGGACACTTGTGTCTTGTCCGCCTCTTATCAGGAGGACACTTGTGTCTTGTCCGCCTCGAGGACACTTGTGTCTTGTCCACCTCTTATCAGGAGGACACTTGTGTCTTGTCCGCCTCTTATCAGGAGGACATGGCTTATTTCTTCTACCGGCTCTAGATTCTTTGTTTGGACTCCGTTTTCTGAGCCGTTTGCGTCTATGTGTTCGTCTCTTTATCTACTTTAGTCCCAGCTTGGTTTTCCTCATGTTAAACCAATAAATTAGTGAGATAATAATAAAACATAAACTAGAGGAAAACTAACCGAAGTGGAGAAATGAGCAAGAAAAAATGTTAATATTATATATGAAATACACCTATAAATCATGCTCATTTGGACACTTATCACACCCCCACACTTATCTTTTTGCTTGTCCTCAAGCAAAATCACGTACCCAAGTAGGGAATGCTCAATAATAACAAATATTATTATGAAGGGTAGGATAAACATGATCTTTTCAACTTATTGAGGAGTGTGAAAAATTAACTGCTGGTGGCATAGGTGTGCTCAGGGTAAAAATAAAATATAGAGTTTCGGGGTATGATCTAAGGTACTTCAATGTTTCTTTTTAGGTGACTCTGAGAATTTTTACCATGGCCAACTTCTCTCAAGAATGGGCATTGAGGAGAAAACAAAAGGAAAAATAGATTTATGCATTTGTTTCACTTTTGCATAAGGGATGAGAAAATGTAGGCATTACGCCTTTGTATTTAAGAACACTCAACTCTCTTTTGTTGGTTACCATTGGTGTCTCGCAAGTCCCTTATTATTTTTTTCCTATTTTTTCCTTTTTTTAACAGAGAAGTACCCCTTAGCAATCCCTAAGAGAGAAGACAGAAAGAAACCCTGAGCAATAAAATCCAACCATTTGCAGATTATTTGGTCACACCGCATATAAAATGCTCCTCAAAAGTAATCAAAATTTTAAAATTTGTACCATTTATCCTACAATTCATAACAGTATTTATTCTTAAAGAGAACAACCCACATATAAAGGGTCCATAATATTTGAATTGGACAAACGCATGATAAGGAGAGAGATTTAAACATTTAAGCACAACATGTCACCGAAAAGGGCACACTCCCCCACACTTAAATTGAACAATGTCCTCATTGTTCACCAGAAAAACAAGGGAAGGTTTCAGAAGACCTTTTCGGTAAGTAGATAAAATAGAGATAACACAAAGACCACAAATATTCATTTACGCACATAAACGCTCCTCTGCAATTTTTATTTAAATAAAAGTATATTTAAAAGAAACTGGTACTCCCCTGATATTATTTTTGCTTGCGTTTATAGGAGTTCCCCCACACTTGAGCTTCAGCCTCAAGTAGCGTAGCTTGGTTGCGGTATCCACATGGAGGTGTACCTGCATAAGACACTAGAAGCAACCATACTAAAAACGGGGTTAAAAGTTAGCAAAAATAAAATTTAAAGAGAACCTGAAAATTAAAAAGAGCAATAAAGTAAATAAAATAAAAAAAAAATACACCCGGGTTGCCTCCCAGGAAGCTGCCCTTCTTTAACGTCTTTGGCTAGACGCCTTTTCGTTATCCTGGGTCAAAACAAAACGTTACCTCGGCATATAAAACAAGAAAATTAATACTCCTCAAAATCTGGTGTTTGAGGAGGTACTGCCGGGAACGTAGTTCTAACAGAAGACCCGGCGGTGATGCTTTGTCTTCCTCAAATTGGAGGATGTAAAAATCCTCCTTTTGTAGGTGAGGCTTACAGAAAGAACGCTCGATATCGTCTTCAGAGAGAACTGATTCTCTGAAAGTGATAGCGGCGTTTTGTTTGGATATTTTGGTGGGAGGTGGTGGCAATTCCTTCTCTTCATTTTCGAGGATGTAAATATCCTCATTGTCTGGGTATATTATAGAGAAGGATGGAAAATAGTGGTAATTGAATTTAGAGGGAGGGGTTTCTATGAGTGGCTCGTCTGTAGTGGGGTGTTCTACCTCTTGAACTGTTTCGCTCATTGATTGCTCTAGTAGTTGAGCGATTCTCTCCAGGTAGTCTGGTTGATCTTCTAACCAGAGTTGCTCTTGGACTATGAGACAATCCTCAAAATCATGAGCTCCCCCACATTCGGAGCAGTATAAATCCTGCCAATATTCAAATGCCTCTTCCATTGCCGTGAAATTTTTTTTTTTTTTTTTTGTGTTTTTTTGTATTAAACAAAACTACTGAAAAAGATTAGAAAATAAAAGGATTAGAAACAAGCATAATAATATTAAAAACAAAATATAAAAGATAATAAATATAAACAACAAACAAAAATAATATAAACAAAATATTCTAATAATACAAGTGAATAATCCGGGGCTTAGGGACTAGAATAAACTAGTCCCCGACAACGGCGCCATTTTGCAGACGTTATATTGTGAGTGGTTTAAGTGGTGTAATTATTAAAAGAAAGAAAAGAAATTAAAACCCAAAATAAACGTCGGGCTGCAAACAAATCCCGGTCGCAGTAGTATAGTGAAATGTAAGCGACCGGATATCGAACCACGGACTAATGTACATATTATAGTACCTAAGCGTGTCACAGGAGGGGGGATTAATTGACTTGTTTTTATAAATAAAAAGAAAAGATAAAATAAACTAAGTTAACAGATAAATAAAATGGAACTCTGGGTCAGGTTATTATAATCTGCATAATTAAGCTATCTCTACTGGTTTAATAATTGGCAAGGTTCCTGTAAATATCTTAAGGACTAAGTCATAGCCTCATAAGAACTCGTTCACCTGTAATGCAAGGTTCTAATCAAGGTTCAAGCAAAAGCCTGCGAACGGCAGAGGAGTATTGAGGAATTACATTTGCAACTGAATACTAACTTATTAAATCATAACAAGTTTCCTCCAGTTATACGCCTTAATTAACCTGTCTATTTATCACCGGTCTGATCAAAATAGACTTAGGAAAGCAATTTAATAAATTCGCGAGATCTATTAAAAAGGTGCATGATAACCTTTAAGCGTAACAAACTGTATATAAATAAACCAGTAGAAATATTGCATAATTAGTACAGATATATAATAACTATTCCCAGAGTAAACGTAAACTAGCCTAACATATTAAATAGATAGATAGAGACGAGAGTAATAGAAATCATCCGTAATCACTCCGTCTCACTCTGCTATTTTGTGTACGTAGGGCTAGAGGTGAATTTGGTGGACTGTAAAATAAATAAAATGGAGAAGGCGGGAGAAGAGAAATGAGATGGTGGTGAAGTGGTCGTGGATTGATTGGTGAATTCGTGAGTGATTTATTGAGTGAAGCTCGTGGGTTTATATAGACAAAGAAAGAAGAAAGCAGAGAAGATAGACAGACGCGTGAGCGAGCAAATGATTGAGGCGGTGGAAGATTGAGCTCATTGATTGCTCACTGATTGAAGGGGACAGACAGAGGCGTGAATTAAGGTAGGCGGAGACAGTGGACGAGTGGGCGAGTTGCAGACAGTCGGTGAAGGTAAGTTGAGCACGACGGGCGAAGAAGAAACTGGTGGCGACTAGAATTAATCACAACCGCGCCTGAAGAACCGCCCGGTATTAGGCGGTCTCCTCCTCTCCTGTCCGCCAATGAACCAGGCGGTAGCCTGTGTCTCGTCCGCCTGATAAGTGGCGGTCTCCTCTGTTGTGTCCGCCTCGCGGTTGCATTGAGAGGTCCGCTAGAAAATAAGCGGTTGTCTCTTGTGGTGGTGTGTTCCTTGTCCGCCTGTTTACCTTGAGGACACTTGTGTCTTGTCCGCCTCTTATCAGGAGGACACTTGTGTCTTGTCCGCCTCGAGGACACTTGTGTCTTGTCCACCTCTTATCAGGAGGACACTTGTGTCTTGTCCGCCTCTTATCAGGAGGACATGGCTTATTTCTTCTACCGGCTCTAGATTCTTTGTTTGGACTCCGTTTTCTGAGCCGTTTGCGTCTATGTGTTCGTCTCTTTATCTACTTTAGTCCCAGCTTGGTTTTCCTCATGTTAACCAATAAATTAGTGAGATAATAATAAAACATAAACTAGAGGAAAACTAACCGAAGTGGAGAAATGAGCAAGAAAAAATGTTAATATTATATATGAAATACACCTATAAATCATGCTCATTTGGACACTTATCACACCCCCACACTTATCTTTGCTTGTCCTCAAGCAAAATCACGTACCCAAGTAGGGAATGCTCAATAATAACAATATTATTATGAAGGGTAGGATAAACATGATCTTTTCAACTTATTGAGGAGTGTGAAAAATTAACTGCTGGTGGCATAGGTGTGCTCAGGGTAAAAATAAAATATAGAGTTTCGGGGTATGATCTAAGGTACTTCAATGTTTTTTTAGGTGACTCTGAGAATTTTTACCATGGCCAACTTCTCTCAAGAATGGGCATTGAGGAGAAAACAAAAGGAAAAATAGATTTATGCATTTGTTTCACTTTTGCATAAGGGATGAGAAAATGTAGGCATTACGCCTTTGTATTTAAGAACACTCAACTCTCTTTTGTTGGTTACCATTGGTGTCTCGCAAGTCCCTTATTATTTTTTTCCTATTTTTTCCTTTTTTTAACAGAGAAGTACCCCTTAGCAATCCCTAAGAGAGAAGACAGAAAGAAACCCTGAGCAATAAAATCCAACCATTTGCAGATTATTTGGTCACACCGCATATAAAATGCTCCTCAAAAGTAATCAAAATTTTAAAATTTGTACCATTTATCCTACAATTCATAACAGTATTTATTCTTAAAGAGAACAACCCACATAAAGGGTCCTATATATTTGAATTGGACAAACGCATGATAAGGAGAGAGATTTAAACATTTAAGCACAACATGTCACCGAAAAGGGCACACTCCCCCACACTTAAATTGAACAATGTCCTCATTGTTCACCAGAAAAACA
Source organism: Limonium bicolor (assembly GCA_023374045.1). Lineage (NCBI taxonomy): Eukaryota > Viridiplantae > Streptophyta > Magnoliopsida > Caryophyllales > Plumbaginaceae > Limonium > Limonium bicolor. Next base: position 444,247,391 of record CM041776.1, read on the forward strand.
AGGGAAGGTTTCAGAAGACCTTTTCGGTAAGTAGATAAAATAGAGATAACACAAAGACCACAATATTCATTTACGCACATAAACGCTCCTCTGCAATTTTTATTTAAATAAAAGTATATTTAAAAGAAACTGGTACTCCCCTGATATTATTTTTGCTTGCGTTTATAGGAGTTCCCCCACACTTGAGCTTCAGCCTCAAGTAGCGTAGCTTGGTTGCGGTATCCACATGGAGGTGTACCTGCATAAGACACTAGAAGCAACCATACTAAAAACGGGGTTAAAAGTTAGCAAAAATAAAATTTAAAGAGAACCTGAAAATTAAAAAGAGCAATAAAGTAAATAAAATAAAAAAAAAATACACCCGGGTTGCCTCCCAGGAAGCTGCCCTTCTTTAACGTCTTTGGCTAGACGCCTTTTCGTTATCCTGGGTCAAAAAAACGTTACCTCGGCATATAAAACAAGAAAATTAATACTCCTCAAAATCTGGTGTTTGAGGAGGTACTGCCGGGAACGTAGTTCTAACAGAAGACCCGGCGGTGATGCTTTGTCTTCCTCAAATTGGAGGATGTAAAAATCCTCCTTTTGTAGGTGAGGCTTACAGAAAGAACGCTCGATATCGTCTTCAGAGAGAACTGATTCTCTGAAGTGATAGCGGCGTTTTTGTTTGGATATTTTGGTGGGAGGTGGTGGCATTACGTGTATGGTGTTGGGTGGGTAGTCTCACTTCTTCTCTTCATTTTCGAGATGTAAATATCCTCATTGTCTGGGTATTATAGAGAAGGATGGAAAATAGTGGTAATTGAATTTAGAGGGAGGGGTTTCTATGAGTGGCTCGCTGTAGTGGGGTGTTCTACCTCTTGAACTGTTTCGCTCATTGATTGCTCTAGTAGTTGAGCGATTCTCTCCAGGTAGTCTGGTTGATCTTCTAACCAGAGTTGCTCTTGGACTATGAGACAATCCTCAAAATCATGAGCTCCCCCACATTCGGAGCAGTATAAATCCTGCCAATATTCAAATGCCTCTTCCATTGCCGTGTAAATTTTTTTTTTTTTTTTTGTGTTTTTTGTATTAAACAAAACTACTGAAAAAGATTAGAAAATAAAAGGATTAGAAACAAGCATAATAATAATAAAAACAAAATATAAAAGATAATAAATATAAACAACAAACAAAAATAATATAAACAAAATATTCTAATAATACAAGTGAAAATCCGGGGCTTAGGGACTAGAATAAACTAGTCCCGACAACGGCGCCATTTTGCAGACGTTATATTGTGAGTGGTTTAAGTGGTGTAATTATTAAAAGAAAGAAAAGAAATTAAAACCCAAAATAAACGTCGGGCTGCAAACAAATCCCGGTCGCAGTAGTATAGTGAAATGTAAGCGACCGGATATCGAACCACGGGACTAATGTACATATTATAGTACCTAAGCGTGTCACAGGAGGGGGGATTAATTGACTTGTTTTATAAATAAAAAGAAAAGATAAAATAAACTAAGTTAACAGATAATAAAATGGAACTCTGGGTCAGGTTATTATAATCTGCATAATTAAGCTATCTCTACTGGTTTAATAATTTGGCAAGGTTCCTGTAAATATCTTAAGGACTAAGTCATAGCCTCATAAGAACTCGTTCACCTGTAATGCAAGGTTCTAATCAAGGTTCAAGCAAAAGCCTGCGAACGGCAGAGGAGTATTGAGGAATTACATTTGCAACTGAATACTAACTTATTAAATCATAACAAGTTTCCTCCAGTTATACGCCTTAATTAACCTGTCTATTTATCACCGGTCTGATCAAATAGACTTAGGAAAGCAATTTAATAAATTCGCGAGATCTATTAAAAAGGTGCATGATAACCTTTAAGCGTAACAACTGTATATAAATAAACCAGTAGAAATATTGCATAATTAGTACAGATATATAATAACTATTCCCAGAGTAAACGTAAACTAGCCTAACATATTAAATAGATAGATAGAGACGAGAGTAATAGAAATCATCCGTAATCACTCCGTCTCACTCTGCTATTTTGTGTACGTAGGGCTAGAGGTGAATTTGGTGGACTGTAAAATAAATAAAATGGAGAAGGCGGGAGAAGAGAAATGAGATGGTGGTGAAGTGGTCGTGGATTGATTGGTGAATTCGTGAGTGATTTATTGAGTGAAGCTCGTGGGTTTATATAGACAAAGAAAGAAGAAAGCAGAGAAGATAGACAGACGCGTGAGCGAGCAAATGATTGAGGCGGTGGAAGATTGAGCTCATTGATTGCTCACTGATTGAAGGGGACAGACAGAGGCGTGAATTAAGGTAGGCGGAGACAGTGGACGAGTGGGCGAGTTGCAGACAGTCGGTGAAGGTAAGTTGAGCACGACGGGCGAAGAAGAAACTGGTGGCGACTAGAATTAATCACAACCGCGCCTGAAGAACCGCCCGGTATTAGGCGGTCTCCTCCTCTCCTGTCCGCCAATGAACCAGGCGGTAGCCTGTGTCTCGTCCGCCTGATAAGTGGCGGTCTCCTCTGTTGTGTCCGCCTCGCGGTTGCATGTGAGAGGTCCGCTAGAAAATAAGCGGTTGTCTCTTGTGGTGGTGTGTTCCTTGTCCGCCTGTTTACCTTGAGGACACTTGTGTCTTGTCCGCCTCTTATCAGGAGGACACTTGTGTCTTGTCCGCCTCGAGGACACTTGTGTCTTGTCCACCTCTTATCAGGAGGACACTTGTGTCTTGTCCGCCTCTTATCAGGAGGACATGGCTTATTTCTTCTACCGGCTCTAGATTCTTTGTTTGGACTCCGTTTTCTGAGCCGTTTGCGTCTATGTGTTCGTCTCTTTATCTACTTTAGTCCCAGCTTGGTTTTCCTCATGTTAAACCAATAAATTAGTGAGATAATAATAAAACATAAACTAGAGGAAAACTAACCGAAGTGGAGAAATGAGCAAGAAAAAAATGTTAATATTATATATGAAATACACCTATAAATCATGCTCATTTGGACACTTATCAGTCAGGTATTTCATGTGGCAATGGAATCATGGTGGGATGGTCTGATGTGTTACTGGCCACATGGACTGTGTCAATCGCTTCATTAGGTTCAGAGGTGACTAATTCAATGTGAGAATCCGACCCAATGACTGAGTGAGCTTCATGAGAAACATCACACACACCACCAGGAGCATAGTCAATGTTCTCAGATGCAAGATGGGCAGATAGAGCAAGTTGTTCCTGTAGGGTCTGATCTGGAGAGCACGTCAGACAATTAAGTGAATCCACCTGATTATTGAGACCATCTTCAGGAAATCCGTATTCAAGCAGACGCAGAGTTCCAAGACAACGCAATGCATCAGAGCTCTCACGATCTGTCTGAGAATCGTAGTATCCTTATTGGTACAATCAACACTTTTGGATGGGGAACTTGATCTTGAGATTCCCACCTCATCAACTATCTTATTGTCTTGGCCTGTCACATGCTCCATAGACAGAGTTGGAGACAAGGAAGAAAAAACTTGGAGATTGTTGATTTCACTAACACCCACAGTTGTAGGAATATTATTCGTAAGAATAGTGAAATTTTCATTAATCAAGGTGAATTGATTGGTTTCAATCCTAACAATCACCTTTGAGTAGCCTAGAGCGCTTGCTTCTTTGTCTCCCTCAATGGCAATCACTTTTCCTAGGTGTTGGGCAATGGAGATGATATTCTCTGTAGACCATGCCATCAAAGGAATTCCTCTGATTATGATGTCCACTAGTCTAGTGTTCGGTTGGTCCGAGGGCTCCCAAGCCTTGATTTTCTAGTGAGATTTCTTCTCCAAGAGTTTAATACGGTCTTCAACAGAATGCAGAACAACACAACCTTATCACCGAGAGGGGGATGATTTCGTCCACTCGCACCCATTTACTAAGCTTAATCTTGAGTTGCTCAAAACGAAGATGATTTCCAGATTGTAACACAATACTTCTCTCTAGCTTAGAGACCATCATATTTGAAGCTTTTAAAGAAATAGAGTGTGGCATAATGTGAGAATCATGAGCAGCAGCCTTTGACAAAGGACTCTCAGTCTCTTCAGCAATTCTCTGGGCAGAAGAAACATTTTTTCTCAGTGAAGAGGAGACAGACGGAGCAGCAGAAACGGAGTGTCGATCTTTTGGTTTCCAAGGGATGGCCAGCTCAACAATAATCTTACGCCCTTCAATGAGTCGACCATGGAGATAACCCATAGCTTTTTCTGCATCCCTTTGGAAGTGGAACTCAACAAAAGCAAAGCGCCGATTCAAGTCGACTCTTTTCTTTCTTGCTATTCGAATATGACAAATGTTTCCGAAAGGATGAAAAAGATTCCACAACAGATTGATACTTACATTTTCCCGAAGATTGTCGACGAATAGCGTGCTTTCTGGTGTTGGTGTAGGCAGACCCATCTTGAAAACGTAGGAGGATGAACAGAGAAGGATTTCCAAGATCTTTAATTTCAACTGTGTGGCTTTCGATTACTGCTGGCTAGTGGAAGTGAAAGAGTTCTGTTGGGCATTTTATCATACAACTGGTGTGCTTGAGATAGTTCCCCTCTGAGAAAATCTCCCAAGGGAAAATTGGATCTGGTTGTTGTAGGATCGAAACAGCAGTAATCCCACTCTTATCCATCACTTTCGTACATCTCTCACGTCTTCAATTACACGACCTCATTCACCTCTGGGAAATACTTCGTTTCCATCGCAGATCCAACAGGTGGCGATGACGGTGATAATGAAGACGAGGATGAGAGTTGGTGGTTTTGTATTTGCGCTGGACTTCTCTTTGCTGGGAAAAGTCGTTGGCAAGCGGACGATTCCGGGCCAGAAATTGGTACTTCAGTGCTGAATCTGTTACTGTGGATAAAGAGACGAGAGCCGCTCTATAGCGTTGTTGGCAGTGAAGGCGCACACACTATTAATTTGTTTATAAGCCAGATAAATAAAGTAATAAGTGAAGTTGTTTTGTTTTCCAGTATTCATTGGCAACCCTTCAACTTCTCACTTCTCTATTATGTTTCTATTAACAACGTTGTTTTCTCTACTTCTCCTCTGGCTTGGTGTCTGGTCTTCTACTCCTTTGCTTCTCCTCACGACATCAGCTCTTGGATTTTTGTTTTGTCTTCAATCGCCCCTGCTAATTGCACTTCAGTGTTGATTGCAAACAAAAGAAGTTAATCGCCTACCTACTGTTGTTTTTTTATTACTAGCGCTGCAAAGACAGCTACATGATGCACTACATCAGAAAGCATGGTCAAGGGACCAACGCACCTACTGTTGTGTTGCTCTAGTTGTCTCGCGTGGGTGTAGTGGTGACCTGCTGGATGCTGTTGCTGTTAGGTAAGCGCGGAAGAAACCAGCAAAACAAGCCCAGTGGCCAGTAACTAACGATACGTATTCTACGGAACCAGATTTCTCTAATATACTCATTACTCCAACTTGAAGAAGCATGACAAGTGTGTGTCGTGACCCAATCTTGTTTTCTCTAATACTAATACTCCAACTAGAAGATTAAATTAATCTTCATCCACGACGGTATCCTCTGCAAAATAATTTATAATGGATTACTGAAAATCAATATGGTAGAATAAAAAAATGAAGTTTGGTGGATATGGTAGATTTCGAAACTCTATTTTTGAAGTCGGAAGAGGTTGAGTTGATGTGTTATTTTTTAAGCTTTTATACCATAATAGTGTGTGTTGCTTATGTTACTTAATACTTCCTATGCTTGCAGCAATGAGATTGGACGACGACACACTGCTGCGGTGACACTGATGATACTATTCTGCATATATACATACTAAATCGTTAACATTTGATTAACAAATAAGTTTCTATTGTTCTAACTTCTTAATTTCTTATATGCTATATTATTCTCATACATTGAGATTATTTTACTATGTCATTAAGGATTAGAAAATATGATTTTGGACATGAAAAATGCAAGAAAAAAAGAAATTTGAGGAGTTATGTCAATCTAAGGAGCTCTCGATAAATTTATTGTGCCTGATAGAAAAAAGAATGATGCCAAACATGTTATTATTGATGAAGTAGTGTCGTCAGATGATAAAAATCTTGTTGGTGATGATGTGGAAGTGGAGCCTATTGCCAATGATGTTGAGAAAGATAATATTGATTTGATCAATTCAGAAAATGATGATAATAAGAATACCGAAGGTACTAAAAATATTGTTGATGACACAAAACTAGAGTCATTAGAAACTCCTTTGCTAGATATATATGTTCCAAGTATATAGGATTCTCTTGACTCTAAAATGATTGAGGTTTTAGTGGCTAAGGGTCCCAAAAGAGATTTGTCAATTGTGAAAGGTCCTAAAGATGAGTTTTCTAAACGATTTTCTTTGAGATTTTATACTAGAATTTTACCAAATAGGGAAAAGAGTGAAAGAGATTGGCTTGTGTACTCGAAAGATCTTGACAACTTGTATTGCTTTTGCTGTAAATTGTTTAAAAAAGGACTCGGAAAAGGTCAACTAGCAAGTGAGGGCTTTAGAGATTGGGCTCATACTAGAACTAGGCTCAAAGAGCATGAAACAAGTGTGGAACATCTGAAAAATATGGCATCTAGGTATGAGTTGCATTTAAGGCTCATGACTCATTAAACAATTGATAAAGCAGCTCAAACATTGTTGGAGAAAGGAAGGAATCATTGGAAGTAAATGTTGTTTAGAATAATTTCAATTGTGAAATTTCTTGGTAAGCATAATCTTGCTTTTCGTGGTAAGAAAGAAAAGTTGTACGAAAATAGCAATGGAAATTTCCTAGGTTTAATTGAGATGTTAGCAAAGTTTGATCCAATTGTGATAAGTGCAAAACATATAGACTTTTAGGGCTTAAATACCTTATAACTTGCAACACTTTAGGCAATTTTTCCCACTTGCTATGTGAATTTTCTTGGATTTATGTTTTGATATGAACTGATATATTTTATGTATGAAATGCAGAAAAAGGCCTTGGAATCACATAGTACACTTCACAAGCTTCGCAACGCAACAAACGGGGATCAAATCGGAGCTCAAACGAAGAATCTGGATCCTGTCGAAGTTTGCAAAGAAAGCAGAAAAAATACACACATCCGGACCTGTGTCCGGACATGCAGGTCCGGACTTAACACATGTCCGACCCTATAGGTCCAGACGCAAGTCCGGACACATGTCGACGAAGCATTTTCTCACAGCGTCGACATGTCCGAACCACCAGCCTGGTCCGGACACTGGTTCGGATACGTCAAAAATGACAGCGTACAGGGCTGCATCGACATGGTGTGAAAAGATAAATTAAAAGATAATATTTTATTATTCACACCACCGACAACCTTTCCTTTTACCCATTTTCACTATAAATACACCTATAACCCTCCATTAAAATATATCTCATTCCACCCCAAAACCCATGTCAATTTTCCTCAACAAAATCACCATCTCCTCTCCATTCACCTAGATATTAATTAAATATCCATCTCACTCCATTATCATCCACAAATACCACTACCTTGTTATTTTGTCCAACCTCTGACCGACATATTACCAGTTAATATGTCAGCTAAGAGGATTTACTCTGGGGTGAAGGTTAATTTATAGTCTGTTTAATTATGTAATATATTTTTACCGGTTAATTTAAATACAGTTTGTTACGATTAAAGCTTATCTCTCGCCTTTTTAATAAATTTCATGAATTTATTAAAATGCTTTACTAAATCTATTTTGATCAGATCCGTGATAAATAGACAGGTTAATTAAGCCGTAAATCTGTAGAAAGCTTATTATGATTTAATAAGTTAGTATTTTCAGACGCAAATATAATTTCTCATACTTAATCCGTTTACATGTGTTTTGCTCGAATCTGGAATAGACCGAGCATGTTCTGGTAAATGAGTTCTTTTGAGTCTATGATTTAGTCCTCAAGATAATAACAGGAATTTTGCCAAACTATTAAAATAAAACCGGTAGACATAGCATAAAGGAGCAGACTATATAAACCTGAACCTAGAGTCCCGTTTAATTTACCTTTTACTCAGTTTATTTTATCTTTCCTTTTTATTTATAAAAACAAGTCAATTAATCCCCCCTTTTTGTGACACCGCTTAGGAATGAGATAATTTCCCTTTAGTCCCACGGTTCGATATCCGGTCGACTCCACTTTACTATACTACTGCGACCGGGATTTGTTTGCAGCCCGTAAGGTATTTTGAGTTTTTAATTTCTTTTTCATTTGTTTTAAATACGTCAGTTCCAACCACTCACAATATATTGTCTGCAAAATGGCGCCGTTGCCGGGGACTTGATTTATTCTAGTCCCTAAGCCCCTGATAATTCACTTGCTATATTATAATATTTTGTTTATACTATTTTGTTTGTTGTTTATTTTATTTCTACTAATTTCTGTCATTTAATTATTCTAGCAATTTAAATATCGTATTAATTACAGTCATTTATTTTTCCAGTCATTTAAATTCCTGTCATCTAAATTTCAGTTATTTAAATTCCATTGTCCTTTAAATTTCAGTAATCTAATTTATGTCATTTAAATTTCTGTCATTTAAATTATGTTATTTAAATTCTGTCATTTAAATTTTCAGTCATTTAAATTTTCAGTCAATTAAATTCCAGTTCTTTATTTAATTGTCATTTAATTTCAGTTCTTTATTTTCTAGTCATTTAAATTACTGTCATTTAAATTCCAGCAATTTAATTCTGTCCTTTTTCTTTATTTTATTATTCATTTACTCATTAACTGCATTTTTTCTATTTCTCTTAGGTTTATTTAATTTCGGTTTATTTAATCTATTAAAAAAATAATAGAAAGAAAAAAGGAATAAATCTAAAAATAAAAATAATCAATTTCATTAACTGTTGAGCTGTTTAAATTCTCCCTCCATATTTCTTTCTATTTCTATTTATATTATCACATCACAAGTTTCTTTTTCTGTTTTGAGTGGTGAATGCCTTTTACCAGGTCACACAGCCTTCTGGACAATATTAACAATCATACGGTTATCTACATCCCTGAGATCGAGAGAACCTTTCTGCGCACTCTAAGGCAGAAACGATCTCAACAAAACACAACCACAGTGATAGAATCTAACCTGGAAGCAGATATGACATCTTCACCAGCTATAGTTCGTAACATCAACAGGCCATCTAATCAAGGACAACAGCCCGCCATCATCCTTCCCCACCTTACCCCATCCGAATACGATGAGTGGCAAAAGCTGAAGCCATATCATCAGATCCGATGCGTAAAGGAGTTAGGTAGTTCGATGGCTCTAGTCCTGACGAAGCTCTATTGCATGTCACCAAGTTTCTGCAGCATGCCAACAGTCTAACCGCGATCAACGCAGTACTCCAGTACGCAAGACTGTCCTTGTCCCCTCACAACCTGACGGGAAATGCGAGTAAATGGTACCACAGCCTTACACCAAGTACCATTGGTACTTGGGATGAAATGGCCACCAAGTTCTATGACAAGTTCCTGCCCCCGAGCCGAACATTGGAAATGATTGCTGAGATCTACAATTTCAAGCAGCCAGGGTCAGAAAACATTTGTGAAACTTGGGACCGTTTCAAAGGACTGCTGCTGACGTGTCCTCACCATGGTCTCACAAAAGAACAATTATCTCAATTGTTCTACAAAGGCTTAATCAATCAATGCAAAACAATGGTACTCTCCTCTTTAGGTTCCGACATTTTGAAAAAGCCAGGTGAACAGTTTCTGAATGGGATAGAGTCCCTCTGTGAAGAGATCAGAGACTGGGCCACAGGTGGATCAAGAGAAGGCACTCCAGGTTTATACCACGTAGGAGAAAGTGACAATAAGTTCGACCAGCTGATGAGAAGCCACGAGCAACTCATGGAGAGCAATGCGCAGCCGGCGACGAAGGTAAGCACCCTGCAGAAAGTAGTTGAGCAGATGGCCATGAACTCCTACCCCCAACAAGCTAGTCGATGATTTCTCGATCATCTACAACTCCACCAGGCTATGCTCCTCTATCCCTATCATCTCCTGATGTTTCTTGTACGCAATGTGGTGGGCCACACGATTATGAACAATGCCCCCAGTTACAAGAATTAAAAGCAGCAGAGGAAGCAAACTTTGTTGGCAACAATTTAAGGTACAGACAACCATGGCAGCACAACATGCACCCCAATTTTCAAGGAGGCCAAAGGCAGTATCAGCAACCGCCTTATGGCAATAATGCTTCTTCAAGCCGACCGACTCAACCTCCCTCAAATCCCGACTCTGGAATGTCCCAAATGCAGGAGATGTTTAAAGCAATGATGAGTAAGACCCGAGACACGCAAGATGAAGTCACAACCCTTCGTAAAGACCAAAAAGCCTTGCAATCCCAAATCCAACAACTTCTCATCCAACAAAGACCTCCTGCCCAACTCCCCTCACAAACCGATCCAAATCCACGAGAGTATGCAAATGCAATTTATGTAGTGGACCAGCCCATCACACTAGCTCAAAGGGAGCAACAACCCGAGAGTGAAATGGTCCATGAAGTGGAGCAGAGGGCTGAGGAAGAATATCTGGACATGAACCAACTGAAGCTCTATGCCAAATTAGTTGAGATAAATGAAATGATGGAAGGTCCACTAGACCTTGCATCGCAGCAACCGGAGAGCGAAATGATTCATATAGTGGACGACTTTACTGAGGATTTGAGTTACTCTCTATCACCACCCCCGTTCGAACCTGAGCAAACGACATCAAACCAACTGCTTGAGCTTAAGACAAGCCATTAGAGGACAGCTTCTACCTCAACTTCATGGAGTCTCCTCCCTCTGAAGTCAACTACCGTTATTTTCCCTCCTTCTTTATGCTATACCCAGAAAATGAGGATAGTTACATCCTTAAAAATGAAGAGGAGGAACTGCTCGCTCCCGCCAGGACATCCAAACAAAACGCTACAATCAACTTTGAGGAGCCACCTCCCTCTGAAGTTGAATTCAATCAGGGCTCTTCCTATGAGCCTCTCCAAGAAGATGAGGATATAAACATCCTCAAATTTGAGGAGGATGAGCCATCCAACTTTGATCTTCATTTGGAGGATCACGGCCTTCCCCTCTTGTGCACCAAAGAAGTAGGGTGGAAACTCAAAGTCAACTCGCTAAGTGAGAAAGCCACTTTCCATTTGATCCAGGATCAGAATTTGAAGACACAATCCGCCCCGAAGTTCTCCCTGCACCGCTCAACGCAGTTAAGGATGTCTTCATCCTTAAAATTGAAGAGGCGTCTCCGCAACTAGATGATCCTCGCACCAAGGGTCATCCAATGAAATTCTGGGCCTTTCTCCAAAGAAAAATAATGCCCGCCCAACCCACCCATTGACGCCCACTTCCACCTTCATTTTCGATCCAGGGGAGAATATTTACATCCTCGACTCTGAGCAAGGACCACCACTACCACCTTGCCTCCATATGGCTAAACAACAAAAGGATAATGTTTACATTCTCCAGTTTGAGGAAGAAATACAACCATCACCCGGTTTTCAATTCAAGACTTCTTACAGCAAACACCTCCTTCAAAACCAGGTTATGTGGAGTTTGTATTTTCCTAATTTAATTGCTGCAATAATACTTTGTTTTGATCCAGGTGGTTCTATCCTACTTATTGGCCATTTCACATTCCCGTTAACACCGTTGTCCACTTTCATTTTTGATCCGGGATAATGAAGAACATGCGTCTAGCTAGAGACGTTAAACCCGTGCGGCTTGGTGGGAGGCAACCCACTATCTACACTTTGCTTTCCTTTTATTTTGTTTTCTTTTTTGTACTATATTTCCCTTTTATATGTTATAATAAAATGCGGGTTTTACTTGAGTTCTTCTGGCTGTGTAGAATATTCTTTACAAGTACATTTCATGTAATTCTACAGCTGCACTCAAGTATGGGGGAGATCTGCACACTATGCGAACTCTAGGGAGTACACTCTTTCTCTTTTGATATTTCATATTCCCTTTTGTTTTCTTTTGTGTAATTTCCTTTATCAGATTACATGCCTGTTAATTTAGTTTTTTCTACGCAATGAGGGCATTACTTGAGCTTAAGTGTGGGGGAGTACTCGTACCCTCATAGCTTGTTCTTAAGTTTTCTCTTTTGACAATTTGTTTAGATTTGTTAAGTTTGAAATAGTCAAAAAGGGATTCATAGAGGAAATATTGCAAACATTATGGGGTACTAAAAATTTTCAACCATTTTAAAATTTATTCTGATTAAAAATTGCTTAAAGTTTAAGAATAATTATCATTTGAGCCCTGTTTTTAGCTTTGAGCCTGGATTTGAATTGGAATGAAAAGGTGGAAAAAGAACAAGGCAAGGTACTCCTCTGATCCAAACAGGCATATTCTAAACCTAAGCAGGCCTCGTCCACTCGGTTATTAAGTTCTTTGGGGTGCTTTATCACCTAGCTACCTAAGGTACTTTATATCTGGGATAGTTGACCCAAAACCGCTACAAGGGTGGAGAGAAAAGTCTGAGGTGAAAGGAAATTGAACTTCAATCGAAGTATCTTTGCATTATGTACTTAAATGATAAAAAACTTCATTATTATGGATCATGAGTATGTGGCATTGAAAGGTATAATGGAATATGATTTTACTTCATGCCCCTTGTCATTTCAGGAAATGTGAAAGAAAATAGTGGATTGGCTCAGGGTTAAAAACTGGATTCTTATGGCTCTACTTCTCCTTCTTAATAGTTTTTTGTATGATTTCAAGGTTCTTTTCAAAAACTAAAAAAAAGGAAGTTTCTAGTACCCTTTAATCTAGAAGTTTTGTAGCAATCTTTTTTGTGCTCTCCCTGTTTGGTTATTTTATATTTAACTTGTTTAAAGATTCTGTCATAAAGATTTGCTTGAGGACAAGCAAAAGATAAGTATGGGGGAATTTGATAAGTGCGAAACATATAGACTTTTAGGGCTTAAATACCTTATAACTAGCAACACTTTAGGCAATGTTTCCCACTTGCTATGTGAATTTTCTTGGATTTATGTTTTGATATGAACTGATATATTTTATGTATGAAATGCTGAAAAAGGCCTTGGAATCACATAGTACACTTCACAAGCTTCGCAACGCAACAAACGGGGATCAAATCGGAGCTCAAATGAAGAATCTGGAGCCTGTCGAAGTTTGCAAAGAAAGCAGAAAAAAATACACACATCCGGACCTGTGTCCGGACATGCAGGTCCGGACGCAACACATGTCCGACCCTATAGGTCCGGACGCAAGTCCGGACACATGTCGACGAAGCATTTTCTCACAGCGTCGACATGTCCGAACCACCAGCCTGGTCCGGACACTGGTTCGGACACGTCAAAAATGACAGCGTACAGGGCTGCATCGACATGGTGTGAAAAGATAAATATATTTTATCTTTTCACACACCGACATACCCTTCCTTTTTACCCCATTTTCACTATAAATACACCTATAACCCTCCATTAAAATATACCTCATTCCACCCCAAAACCCATGTCAATTTTCCTCCACAAAATCACCATCTCCTCTCCATTCACCTAGATATTAAATATCCATCTCACTCCATTATCATCCACAAATACCACTACGTTGTTATTTTGTCCAACCTCTGACCGACATATTACCAGTTAATATGTCAGGCTAAGAGGATTTACTCTGGGTGAAGGTTAATTTATAGTCTGTTTAATTATGTAATCTATATTTTTACCGGTTTAATTTAAATACAGTTTGTTACGATTAAAGCTTATCTCTCGCCTTTTTAATAAATTTCATGAATTTATTAAAATGCTTTACTAAATCTATTTTGATCAGATCCGTGATAAATAGACAGGTTAATTAAGCCATAAATCTGTAGAAAGCTTATTATGATTTAATAAGTTAGTATTTTCAGACGCAAATATAATTTCTCATACTTAATCCGTTTACATGTGTTTTGCTCGAATCTGGAATAGACCGAGCATGTTCTGGTAAACGAGTTCTTTTGAGTCTATGATTTAGTCCTCAAGATAATAACAGGAATTTTGCCAAACTATTAAAATAAAACCGGTAGACATAGCATAAAAGAGCAGACTATATAAACCTGAACCTAGAGTCCCGTTTAATTTACCTTTTACTCAGTTTATTTTATCTTTCCTTTTTATTTATAAAAACAAGTCAATTAATCCCCCCTTTTTGTGACACCGCTTAGGAATTAGATAATTCCCCTTTAGTCCCACGGTTCGATATCCGGTCGCCTCCACTTTACTATACTACTGCGACCGGGATTTGTTTGCAGCCCGTAAGGTATTTTGAGTTTTTAATTTCTTTTTCATTTGTTTTAAATACGTCAGTTCCAACCACTCACAATATATTGTCTGCAAATTGTCCAGGAGCATGTTAAGCACATTACAAGTGATGATCTCCATGTTCATTATTTAGGTCATAGCATCCAAAATGAGTTGATACTTTTACTTGCTTCTACAATAGAATCAGAGATCATTAAAAAAATAAAGCAAGCAAAGTATCTCTCTGTGCTTCTTGATTGTACTTCTGATTCTAGTCACGAGGAGCAAATGTCATTGATTATCCGCTATGTTGATGTTTCGTCTAGTGTTATTCATATTAAGGAGTCTTTTTTAGGATTTTTAAGTGCGAATGATACTAGTGGTCATGGGCTTTTTGATGCTTTGCTAGCTGAAATGAAGTCTCTTGATCTCGAAATAGACCATATTAGAGAGCAAGGTTATGACAATGGATCAAATATGAAAGGAAAGCATCAAGGAGTCCAAGAAAGACTTTTAGATTTAAATCCTAAAGCTTTTTATAGTGCTTGAGGTTGCCATAGTCTTAACTTGTTATTATGCTAACACTTGTGTGCAAACGATTTATTTGATATATTAAAAACTAAGAAATAATCCTAGAAATCAACAAATCAATAGACCGTCGGGTTGTAAAAATCCCGGTCGTAGTAGTATAGCAATTTGGAAGCGACCAGGTGTCAATCCACGGGACTTGAGGTAAATAAGTCTAGCCTAAGACAATGGGTAATTCAAAAGGGGTTGTTTTTGTTTTGGGATTTAAATAAATAACAAGAACGAGATAATTAAAATAACAGACAGGAAAATAAATAACAGATAAAATAAAGTGATAGATGATATGGATGAGTGGGACTCTGGGTTCAGGTTAAAACCGTTTGATTAATTATGTTTACTGGTTAATTAAAGATAGATTGGCAAAATTCCTAATATTTTCTTAAGAGCTAAATCATAGTCTCAGAAGAATTCGTTTACCAGAAATACAGGGTCTAGTCTAGACTCAAGCAGAAACACATGTAAACGGATTAAGTACGAGGAATAATAATTTGCGTCTGCAGGAATAATTAATTAATCCAATCAATAATTCCACAGGTATACAGATTAATTTAACCGATCTATTTATCACTTGGTCGGATCAAAATAGATTTAGTAAAGCAATTTAATAAACTCGTGACATTTGTTAAAAAGCCCAAGAATAACATTAATCGTAACAATCCGCAATTAATTAAAACCAGCAAAAATATAAGTTACATAATTAAAACAAACTTAAATAAGCCATCACCCAGAGTAAATATAAACTACTCACTCATTGTTTCAAAGATGAAAACAAACATTAAAACAAATATCAAATGTTATAGAATAACTAAGAATGTAACAAGAAATAAAAAACATGTAACAAATATAAATGTAAAAGCATAAGTTTAGAAAAACCCTTATATGAGGCCGGTCCGGTTCAACCCAGGTTGGTTCTGTCTGAACCGGTTCTGTCCTCTTTTCTTTCTTCCGGTCCGCCCAGGTCTTCCAAACCCGTGTCGTTCTCGCCCCGTTCTTCTTCAGAGCGATGGGCTCTGTTCTCCTTCCCGATTCTCGATCTCTCACCCTCGTTCTTCCTCCGTGTCGGTTCTGGAACTCTCCCCCTCGCCTTCTCACGCGTAGCTCGACCTCGGTAATCCTCATTCAGTCGACGGCGAAAAGCAACTCCCTTTCCTTTCTCGCGTAGCTTACGGGATGGATGTGGTGAAGAACGATGAAGATAATCCGGTGAGATGCGGTGCGGGTCTGGTACGATGGCGGTGAGTGAAAACGATGACTATATCGTCGAGCTCGTGGTGGTGAGGATGTGAGTATGGCGGTGAAGAAGACCGATGGTGGTGTTGTGAAGATGCGGGTGTGGTCTGTAGCGTCGGTGAAGATGGAGGATGCAGAGACGGTGGTCGATAGTGAGAACGAAAGTCGATGGCGGTGTGGAGCAGTGACGTGGTGAAGGTGGTGAAAGGTGAGGCGTCGGTGAGGATGGCGTGAATGAAGATGGATGATGACGGTAGAACAATGACGGTGCGGGTGAGACGAGGGTGAGGATGATGTGGTCGCGGGTGTGAGTGAGATCGATGGCGATGGTGAGGCTGGGATGAAGATGAATTGTGGCGTGGATGTGGGATGTGATGGTATACGGGTGAGATGATGAAGAAGGTGAATATGATGGCGGGCGTGAATGAAGAGAGATGATGAGTTGACGATGGCGGTGAGTGAAGACGATGGAGACGTCGTCGAGTTCGTGATGGTGAGTGGTGCTGAAGGCGTGACGATGGAGTCGTGCGGTGATGGTGTTGAAAGTCTGGTGAAAATGAATGGAATGAGGATGATGCTGGTGATGTGGTCGTGATCGTTGCGGGAGTGTGTGATGAAGAAGATGAATATGATGGCGGGCGTGAATGAAGAGGGATGATGGTGGTCAAGGCGTGGCAATGTTACCCCCATGGAGATGGAATGCTCCGAATATGAATGGAAATGGTGGATGATGAATGGCTAGTGTGGAGTGCGATGCAGTTCTGGTCGTGAAGATGCCCTGAATGTAGTGCGATCGATCGGAGATCTCACGTGAAACCCAGCAAAATGTATGGGCGATATTGATAACATATGTGATATTTGCTCGCAATCTCTGTGCCTCTGAGGTTGTTTTGCAAATTACATGTCTACAAAAATGTTTGTCGGCTCAGCATGTATAATTCCTGTTTGTGAGATACTTGTATAGCCCACAGACGGTCCAATTCTATGGAGAAATATCAGCCCATGTCATCACGTGAGTGTGTATGTAAATGTCAATATTTGACACATAAATTGTATAGTTCACATTAAAACATAAATCTAAGGAAAATCATATGATAAGGAAATACAACATGAATTGTTATGGAAATCGAAAGAATTAAAGCCCTAAAAATATATGTATTCCGCACTTATCATTGTGGTAAAGCTAGAGATTTTTTTGGGATCATACAATAAATGTACACAATTTTTGCATGTTCTACGAAGAGATGACAGATTTTGAAAGATCATGTAAAAGGATTAACTCTAAAATCATTGTCATCTACTCGTTGGGGAAGTCATGTTGATAGCGTTAAATCTATAAGATTTTAAATGGTGGAAATACGTAAAGCTTTACTTCAAGTTACAGAGTACGACAATGACTCTAAAATAAGAAGTGAGGCTAAACCGTTAGCTACAAATGAGCTTGGTGATTATGAGTTTATAATTGAAATAGTTTTTTGGTATGATATATTGTCTGTAGTTAATTTGGTTAGTAAGCATTTGCAATCAGGGGATATGCTTATTGGTGTAGCTATTGAGGAAATGAAAGGTTTAATTTCATTCTTTGAGAAGTATAGAGATACTGGTTATTGTAGTGCTGTGAACATTGCTAAAGAGATTGCTCTTGAAATGAATGTTGATCCTGTGTTTCCTATGAGGCGTGAGATTCGTAGAAAAAAAATACTTTGATGAGAATTGAAATGATATACATGTACTATCTTTTGAGGAATCATTTTGAGTAAATTATATCTTATACATTGTTGATCAAGCAAATGTTTCCCTTAACAAAAGGTTTGAACAATACAAATAATATGAAAATATTTTTGGTTTTTTATTTACACTAGATTTACCAAACATTGGCGTAGGTTCATGAAGATTTACCTTTTGAGTAGATTAATACGACATATGTTGGGTATTTGAAAAGATCGCCCCTTGAAAAATATAAGATTGTGAGTTTGACCTACTTGTTTCCCAGAACATTCAGCCGCTCACACCCACAAGGCAATTCCTCTCGCATCCCACGCAGTTTCGAGCGCGACCTCTTCCTTGCTGCGGGCGTGGACAAGGGAGAGCCGGGAGCTTCGTAATTGCGCCAGGGCGGCGTTGACAGAGTTCAATGTGTCTAGCAGATTCAAAGTGTATGAGAAGTAAGCGTCCGTGAGGGAACCCGCCCAATCGCTCATAGGATGACCCAGATCCTTCTCGATCAGATTCACAAGACTCCCGTTAATTTCCCCACTCAATCAATACAGACATTCGACATTAATCTCACCATTTTCTGGTTAATTTCTCGACATTGCCGCTGATAGAAATTGCATCACCTCTTCTTCCACCCAAAAATCCCCAAATACTCAATCGACTCCCTCCGTATCACACAATTCACACTCAATTCCACAACTGATTCCCTCACCGCCACCCTTTCCGTCAATCTCACAGCCTACAACCCTAATAAACACATCGGTATCCACTACTCTTCCGGACCACGCGTGGAACTGCTGACTGAACATGACAAAACTAGAGAACACACTCACGAACGCTAGGATTGTCGGGTTGTTACAATCAGTATAGTTCATGAGCAACCAGAGCTTTGTGCGTGAGCAACCAGGGGTTTGTTCGTGAGCAGCCAGGGGTTTGTTCGTGAGCAACTGGTCAAGTTCATGAGCAACCAGTCAAGTACGTGGGCAACCGGTCAAGTTTGTGAGATTGCCGTACCCGCAGGCACCACCTTGAAATTTATTCAAGCGAAGTCGAATAGATCTAGGTACGGAGCTAGTCGCCTCCAATTTGAGAGGAATGGCCACAACCACAAGCATCACATGGTGTCTCTGCTGCATTTCGACCCAAGTGGAAGCAGCATGTGCAAGATACCTCCACTGATCTAGGAGCAGAATTTCTCCTTATCCGTGATTCCTCCTCTTTTTTCAAAATGGGCCTGCCTACGCCAACA
Organism: Limonium bicolor; assembly: GCA_023374045.1. Classification (NCBI taxonomy): domain Eukaryota; kingdom Viridiplantae; phylum Streptophyta; class Magnoliopsida; order Caryophyllales; family Plumbaginaceae; genus Limonium; species Limonium bicolor. The sequence continues at coordinate 444,266,456 of CM041776.1, forward strand.
CCTGAAAGTACACTCTTCGCGAAAATGTAAGTATCAATCTGTTGTGGAATCTTTTTCATTCTTTCGGGAATATTTGTCATATTCGTATAGCAAGAAAGAAAAGAGTCGACTTAAATCGACGCTTTGCATTTGTTGAGTTCCACTTCCAAAGAGATGCAAAGAAAGCTATGAGTTATCTCCATGGTCGACCCATTGAAGGCCGTAGGATTATTGTTGAGCAGACCATCCCTTGGAAACCAAAAAATCGACGCTCTACTTCTACTGCTTCGTCCGCCTCCTCTTCACAGAGAGAGAATGTTTCTCCAACCCAGAAAATTGCTCAAGAGATTGAGAGTCCTTTTGCTCATGATTCTCAGGTTATGACACGCTCTATTTGTCTAAAAGCTTCAAATATGATGACCTCTAAGCTGGAGAGAAGCATTGTGTTTCAATCTAGAAGTCATCTCCGTTCGGAACAACTTAAGATTAAGCTTCATAAGTGGGTGCATGTGGACGAAATCATCCCCCTCTCTGGTGATAAGGTGGTTGTTGTTCTGCATTCTGTTGAAGACTGTATTAAACTCCTAGAAAAGAAATCTCACTGGAAAATCAAGGCTTGGGAGCCCTCTGACCAACCGAACACTAGACTAACGGATATCATAATCAGAGGAATTCCATTGATTGCATGGTCTACAGAGAATATCATCTCCATTGCCCAACACCTAGGAAAAGTGATTGCCATTAAGGGAGACAAAGAAGCAAGTGCTCAAGGCTACTCCGAGGTGATTGTTAGGATTGAAACCAATCAATTCACTTTGATTAATGAAAATTTCACTGTCTTTACGATTAATATCCCTACAACTGTGGGTGTTTGTGAAATCAACAATCTCCAAGTTTTTTCTTCCTTATCTCCAACTCTGTCTATGGAGCATGTGACATGCCAGGACAACAAGATAGTTGATGAGGTGGGAATTTCAAGATCAAGTTCCCCATCTAGAAGTGTTGATTGTACCAATAAGGATACTAACGATTCTCAGACAGATCGTGAGAGCTCTGATGCGCTGCGTTGTCTTGGAACTCTGCGTCTGCTTGAATACGATTTTCCTGAAGATGGTCCCAATAATCAGGTGGATCCACTTAATTGTCTGACGTGCTCTCCAGATCAGGCCCTACAGGACCAACTTGCTCTATCTGCCCATCTTGCATCAGAGAACATTGACGATGCTCCTGGTGGTGTGTGTGATGTTTCTCATGAAGCTTACTCAGTCATTGGGTCAGATTCTCACATTGAATTAGTCAACTCTGAACCTAATGAAGCGATTGACACAATCCATGTGACCAGTAGTACATCAGACCATCCCACCATGATTCCATTGCCACATGAAATACCTGACTATATGCAAACTTATTATGATATCGGTGCTAGCTTAATTGGGAAAGACACGGCCGATAAAATTGCCAAGAAAGAGGCAGTTGCTTGTCTTGGTTTTGGTAAGCGTCTAAAGGTGCATATTCCGAACCCTTTATTATATATTGAGAACCTTTCAAAATCTCTCGAAGGCCCGAGAAGAAGTGCAAGGGTTGAAGGAAAAAAGAAAAATAAAGAAAATCGCCGGAGATCTCAATCTAGTCTCTCTGATAGTCTCTCATTAGAGTTCTAATCTCCCTCTCACTTTGATCCATGTTTTACTTATTGACTCTTCCTCTCACATGTTATATTTGTTACTGTCCTATTTTGTTTTGTTGTTACTTTGTAATTCTGATTGCTTGCAATCAGCAGCTGTACTTTACAGCTTTCAATGATAAAAAAAAACTAGATAAGCTACATTCTTTGGATGATATGAGCTTAAGTTCTTGGTGTACTCATCTTGAAAATGCTCTTACAATTTTTGGACAATCTGATATTGATGGACATGATATGAATGTGGAGCTTAAGTTGCTTAGAGAATTATTGCCTCATGAAAAAATGGGACCTATTGATATTTTGAAGCTTTTGAAATGGTTAGGTTATTTTCGTAACGTAACCATTGCCTACAGAATTTTGTTGACTATTTCGGTTACTATTGCATCTGTAGAGAGAAGTTTTTCAAAATTGAAATTGCTTAAGTCATTTCTTCGTTCGACAATGTCTCAAGAAAGACTTAATAGGCCGGCGATGTTAGCTATTGAGCATGATCTTTTGGAGCAGTTGACATATGAAGAACTTGTTGATGATTTTGCTACAAAGAATGCTAGATGAATGATTATTTTTAAGTGATTGCTCAATAATGACTACACTTCTCATATTTTATATGTATTGTCATCTTTTGACATGTTTTTTTATATTGTATTTAAAATTCATTTATATAGAGCCCGTTAAATATTCAGCACACGGCCCTATGTATTATTGAGCTGTCCCGCCCTCAGCCACCCAGCATTAACCCGCACCACCGTTCCCCTTTCAACCACATCCGAACTAAACCCTCAATTATTGTGTCCCCCTCTTAGTCTTAGATAAAATCTAATCTTTGCTCCTACAATCTAGTTTCTAAATTGCTAAAAACTTGCTAAGACTGTGCCGCTAAATTTGTCAATTTACCACGCCCAGAAAAACTAACCCTATGCTTCACCTATTCTTCTAGCTCACTTTCAGAATTGCCTCAGGTGAAACCATGATAAGAAGGAACGAAGCTTCTGGTTAAATTTATAGGTCGAATCAAGTGGGATCACTTGTTGGGTCGAAAAGCTAACCTTCCCTGTGGACATTGTTGGGTGAAGGCTTCATGTAGCATAGTTCTTTCTCCGGTGTTGTTTTTTCATCTTCCGATTTACCACCCTGTTTCAGATCTAACTTGTATCCCCTCTCGATCTGGCTAGCTTGTGAGTTGTGGCTCTAAGTAGGAATTTATTCCATGCTGTCTCAGACGTCCACGGATGATCTCTTTGTTCAACCAAGTTCATGGTCATGCATCGTTTTCGTTCTCATTGGGTCTTGGCGATTCTCACCCTTGGAAAAAGCTATTCGTTAGTGCTATGATGACAAGCTGTGCCTGGGAGCATTGCACTTGTGTTGCCTTTGCTAAGCTTCTAGTTAAAGCTGCGCATGTCGTCTTCATCCTAGGTAGCATCGAGCAGGCTATCAACTTGCCCTTGTGTGGATCTTTTGCCATTACCCTTTGTTCTGCCTCGTATCTACTAGTTTCTCTATCTAAATGGTAATACACTGTTGTGAAAAAAATGGGACTAGCACATAACACATGTTTCGTTTGATTGCATTTCCAAATTAGAGGGCCTTGTTAAAGAAAATCAACAACAACTTCATCTAGAAGATTTAGGGAGGCACCGTCCATCACTGTTTTAGCCTACCATTGTTGAATAAGTAAGCAGACGTGTAGAACATGTGTTGCTGTAGTAGATTTTGTGAGCCTCTTATTTTGACTACGTAGTAGAAGCTCTTGATGTAGAAATTCTATAAATAGGTCATGTAATATGATGAATGAAATCATCCCTTACCAAATCCAAAACACTTACCTTCAATTGAGAGCTTTTGGTTACCAAACTTCAACAATCTGGCATCAGAGCCATCATATCCTCCACTTACTCCAAAAATCACTTTGAATCTGTGTATATCAGCCACACTAAAATTCAACCTCTCATTCCCTACGCTCCAGCCACAAACAATTTTTTCTTGTCTTCTCCCATATCTCTCAGTTCAGAATTGAGTTTTCTTTTGTACAACGTCGTGTTGCTGAGTGTTGAGAAAGAAGTTTATCGTGAAGTGAGGGAAGAGTGTCGTGCCATCAACCCGTCAAGTCAGGTACGATATATATATATATGAGGGAAAGTGTTGTCGTTAAAAAAACTAGGGAGGTTAAAAAAAAAGTGCGGTGAAGAATTTTAAAGAAGGTGCTGGTTTTTTTTGTTTAAAAAAAAAGGGGTGTTGTCCTTTAAGAGGATTAAAAAAAGAGGGGTGTGAAAAAATATTTTAGCAAGTATTAAGATATGGCTGATTTTCAAGTTTCCGGTGGGATTAAAAAGCTCAGCAACAACAATTATAATTCTTGGTCTACATGCATAATGTCATATATGCAAGGACAAGATTTATGGGAGGTTGTTAACGGCACCGAAGTAAAACTGCCAACCGGCGAAGACGCGTTGCGGAAGAGGAAGATTAAAGCAGGCAAAGCCATGTTCACTCTCAAGACGACTGTTGAAGAAGAAATTCTCGAGCACTTTCGAGATGCGAAGACTCCCAAAGACGCTTGGGATACGTTCGTGAAGTTATTCTCGAAAAAGAATGACACGAAGCTGCAACTCTTAGAGAGTGAGTATTATCAATTGCACAATGACATGACGGTTGCGCAATACTTTCATAAAGTAAAGTCGTTGTGTCGAGAAATTTCTGAGTTGGATTCGGAAGCTCGAATCGGCGATACCAGGATGAAACGAATCATTATCCATGGGTTGAAACCGGAATTCAGAAGCTTTATTGCTGCTATACAAGGATGGCAAAATCAACCATCGCTTGTGGAATTCGAAAATTTGCTCGTCGGTCAAGAAGCATTGGCCAAGCAAATGGGAGGAGCCTCAGTGAAGAAAGAAGAAGAGGCACTCTACGCCAAGAAAGGGAAGTGGAGTTCCAAGCAGCATGACGATGGTGGATCCAAGAGGAATGGTGACAAAGGGAAGAGTAATCAAGCCACCAGGAGCAGTCGTTGGAAGAAGCGTGGCAATAATCAAAAGTTTGAAGGGAAGTGTTATAATTGTGACAAGGTAGGTCACATGGCGAAAGATTGCTGGGCCAAGAAGAAGGGCGTGGAGAGCAACACCGCTACTTCGAAAAGTGAAGATGAATGGGATATGGAGGCCCACTTTGCAGTAGATGAAGAAGAACTAGCTCCCTCGGCAACAACACCAAATCAAATCGACTATGACAATGATTGGATTGTTGACTCTGGTTGCTCAAATCATATGACGGGTAACAAAGAGAAGTTAGAGAGCCTGACAAACTACAAGGGAAGTCGAGTTGTGGTGACAGCCAACATCTCAAAATTGCCGATAACTCATATCGATAATACTGTAGTGTCCCCTCAATCTAGTGATGCTGAGATGGTATTTCAAAACGTTTACCACGTTCCTGGTATGAAGAAAAATCTCCTTTCAGTATCACAGTTAACATCGGCTGGTCACTTTATCTTGTTCGGACCAGATGATGTGAAGGTATATCGAAACCTTGAGGTCACTGAAAAGCCCATCATGAAAGGGCAGAAGGTAGAGTCGATCTATGTGATGTCAGCAGAGGCTGCATACATAGACAAGACAAGAAGGAACGAGACAGCAGACTTATGGCACATGCGGCTAGGCCATGTCAGCTACTCCAAGCTAGACGTGATGATGAAAAAGTTGATGTTGAAAGGGCTTCCTCGACTTGAGGTAAAGACCGATATTGTATGTGCAGGTTACCAGTATGGAAAAGCACACCAATTACCATACAAAGAATCTAGCTATAAAGCAAAGGAGCCACTGGAGTTGGCTCACTCTGACGTGTTTGGTCCGGTCAAGCAAACTTCCATCGGCGGGATGAAGTATATGGTGACCTTCATTGACGATTTCTCGAGGTATGTGTGGATCTACTTCATGAAAGAAAAGTCTTAAGTCTTTGAAAAGTTTAAAGAGTTCAAGAAGACAGTGGATTCAGAGGTTGGTAAACAGATTCATAGTCTACGAACTGATAACGGAGGAGAGTACACCTCACATGAGTACTTAAGCTTTCTGAAGGACTGCAAAATACGACACCAGTTTACTTGTCTAAACACTCCACAACAAAATGGTGTAGTAGAAAGAAAGAACAGGCACCTGGCGGAGATATGTCGAAGTATGATCCATGTGAAGAATGTTCCAGGAAGGTTTTGGGCAGAGGTGATGAATACAGCAGCTTTTGTGATCAATAGGCTTCCTCAACAAAGGTTAGACTTTTATCACCATTTGAAAAGTTATGGAAGATAAAGCCCGTAGTAGGTCATCTTCGAGTGTTCGGATGTGTATGCTATGTATTTGTACCTGATCACTTACGTAGCAAGATGGAAAAGAAGGCCATCCGATGTACTTTTGAAGGATACGACAGCCAGAGGAAAGGATGGAGGTGCTCTGATCTATCAACCGGGAAGTGCTACACATCTCGAAATGTGGTGTTTGACGAGTCTTCTTCATGGTGGTCCTCAGATAGTGAAGTGGTACCTAGGGATGAGTTGCAAGATCCACCAAGGACAGATGAACCTGAAGACGGTGGTACTGAAGAAGGCTTAGATCAAAACCCCTGGCGAACTGGTATTCACCAACCACCAGATGAAGAAGGTGATTCTGAAGGAGTGACATCACCTAGAAGATCAAGTAGGATCAAGAAGCCAAATCCCAAGTATGCAAATGCGGCCATTGCTGAAGATATAAATGTGAAAGAACCAGAGACGTTCGAGGAAGCATCCAAAGATCCAGAGTGGATCAAAGCAATGGAAGAAGAAGTGGTTGCACTAGAGAGCAATCAGACATGGGAGCTTGTACCCAAGCCAAGAGAGGTGAAGCCGATCTCATGTAAGTGGGTGTACAAGCTAAAGCGTAACACAGATGGGTCAATAGAAAGGTATAAAGCTCGTCTAGTAGCTCGTGGATTTTCTCAACAGTATGGGTTGGACTATGATGAGACATTTAGTCCAGTTGCAAAACTTACTACAATGAGAGTTCTACTAGCACTAGCAGCTAGTAAAAATTGGAACCTATGGCAAATGGATGTGAAGAACGCTTTCTTGCATAGAGAGTTAGATCAAGCAATCTATATGAACCAACCAACAGGATTTCAGAGTCAAGATCATCCTGAGTATGTGTGCAAACTTAGAAAGGCGTTATATAGCCTAAAGCAAGCACCAAGGGCGTGGTATGGTAAGATTGCCGAATTTCTTACTCATAATGGTTATTCGATGACATCTGTAGACTCTAGCTTGTTTGTCAAAGAAAAAGAAGAAAGATTAGCTATAGTGCTAGTGTATGTGGATGATTTGATCATCACTGGTGACGATGAAAAAGAAGTTTCTCAGACTAGAGAAAATCTGTCAGTTCGGTTTCAGATGAAAGAACTTGGACAGCTGAAGCACTTTCTTGGTCTTGAGATTGATCGCACCAAAAGAGGAATCTGTCTCCATCAACTCAAGTATTCCAAAGATTTGTTGAAAAAGTTTGGAATGCTCAATTGTAAGCCAATCTCAACACCAATAGAGCCTAATGCTAGAATGTGTGCTCATTAAGGGAAAGATTTGGAAGATGCGACAATGTATCGACAACTTGTGGGTAGTTTCATTTACTTAACCTTAACACGACCTGATATCTCATTTACAGTCGGTGTGTTAAGTCGTTATATGCAGAATCCAAAGAAACTTCACTTGGAAGCAGCCCGACGAGTTCTAAGATATGTGAAGAGTACACTGGGACATGGTATACTCTATAAGAGTGATGAAGATTGTGAGCTAGTTGGCTACTGTGATGCTGACTATGCAGGTGATCCAGATACACGACGCTCAACCATGGCTATGTATTTATGCTTGGATCTGGAGCAGTATCTTGGTGTAGCAAGAGACAACCAACAATGTCCTTGTCAACTACTGAAGCAGAGTACCGTGCAGCAGCTCAAGAAAGCACTTGGTTAATGCAGTTGTTAAAGGACTTGTATCAACCAACCAAGAACAACATCGTGCTATATTGTGACAATTTGTCAGCAATACGGTTAGCGGAGAATCCAGTTTTCCATGCTAGAACCAAGCACGTAGAGGTGCACTATCATTTCCTCAGAGAGAAGGTCTTGCAAGAAGAGATTCAGTTAAAGTATATCAAAACTGAGAACCAAGCTCCAGATCTGTTCACTAAAGGCTTGAGTGGTAACAAGCTCGAAAATTTCTATAATAAACTAGGAATAATAAAAGGAGATGAAACTGGTGTTGAGAGGGAGTGTTAAAGAAAATCAACAACAACTTCATCTAGAAGATTTAGGGAGGCACCGTCCATCACTGTTTTAGCCTACCATTGTTGAATAAGTAAGCAGACGTGTAGAACATGTGTTGCTGTAGTAGATTTTGTGAGCCTCTTATTTTGACTACATAGTAGAAGCTCTTGATGTAGAAATTCTATAAATAGGTCATGTAATATGATGAATGAAATCATCCCTTACCAAATCCAAAACACTTACTTTCAATTGAGAGCTTTTGGTTACCAAACTTCAACAGGTCTCATTCCAACAAATTGAACTAAATTAACAAAGAATATATAGCTAAAGTTAATTTACATAGACAAATAAAACTACCCTAGAGCTAGCCCTCAGATGCACAAACTTCTTAACTTCCACACTTTCTAAGCTAAAGACCAATAAATGGACGAATATATAAGTAAGCATCCAATAAATGGACACAAATTAGCATCTGATAAGTCTTAGAAGTTAATATTCTTTCTTTTTTAGTTTTGCTATTTTACCATCTTATGTGTAGTTTAGTGTCCGATAAGTCTTAGAGGCTAATATTCTTTATTTTTGAGATGTGTAGTTTAGCGTCAGATAAGTCTTAGATGCTAATATTCTTTATTTTTGAGTTTTACTATTTAACATCTGATGTGTAGTTTAGTGTCTGATAATTGGACGTTATTTTGTGTCGCACTTAACCGCTAAATAGCGTCCACTAAATTTTGGACGCTTAAATTTGACACAAATTAGCGTCCATGGAAAAAATTAGCGTCTAATGATTGTCGGACGCTGAACATAAAAAATCGGATGCTAATGCGGTTCGAAAACTAAATCTTGTTTTTTGTGGTGATATTTGTCCCTTCATGGCTTTTTATGATAAGCACCTTAAGCAGCTTAAACCACATGTAGCTCCTGTGAAGATCATTTAACCCGCAAGGTGAAAATAAGTGAAGGCACAACCATGACAATTTAAGCTACCTCCTATTTCCTTCACCATAAGACCTATTTGTCGATTATATTAAGTACTCAATAAATGCAAGTACACCGTTCTAACAAAAGGTGAAACCTGGGAGTATGTAATCTCGCAAGCTAATTAGCTCAGTTTAGAATTACTGCCCCCCACATAATGTTGAGCTTCAGCAGCATTATTAGCAGCTTTGGGTTGATAATGATGGAATATTGCCCTGGAATTCTGAACAAAAACACCATTTAAGATTTGATGCATGAAGCTGGAACCAAAGAACTTTTTCCAGTGTTGCAAACTTAAGCATATGGTGAAGATCCATGGAGCAATTTCCAGCCAGCTAGATAGTCCACCAAATTGGAGATGCACAACAAAGCAAGTGGTTAGCGATTAAATACCTGCGCAGAGCTCCATGTGCAGTTTGTCTTATTATCCTTGAGTACCTGAACCAACATTCTGTGTCACCTCATTCGGACTAGTCAAAGGAGCCGCACGTCGAACATCGACCCCACTGTACACACTTGAGATATTTCCTGTCAAGGTGGGATCGTTGGTAGGAGAATTGGGAATATGGAGCATTAACTTTTGAGCTCCTTGACCAGCTGGATGTACAAAGCCTTGTTTGGTGCCATCTGCCAACCCATTAAATGTGGAGGAGGAGCTCGGAACCTGAGATGGTTCGCTGGGTAAAGTATAACAGGGACTTGGCATATGGTAAGGCATTTGCATCATGCCATTGTTCAATTCTTGCATACCCATGCCCAGGCCCATTGCACTCATAGCCATAGGCATTGTTTGGAAATAAGGCATCTGACCTCCATGTTGCATGGCTGCTGATACCATCATTGGTGGAATAAACAACCTTGCTCCCATTGACAACATCTGAAAACATGCACACTTCTAATTAACAATGGTTTTATATTTATGAGTGTGTGTATCGCTGAGATGGTGGCAAATAACCCGATGAGAGAGGATGAATAGAGGTCACCTGGACTTGAAGCTGAAGTGTCTTCAAATACTCTATGGCCTCCTCCAGCATGGAAGCTTTGTCAGCCTTCAATAACCATGTAAAAATGATTTATCAGAAGAAGCCACTAGAGATCTAGATATGTTGTTTCTGAAGTCAACTGTCTTTTCAATTCCCATATTATTTCAAGCCAGTGCACTACAGCATTCACATAAGTATTCAACCTTATTGCAGTTGGGTAAAAGCTCTTGTAATGCACGCATTTTCTCATTAATCCTGTCGCGCCTTCTCTGCAACGTTCAACACACAGAGGAAGAAACAAAGAAAATGATAATCTGCCAACTAAAGGTTAATAATAGATAATGTTCAAAACATACATGAAATTAAATATGTGCTCACTCTTTCTGATAGGTTATGAACTTGTGCTGTTCGGCTTCTCTTTAAACCCGTATGAGCAGCAGCATTCTTTCTTGGACCAATAGACTCTTGTTCAACTTCCTGCAAATGAACAACTTTATAAGAAAGGGTGAGAAAACAAAAGGTATGAAGTTTACTAATACAGAATTCCGTAAACTATCAGGTACAGATCATCAAAGTCATCTTACCTCAGCAGGACCTTCAGTTTCACCTGTTTCAGACAACTTTCTCTTCATATAGCTAGAAGAAGGATCATTTGAAGCTCTCTCAATGCTATTATTACCAGAACAAACAGATGAAGCTACAACTGTAGGCTCAGCTATCAACATTTTCTCGCCACTCCCAGCTCTTTTTGCCACTGAACCTAATGCTTGTTTGGGGGATTTGTCATCCTTGGCAGAATTTTCAATAGCATTATCTTGAGAACAGACAGTTTCCACTTGTCGTGGAGGAGGATCCCTCAAAACATCTGAGGCTAGTGACTCTTTGACTACATTCAAAGAAGGTAATGAAGGTTGTACTTGAAAATTGGAGTTTTGTTGCAGAAAACCAACACTTGGGTTAACCGGAGCTGCTTCCATGGGATGGCTACCGCTCCAAATGTGCCCCTTATATTCATTGCCTAATTTTTCAGTGCTACAATAAAGAGGTCCAGAATTAGCAACTGAGTTCTGGCAGTGAGATGAAGCAAATTCTGAGAAATATGAAAAATTGGTCGTGGTAGGCCGATTATCATGCCGATGATGTCTTTCATCAAACTTATTCTGCAACTTCACGTCAGTAGAGCCACGCATTTGAGATGGGTAATGAACTGAACTTCTGCTATCTAACTGGTTGGTATTGCAGACATCACTGGTGGCTAACTCAGAGTTTCCTGATCTAAGCACCATATGCTGATTCTGCATCAAAGGGGACATCTCTTTAGTTGTCGACTCGTTAATTCCTTTTGCACTTGACACGGCATTAGGTATGATCCCTTGCTGTGAGCTCGATGCATTAGCTTCTGCAGACTTTGAATGAGAAACCGCGGACATGTCATTGGAACTGCTTCTCTTTATCACCGATGGTAAATTATTTTCCCCAGGGAAACCGTTCATAGTGACACCAGATAATTCAGGCAACATATCAGAGCAGGCGTAATGATTAAAGGGCTCAGGAAAAGCATAATCAAACCATGAAACGAGTTCTTCATTGTCCAAGCCCATTTCAAAAGTCGGTGCAAAAAGAGCAAAGTCATTTGGGAGATGTTCTACAGTGGTTAATTTGGGTAATTTTGAACTGTCAGTATCAATGATTTCCCCCGGAGCCTTGGGGATCCCCGGCGGTAGATTGTTGGAAATTGAACCTTTTCGGGGTCTATTTGATTGACCTTGCATCATAATCTGACCATTTTCCAAGACTAGTTCGAAACAGTCATCAGCACTGCAAAAAAAAAAGGGCACGAGGGTAATACGAAATGGTATAATTACCAGCAGGGCGTTACTGTAAACTGACTGGAATTTAAACCGGAAACAGAAGGGAATCATATGGTTTGCTGAATGAAGCAATACCTGGAGGAGGGATCAGCAGAAAATGGGGATGATTTCTGATGAACAGGGTCAACCTTTCCCCGGGTCATCCTGAGACGCTCAGAAGAGAAGGACATGTTCCAGGTCCCAATGAAAGAGTTTTTTTCTTTGAGAAGTTCCCAACTCAGAAGTAAATCAGATCAGCAACCTGTGTATTTGATTCAGTAATTGCTCAGTTTAACCAGGAAACTGATGAAGGCCAACGGAAATCAGAAACCTAGCTTCCATCATCTTATCAATAAGGATGCGGGGGCGAATTTCATTAAAATGAGAAATAGCAGGTTTTGATGACAACAGCAGGAGAGGAATAGTACTAAGTCTAATCGTATCTAGTTGACAAGCAGGGATTACAGTAAAGCATGAGTGAAATCATTTGTTTAATGTGGTTTCCGTACAATCAGAGTCAATTAGGTTAGTAATCTACAGAGCCTTTTCGGCAGGATATTAATTAAACAATGATTTCTCAATTAATACTATAATAAAACCGACGAATAAGGAGGTCGACACGACAACCTCCGGTCTTTAAATAAGTACACCTGACCTGTTTCTAACCAACCACAAGCAGAATTCTCCGTCAGAAGTGGAAGCCCAAAGCTCGCTTCGATTCGACTAAAGAAAGCAGGCGGCCACTCATCCAAATCAAGAGAAGGGGGGATAATTATTCACCGGGGAAACCTGAGAGTATCCAGTGCTTCTTCTCTCACATCGCGTTGTTTTCCAAAATGATTTTCCCGAATCTCCAAAACGCGAATACTAATTTATCCGTACAGAAGAAAGGTGGGTCTCGCCTAGCGGTCTACGTCCATCAAGTCGCTTTGCTCTATGTATGTGGATCTCTTATCTCCTCTGATCTTCAGTTGTAGGATAATAGTAATGTAGAGCAAGAAGATTCTATTTGGTGATAGTGGAACGAACGAGGCAAGAATTTGAAAGGGATGCTTTCTCGTCAAGGTGGGATGTACCGTACAAGTGGATAAAGAAAAGCTCTGGCAATATGGTAGAAACAGCATCCGGATTAGGGTGTCGTCGCTTATTACATAACCAATCATAAATAGGTAAAAATGACTCTCTAACTGTAGTTAACACTGGCGAAAGCCAATGGTTTCGAAAAAAAAGACAAAAAAACACTGGCGAAAGCCAAGGCAACCAGTCGCCGCAGTAGCTCCCTAAACACAAATAGTTGGGGAGTGAGTGAATCAAGTGTGCGGAAACCATTGCTGTCGACTGTCGTCGTCACATACAAGTTGCAGGCAGCGAGCACCAAGGTTTCGGGTGTTGTCCTTTCACATTCAACTGTTTTAAAAGTTGTAGGAGTTTTGACTTCTCCTGTCCGTGCACATGGCCTCACCTCTCAAAGCGATGGTTAAAATATTCTGAAAAACGTTTTTGGAAAATAAAATCCGTCTACTCATCACACAGCCATAGGTCCCCAAACTACTTTAGAACATTTTCTTATGAAATCGTCTTTAAAAAAAAAAGATAATTACTGCTACAAAATGTGATTAGTGGCAAATTTTCACCCATAAATTGAAATTTGATAGCAATCTCAATAATTACCAATAAAATACTAACAAAATACTAATGAACTCTGTTCAATTTTAAAAACTTACACAAATGACGTATATACCATTATTTTTTACTATTCTATCAATAATTATTTTTGTATTGAATAGTGAAGTTAAAAGTGAAAAAAATATGTCAAAAAGCTAAAATATCTTATATTCATATCCTAAAATGATAGATATTATTGAACGAATGAAGTAATTAATATATATATTTCATTAAAAAATCATAAAGGAAAACATTAATTCTAAAGTACTTAACATTGGTAGAAAAAATCTCTCATCACTCCAAGCAATTGACAATGAATACAGTAATCCATAAGTAAATGGTGTAAAATGTTTTATTTAAAACTTAGGGACAAGCACTTGCACTACTAATTGTCAATAATTTCTTTTTCATCATTACTTAACAATGAATATAGTTCTTCATCACTAATTTATTAATCTAACAAAAAAAAGATATTGACCTATATTTTAACTAGACTTCCCCCTTTTATTTTATTTTTATGCTTCAGTCTAAGTTGTCACTACCCTAACTTTCTGTCCCCGTTTCCGTCTCTCCCCGTCGCTAGTGAGAGACAACTACGCCCCTGTTTTATGTTCCCTAGGTTTGAGGTTAAAGAAGATGACTGCTAACGAGAAAATTGTAGGAAAACTATATACATAAAAAGAATAAAATACTAATAAACTAAACCTACAACTCTACTACGGGTAGCAAATAAAGCCCGGTCGGAGTATAGTGTAAATATATTACGAGCAAGAGTATCGAACCCAAGGGACTTATAGAAAACTAGTCCTAATCCGGCCAAAAGCCTATTCTATAACAAGGGGAAAAGTAAATATGATTCTAAACTAAATGACTAATTAAATAAACTAACTTTGATTTGGGAAAATATCAATGCAAGAGTATCATATGACCAATGATCAAGGGTGGCAAGTCTCAAAGAGGATTTGTGTCTCGCAAAATGCATATGCCGGGTGCCATGCCGGACCTTGGATACCCGGCATATTCATGGCCTTGAATGTGCTGGACATATTCAACCCGGCATTGCATCCGGCATCGTACATTCCGTAAATACCACTTCTTGTTTCTTGGTCCGACAACAAGAACTCATTATCCATACCTGCATCGTGCATAGCCAATATCGCGAATACAACCAGAATAATGGGGAATAAGAGATTAATCCAAAACCTTAGCATTTGTTGCCCTTTTCAGAACAACAATATTAAAGATTACCGAGATCCTAATCTATCCTATTCTTGCCCTTGTAAGCCTCAAATAGGACTTAGAGATAAGCGAATAAGTGGCTGACTTATTCCACTTTGCATGAAGACTAGAAACCTCCGTTAAGAAACTCGTAAATTCCATATATGATCATAAGAGTTTTACAAGGACATTCATCCCTAACCAAAACCTAACAAAGAATTCTACATCACCATCCACACAACTACAAGAAGAGAATACAAAGAGGGAGAAGGAAATGTTAATAGCCTTAACCCGACAAGGTCTTCTTCTTCTCTTGTGTGGATGGATCCGTAGAGATTCCTTGGACACCAACAATGGAGTGGGCGGAAATATAGAAGTGAACGGCGTGGATTTGGTATGTTGAAGTGTGTCCTCAAATGACCACATGGGTAGGGTATTTATAGGTGTTGGAAGTGATTCTATGGAAAGACATATCTTAAATGATGCCTTTCCATAAAGATACACCTTCAAGACATGTCTTTAGAAAAAGATACCTTTTACCCTAGTTGTATTGGTATGGAAAGACACATCACCAAATGATGTCTTTCTATAGTGTCTTCTCATCCAAAAGACATCTTTCCAACTAAAAGACACCTCTTCACCATAAGACACCTTTTCACCATGAGACACCTTTTCACCAAAAGACACCTTTTTGCCAAGAGACACCTCTTCATCAAAAGACACCTCTTCATCAAAAGACACTTTTTCATCAAAAGACACCTCTTCATCAAAAGACACCTCTTCATCAAAAGGCATCTCTTCATCAAAAGGCACCTCTTCATCAAAAGGGAGCTCTTCATGTACTGCTAACTTCTGGTGAACTGAGGCAACTTTTTACTTGTGCCGGCTAGGATGTACCCGGCAACACACCCGGCATAGCACCTTTTTCTACTCCACGCTTGTGCCGTGTAGGAGTTAACCGGCCTTATGTCCGGCATTTTGGTCAAAAGTGTTTCCTTGCATGAAAACATATAAAAACATAAGACTGAACAAATAATACACTTTAATAAATAATATAACATAAATATTAACTACTTAACCTTATTTAGATAAATATAATCCTAAATCTAGTACATAAAATATGATAAGTCTGCGGCTTATCAATGACCTTCGAGAAGACAACACACCTACATGGTCCCCGGGGTAACGTACTAGGCCGAGCAAGGAGTGAAAAGCGAATGAAAGATTCAAGCGACGTCGGATATGGAGGTGGTGGACTCCGAGCTTGACAAAGGTAACATTATAGATGATGAAGGTAGTGCCAACAATACCTAGCCAAAGGCTTCACTTCAAAGGTAAATTCCATCTTTACTGGTAGTTCCATCCTCTACTCTACAATCCTGTTTGCTTCTTGATGTTCCGCAAACCTCACCTTGTCCTCTTCCCTTCCCGTGGAAATATTTTCCAACATCTGGCAAAATATTTGATTCAAATATCTACAACTCATCCAACAACCAATCCAAGTAATCTCCACAATTTGGATTATTAGTAGGTCTTGCATTCACTGGAGAAGAAAGGCTACAATAAAGACAAGGAACTACAACTTGGAGCTCTTTCGCCTCTGTTCATTCTCTTCACTCACGATAATTTTGCATCGCTAGCTGGTGAACAAGGAACATACATGCTCTGCCCCTTTGTTCATTCTCTTCACTCATGGTTGTAACCCTAACTGGCGAACACATAGTAATGTCGCAGTACATTTAGTCTTTCAAAAGATGGAACACATTGTAATGTCGCAGTACATTTAGTCTTTCAAATTATGTATCTTGGTAACTTTGACAGTTTTCTTTATAGTTGATTATTATGATGGAACACATAGTAATGATATAGTACATTTAGTCTTTCAAATGATTATGCATTCACTAGTATGAAAATGGCCTAATTCGGCGCCCCTATCTCGGTGGTTCTTACTAGAAATCACCGAGATAGGGCTTTTTTAAAACTTTGGGAACCTATTTAGGCTACAAACCGCCAAAATATGTTTTTTTTAACTCGAGCATCTATCGCGACAGTTTCTTATTAAAACCACTGAGATAGATTTTTCCTTTTTTGAAAAACACATTATTCAGCGGTTCTAGCAATAATCGCCGAATTAGATGCACTCTATTTCGGTGGCTCTTGAAATAAACCGCCAAGATAGATTGTTAGCTAATACAAAAATTTTCTTCCTCCTCCCTAACTCAGCCTCACTCACTCACGGATGCATGCACTCGCTGCCATACTTGCGAACTTGACGACAATTTTGCGACCTGCGACCACAACCACCGGTACACGGTGACAACAACCGCCACCGTTATGGCTCCCTTCATCCTCCTCGTGTGGTCTGCAGGCCGTCAACTACCCTGCTACATCAGGATTTTACAACCCTTACTTCAGAACAAGGAACATACATACTTTGCGGCTTGTTACGATAATCAATCTCTTCACTTAGTATAATTTCGCAACCCTAATTAACTCGTGAACTAGAAATACATGCTCTACGGTTTATTGAATGCAAACTAGGAATACTTGCTCTGTGGTTTATTCTAGCGAACCGGAAACATGCTCTACATTTTTTCTTCATTTTCTAGGGAATTAGGAACATATATGCTTGCTCGTTTCTTTTTTTCCTTTGTCAATTTGGTTTATCAACTCACACACCATTGAAGTCAAGGCTGAATTTTTCTGGATTTTTGTAATCCAAATTGAGTTTGTTTCTCTACTGACGGTAATTTTGAATCCCAAATGAATTGGCGAATAATGACGTACATGCTCTAAGCTCTTCTTCGTGTTCTTATTGTGTGTGCACAGGTACTATAGCTCGCACACCATTGAACGGGGCTGAGTTGTTCTAGAACCGATAATAATCTCCAGGAGCATCTTGTTTCTCTTCACACACGGTAATTTTGCAACCCAAATTGACTAGCTAACACTGATTGTTGCCAATTGCTGAAAGTTTCTAAAAATTGGTGTGGTTAGTAAATTTGTATCAATTGTTGATTGTTACCAATTGTTGAAAACTATTGTGGTTCTATAAAGTTGGTAAGTGCTTAATTATAGCAATGATATGTGTACAATTATGCAAAGGTCATGTTGATTTGTAATAGAAATGTGTTGGTTAATTTTGTAATCCTAACTACGCACAATGAACATACATGTTGTTGCATTTCTCTTCATTCTCTCCACTCACTATAATTTTGCAATCCTAACTACGAACAATGAACGTACATGCTGCTACGTTTCTCTTCATTCTCTTCACTCACTATAATTTTGCAATCCTAATTATGAACAAGGAGCATACATGTTGTTGCGTTTCTTTTCTAATTTTTCCTTTGCGCCTTTGCATATACATATCAGAAATGGTATTGCTGCATCTCTCACACACCAGCCTACCTCTCGCATTCCAGTCTCCCCTCTCTTTATAAATCCTAAAAAACAAGTAAGTATTTTGATTTCGGTTTGTTTTAAAATTGCAATGATTTGTTGAAATTAAAATGCTAGTTTATTTGGGTTGGAACCTTAGAGTTAGGCTAGCTTACTTGATAGTCATCCAGTCACGCTCCATTAAACGTTTTAGTTTTAGGTAGAGTAATTCTTATACCCGTTTTGTGTGTCACATATAGTATGGAGCGTGACTGGATGTATGGTGATCGAAGGGATCACTTTGACAAGATGCTAAAAGAGTTTTGCAAAACGGTAGTGCAACACAAGGACAGAACAAAGGCGGTGAAAATTCCATGTCCTTGTGTTGATTGTGGTGTGGTAAGGAAACATTCAAGCATCGACGTCATACAATTCCATCTGAAGACCCGTGGTTTCATGCCGTATTATAGAAGATTTGAATTTTCATGGAGAATTTGTTCAAGATAATCCTTCAACTTCGTACAGCCATTGGTATGATTATGCTTGTTGTGTTGTATGTGATTTCGAGGCTCCAACACGGTGTCGTTTCTACTTAGGTGTTCAGTGGTTACGTTGGTTTGGTGTGGTTTGTGAGTTGTTGTGCGGGTTCAGTTGAAGGATTTCTTCTCTACAATCGAGGTAGGTGGTGAATGGATTCGATGTGGTTGTTCAACCATGGGGAACTGAGAAATTTGATTGAATTGTGGTTGTGCTTTCTATGCGCTTATTATGTTGTTCTTCCCTCTGTTTTGCGGCTTCTGTTGTCATGAAAACCCCCGTGGAAATGTGTGATTCTGATTTTTCTCTTTTTTAGACTTGTCCGAACTTCCATCCGGACATGCATGTTCAGGCGGCATGCAAGGACGAAGTTTGAGTTTGTAGTTTGACTTGTGTTTGAACTTGTAAGCCCGGCACAAGTTCGGACTATCTCATAAGTTTGCCTTCGGACTGTGTCTGAGCTTGCAATTTCGAACGCAAGTTGGGACAAATGGTTTTCTAGATGTTTGAAGTTTTGGCTTGTGTCTGAACATGCATGGCTGAACACAAGTCCATACAACACTCTGATTTTGGCTATAGTCACTAGTAGGAAAACAGCCTATTTCTGCGGTTGTAAAGGGCCTATTTCTGCGGTTTACAACCGCAGAAATGAGCACCGCAGAAATAGGTATTTTAACCTATTTCGGCGGTTACTAAGAACCGCCGAAATAGATCAATTCCATTTGACCGTCTTCGTTTGACCTGGCCACCTATTTCGGCGGTTCTTAACAAGGAACCGCCGAAATAGGTGGCCAGGTCAAACGAAGACGGTCAAATGGAATTGATCTATTTCGGCGGTTCTTAGTAGGAACCGCCGAAATAGGCTTTTTTTTTTGTTTTTTCCTTTCCAGCTTATTAATGCACCCAAATACACCACAAAATTAACAAACCTGTAAAGACATTGTATAATGCTGCCACCACAGTGGGGCGCCTCAGTAGCATACTATAAACCCATAAAGCGGCCATAATCATCGGCACGCATCAATAAATGCAAGAAAAGTAAGAAAATTCATAACAAAAATAAGGATTAGTTGTACACTTCACCACACTCTCCACTCCACACCACACTCCATTACAATATACAATTCACTACGTTTCAATCTAATGAAATACATAATAACACAAGTAACGTTCAACGCAAACTAACTTTAGAGGAATCAACTAAGTACGTCGATGGAGATAAATTCTGCCCAATCCTCGAGGATTTCCGATATGTGCCTATCTTCATAACTTCCAATGCCCACGATTTCTTCGAAAGCCTTGAACAAACAAAAATAAATAGTTAATGAGACACTACACAAAGAATGACAAAGAATAAAAATACATATAAACCAAGACTTTCAAAGATAGTTTTATACCATGTCCAATGATTTTTCTGGCAAAAACTTGGATGATGCTACTAAGTCGTGCATAAACCTCATAACATAGTAACCACATTCTGATCCACCAGGCTGTACTGGACACTATACATTCACACATTACGTTATCAGTCATACTTGCAGGTCTACTATTAACATGTTAACTATTTGCACAAAATAAGTAAAACTACCTTCACTGTAGTCCAAGGGATGTTCTTCGGTGTCTTTTGCAATGCACGCAGTGCAGCTTGGAAGCCACTATATAATACACAAATTAATCAAATTTAACGAAACAATTTATTAAGTTATGACAATTGTTGTATAATTTAAATAGCTCACCTCTTTAGAGCCGCTGCTATCGCTGGCTTCTTGGCACTCGTACCAAGTGAGTCGAACTGTAAGACTCTCGGGTATTTCATGACCAAAACCAACAACGACCAATGACGACTGCTCACGTGATGAATAAAATTGAAATCATAACACGGATAACATAACTTAAATAAAACGTAATAAGATATGGAAGTATGACTTACCCTTGATAATATGGCAGCATAATGTATGACTTGTCTGCACATTCATATATTGTGTTCGTCACGTACCGCAAAAGACTTTCAGGATCCATTGACATAGTCACTTCACTGCAAGTATCAGGGCATAGGAATCCGAAGCTGTTAGTCTGATGATCTCGTATCGCCTTGGAATGCACATGCCTGCACCATAAAGACAACAACATCAGTGAACGGCGTTAAAGTACAAAAACTAATTCAAGTATTTCATTAATATAGGAAAAGGTATGAGATCGCTCACATGCTAGCTGACTTCAGAATCGACACATTTAACCAGTCTCTCTTGAATACATCAACGAAGTCGGACATATATATATCGAACGTATGAGTCCGTCCTTCGGGTTCGTGATGGTGAAAAAGACCCTGGCTATCCTCCACTTGGATCCTATCACTCTGAGGTGACGTCATCAACAAGGCCGAGTGCAGAAGTCTCATGTTCTGTGACAACCCCTCCAATATGTTCTTCTCTACTAAAGCAGGTCTCATCATGAAATTGGAGGATGCCCCCGTGAGAGCTGGTGTGGCAACACTTTTTCCTTTTCCTTTAGAAGTTTTTTTCGACTTGACATTTTCCTAATTTGTTGATTAATTAAGTTTAAGTACTCACTCTAAACCATATACTAATTGAAATATCGGATAATTATAATTTTAGAGTAAGCGTTAATTGTGTTTACCTGGCCCGAGATTTTGACCCATGTACCCGGCCATTGGATTGTAGCTGTTTGAACAGAGCGAAGTATGTTTCTCTGTCCCAGAGGTACCGGTATAGCAACATCAGCATATTCTGTCACATAATCATCTACAAGCACCCGGACATACCCCTGCCGTAGTGGTTCACCGCCGACGGTGTCTGTACGAGATGAGGGAAACAATTTACCCCACGCCACCTTAATATCCTCACCTCCCATCGGCATGAACAGCGTGCATAAAACGGGTTCCTGAACATTAAGTAAAGAAGGGTTAAACGAACACAATCGAAGTAAATAGATGATAATAAATAATTTATTTTCTAAGTTAATGTGACTAACCTTAATAGATCCTATCGACTGCACACTACTCTGCCATACTGGTGTGCCCTCCTCCCTATCAGCTGATGGTGCATGGGCTGGTCTAGTCACCTCCTGACTACACATCTGTGAGGTATTTTAGTCATCTCCTCTGCAACCAACTGCTGAACATTCTGCCTAAGCCTCTGCTCCAACTCAGCAGTAGCCTTCAAATGTTCCTCATAGCTGATCATCCTTCCTTGTGAGCCTTTCCTAGACCCCGGATTGCCAAAAGCTTGGCGGATACCAACTTGTCCACCAAAACCAATAGCGCGACCAGGATGATCCACCTTTCCAAGAGCACGAGAAAGGGGATCATATTGTCTGTTCGGAGCCCAAGAACCCTCAGTAACTTGAGATTGTAACTCTTCCTATAAAACACAAAAATAACAAAATTCATTAATATACAGGTACACAAACAAATATTAAACTTATGAACCGAAATTAGATACCATTTGATTTATAATCTCTCTCGTGGCATCATCGTACTGAGGATTTTCCGGCGTCGAGTTTTTTGGCACTCGACTCAACTCCCACACCTTCATCCTTCTGTCGCTAGGAGGCACATCCTGTGGAAGCAAGCCTTTTGCTCCCACTCTGGTACGCGTTCGGCAATGCTTTTACCACCTAAGTGATGTGGGTATAGATTTTTCTTCGCATTTGCCTGCTGTTTTGCACGAACCGCCTACAAATACATATGTAACGTGTAAGATACAAATAAGCAAATAAAACTGCCATAATGTATAAAAGACAGCGTTGAATATTAGCTCTACCTGGTACTCTGGCGTGTGACGATACTCCACAAACCGCATCCACTGCTCCTCAGTGATGCCCTCGTACGCCTCCCAGGGTGGCAGTTCATCGCCTCTTTCTGCATCATCCGATTCAGGGTCTTGATACGCAGCACCATGAATGTACTTGTCAGAGAGGCTTTTCCTATGGTCGCGGAACTGTCGCCCCATTTTTTTCAGTATATCCTCCTTAAGAGAAGGATCAATGCAGAAACGACTCTACATAAACAATTATTAGTCATTTAGTAACACAAGTAACGAGAAATTCTAAAATTATATAACATATTATAAAAAAATAACACACCTGAAGAAGCCCAAACATAGTGTCCTTCAATGATTGTGGCACTTGCTTCCAATTGTGATTTATGTCGCAGTAAGTCTTGACCAGGTGGCCAGCATATGCAGTATAATCATGCTTCCAATTACCGTATGGCTGGTTGAACTCATTGAACTGCAAAGGCTTCGTGGGGGGGCCTTTAATTGCCTTCAGTGCACGGGTGGCACCTCTCTTCTTCACCTTCTGTCCGGAGGAGGAGGAAGCTGGTGGCTCTGTCGCCTGCTGTGATGGACAAGCATCATCCTCCGGTGGGTGAGTTGGCTTCCCCTTCTTTCCTCCTCGTGTGGCCCGTTTTGCTGGTCTCTTCTGATGAGGATCAGCTTCTTCAATGGGCTGGTCCATAGGGTGATCAGCCACTGCAGTAAAGATAAGTTAGTCAAATTAATTGGATGAATTTATAATGTAAAGACAAATGTTGAACAAGTCAAGAAAATAGTAAACATAACATTACCATAAATACTTCTATGTTTTGGTGTTATCAACCCAAAAACCCTCGTCATGGTCTGATCGTGCATAAATCAAGTCGTTTTGAGTATCAACATTTAAATCCCGCAACCCCGTAGGAAACAATGTTGTTCCTTCAATCGTCTCATTCTCATCATCATCATCCTCATTTTCATTTTCAATCTGAACCGGTCTTCTACCTGGAAGAACAACAGACCATCTGGAGTCTTTTGGATCCTGAACATACCACACTTGGTCACAATCTTTTCCCATAACAAACTGATCATCCTTAAAACTGGCACGTGTGAGATCAACCAAGGTAAGACCTCCATCGTTTTGGATTCCACGTCGGTTGTCCACCCATTTGCAGCGGAACACTAAAAACGAATCAATATGGTAGTCTAGCTCCCAAATGTCCTCGATAACACCGTAATACCAACTGGAGCTCCTCACTGGTTGAGACTGGTTACCGATGTGGTACTCATTGAATGCCGCTTCTATTTTTACTCCACTGTTCTGGTTTATTGATTTAGCATCTTGGCGTGCAGTGTAATAAGTATACCCACTAATGTCATACCCCTCAAATGATACAACATTAGGTTCAGGTCCTATTGCCAAAAATCTGATTTCTTCATTGAGAACTTCTGAATTTGATGACGCTTTTTCAAAGACATAATATTTGAACCATTGGACAAACAGTCGGTTTTGTTCTTTCGTAAGCCAAAGATGGTTTCTGGTAGGATTTTGTTGTCTCAACTCATTCATATGAGTATCAAAGAAGGGTTCAACAGCCTCAAGGTGTTGTAACACAAACAGATGTGCTTGATGAATCAGTTGACTTGGTACTTGCACAATCTTTCTTCCAATGACACCTTTGCCTTTATATCTGCCGTAGTGTCTTGGTTTTGGGATACCGATTGATTCTGCTTCATTCAGATAATCAGTCACAAATTCTGTGACTTCCTCAGTCACCGTTGCTTCAATTATGCTCCCTTCTGGTCGATATCTATTCCTCATTCTACCCTTTAGAATACCCATGTATCGTTCAAAAGGGTACATGTAGCGTAAGTAGACCGGACCACAAAATTGGATCTCTTGAACAATGTGGACTATCAAGTGCACCATTATGTCAAAGAATGATGGTGGGAAATACATCTCTAATTGACATAATGTTACCACAATTTCACGTTGTAGATCATCGAGAGAGTTTACATCAATTACCTTGCAGCAGACAGCATTGAAGAAGAAACACAATCTGGTTAACGCATTTCTGACATCATTTGGCAATATCCCACGGATTGCTACTGGCAGAAGATGTAACATCAATACATGATAATCGTGAGATTTCATGCCTAACAGTTTCAAATCCTTCATTGATACAATATTCTTCCAGTTTGAAGAATATCCAGATGGTACTCTTACCGAGTGTAGACATTTACAGAAGCTGATCTTCTCATTCTTTGAAAGTGTGTAGCATGCAGGAGGTAGGTATATTCGTCTCTCATTCTCCTGTGGGTGTAACTCTTTTCTTATACCCATGGCTTGCATGTCTTTTCTCACTTTCAATCCGTCTTTCGTTTTGCCGGGTATGTTGAGCAAAGTCCCACTCACTGCCTCACCAACATTCTTTACGATGTGCATGAAATCCAAACAGTGTCTGACAGGCAGGTGACGCCAATACGGTAAATCCCAGAAGATAGAGCATTTTTTCCAAATGTTCTTTGCCGGTTTTGATGTGTTTCCAAAGACGTTCACAATGTCCTTAACCTTTGCATACACTTCCTCAGAGGTCAAAGGTAGACGGGCCACTCGAGTCTCGGCCTCACCATTGAACAGTTTCTTCTTCTTACGATAAGGGTGATCTTCAGGTAGAAAACGTCGATGACACATGTAAACATTCTTACCACAATTTTGTAAACGGTCCGAACATGTGTCATCCTCGCACACCGGACATGCAAATGTTCCTTTCACAGTGTATCCAGACAAGTTCCCGTATGCAGGGAAATCGTTGACCGTACAGAACAACAACGCCTTGAGCGTGAAATTTTCCCTTGCATAAGCATCATACACAACGGTTCCCTCATTCCACAGCAACTTCAAATCATCAATCAATGGGGCGAGGTATACATCAATATTATTACCTGGCTGCTTGGGGCCAGATATCAAAAGTGATAACATTATGTACCTGCGTTTCATACACAACCACGAAGGCAAATTGTAGATCACTAGTAAAACGGGCCAAGTACTGTGTTGACTGCTTAATGTGCCGTACGGGTTCATCCCGTCAGTACATAGCCCAAGCCTCAAATTCCTATCTTCATCTCCAAAATGTTCTTTGAACCGTCTATTGATGTTTCTCCACTGAGGTCCATCTGCTGGATGTCTTAATTTCTCATCACTCTTTCTACCCTCTGCGTGCCATCGTAAGTTCTTTGCATCTTTCGGATTCGCAAACAACCGTTTGAATCTGGGTATAATCGGCAAATACCACAGTAATTTAGCTGGAGGGCTTTTTTTTTGAACGGAAGAGTACTCACCATCTTTATGCTTATACCGGGACAGCTGACATTTCGGGCAAGTGTCCAGATGTGCGTATTCACCCCTGTACAACACACAGTTGTTTGGACACGCGTGAATTTTTTTGTACTCTACTCCCATTGGACACACAATTTCTTTGCCTCATAGGTGGTGGTAGGGAGACCATTCTCATCCGGTAGCATATCATGAATCAGCTCGAGGAATGCCGAGAAACCTTTGTCACTCAATCCATATCTTCCCTTCAGGTTGAACAAATTCAATATAGCCGTCAATTTCGTGTACTTAGTGCACGTAGGATACAATGCCATCTTGGATGCGTCCAACAACCTTTGATACTCATCCGGTCGATCGACAAAATTATTCTCAACATTATCAAGCATCTCCATTATTTGCTCATCATGATAAGTCGGTTCACTGTCATTGACTCCGGAAGCATTTGGGATCGGTTCCGACTCGACAAATCAATGTGTGGTCGGTTCTCATCCTCTCCCTTTTCATTAATGTACGAGGACCCGACATTATGTTCAACACTTTCTCCATGAAAAATCCATCTTTATAGTGTGGCATGAAACCGCGAGTCTTCAGATGGAATTCAATTTCCACAATGTTTGAAAATTTCCTTAAGACACCGCAGTCAACACAAGGACAAGGTATTTTCTCCGCCTTTGTCATGTCCTTGTGCTGCACTGCCGCTTTGCAAAACTCTTTCTTTCACATGTTGCATAGTGATCCCCTCGCTCACCGTACATCCAGTCACGCTCCATACTTTATTTGAAATACAAAACGGTACGGTTAATGAAAGCGTGACTGTGTGCATATTAAATAAGCTAGCTACTCTAACTCTAAGGTTTCAACCTAAATAATATACTAGCACCTATATTATCTGAATACATAATCTCAATGATCCAACAAAAAGCAAAGTTTAGTAGCTTACTTGTACACAGAAAACGAAACAGCAACGGTGATGGAAGAAGGTGGAAAATAAGAGAGGTGGTTCACGGACTTAAATGTGGTGAGACCTGATAAAGACAAAATTTAGATATTGTTATACATATACACATACATCAAACAATATTAATTACAAAGAGATTTTGTTAAAAAAAAAAAATCAGCATGACCTTTGCATAATTTTATCTATCCCATGCTTATTATTAAGCATTCACCAATCATACAACAACACAAATTTCCATCACAAATCAAACTAATACCAAATTTATTCATCATACCAAATTTCAATATTTGGTGGAAATACAAAGTGTAAAAGAGAAAAAGAAAAGTTAGATTATATTACCGGTTCTTCCACTCCGCTTTCAATATACCGTGCAATGAATGGGGAAATCTTAAGCACTTCTCTACAGATAGAATAGAAACTCATTAGTTTATATATGTTAATTGTTCGTAATTAGCATTGTAAATATATATATAATAAGCTAAAAAGATGAAGATGTAAGTTGAGTATATTACGGGTTCACAAATGAAGTGTATTCAGCCCCGTACGACTTCAGTCTGGTGAGCCCATTTAGTGATTTCCCCCTACAAAGGCATAACCACACAAAATGAGTAAAAAAACAAAAATAAAACACAAAAATAAAACTATAAAATTAATTAACACTCGAGAAAAAATAAAACGCAAATAAAATAGAAAAAAATTATTAAAACTTATCAAGTAAATATATCCTAATTGAACTAAGAGAAAAAATAAATGTAGTACATACTATTAAACCTACAGAATTAAATTTGAAAGCTAAAAAAAGAATTATGTAACTTAATACTAAACCAATTCAAGTAATGACAAAATAAATAAAATAAACAAAGCAAACCGCAAAATCAAAACAAAAAGCAAAAAAAACAGAATACATACTAAAAGTCTAAAACGAAAGCAGCGTAATCCTAACTAATCAAATTTGACGTATAATTAAACAAAGTAAAAAAAAAACAAGAATAAAATAGAGTAATGAAAAAAAACACGTAACAAAATTTTAAAAAAGAAAGCAAATTAAAACTTAGCATGTAAATATTGCCTAATTGAATTAAGAGAAAAGATAAACGAACTACATACTATTAACCTACATAATTAAATTTGAAACCTAAAAAAAAAGAATTATGTAAACCTAATACTAAACCAATTCAAGTGATGACAAAATAAACAAAATAATTTTCAACACTCTTGCTCTAGTTTCTTTTTTCCTCAACTCAAGTCATCTAATTTCTAGGACAATTTTGACAGAGTTTCCCCTATAATTTTAGCATTGCCCACACACAATTTCAGCTCACCAACTCATTTCTAATATCCACAACAATCTTAATCACTAACACACATTAAATTCTGCACAAACTCATCTATTTCCCGTGGCTTCCAAGTCCTTTAATCATCATTTTATTAACACTAAAACAACTCAAACTCTTCCTCATTATAAAATAACACCACTAATACTCAAAGCAATGTAAATTCCTCATATTCAAGCAATTAAAAACGAAAAGCAAAACGCAAAATCAAAAACGAAAAGCAAAACAATCCGAACAAATACTAAAAGTCTAAAACGAAAGCAAGCTTAATCCTCACTAATCAAATTTGATGTATAATTACACAAAGTAGAAATAAAACAAGAATAAAAGAAAAGTAATGAAAAGTAAAAATCAAAAACAAAGGCACAACCTATGTAGCACCGAAACGTTTCGAAGTTTGGGGACGGGGACGTTTCTGAAACGGCGAAACGGCAATTTCAAAATATAGGAAAAATGGGGACGGGAACCGAAACGGCAAACAAATATAAAAAAATTATATTCTTCTAACATATATATAATAAGTTAAACTATATAAAAAACTTAAAAACGCAATCAACTAAAACATTTAAAAACTTTTAAGAGATAACTTTGTAAGTTTATAACTACATTACAGTAAAATAACAGTACATCCACATTGTAAACACAAAAAAGTTCACATGTGAAGATACTAGAACCATATCATAAAGCTAACTAACATATTACATATGTAAATAACTCATTATTACTTGCAGGTGCTTTTAAAAAGATTTTTTTATATCTGATGTTTATCTAACACAAAATCGTAGATTTAATGGGTGACGCTAATTATTCCGGCTGGTGCTAATGTTTTGGTTTTCGAAAAGAAGAAATCACGTTGGGTTAGTTTGCTCACTTTTTAATAGGAAGCGGTCAGTTTAATCGATCGGAGACAGTTAGTTTACTAAAAAATTGATAGGAAACGTTTCAAAAATTTTTAAACGTTTCAACGAAAATAAAAGGGTCATTGAAACGTTTCGCCGGCGCGTTTCGGGAGTGTCAAACTTCATTTTATTGCAGTCCCCGTGCTTCTTGGGCACAACCACACAAAATGAGCAAAAAAAACACAATTATTCACTCAAACATTTTGTCGAGCACCTTGTGTGCACATATAATTTCACTTCTACAATACTACTTATATACACAAATTTCATAAACTCCACTAATTCAATCATCCACATTCACATTCAACCACAATTTCAACAACAATCACAATAAATCCATAAATTTAGCTCAAAATCGAAATACCTTCAATACTCCCTCGAATCGCCTGCTGCTCCTCTCTTCTATTCGACTTCGCCGGCACCGACGACCGGAGGTGACGCGCGACGCGGCTGCGACGACAAGGCGGCGAGGAAGGCGCGGCAGCGAGGACGAGTGCGGCGGAAGCGGAAGGAGGTGAGGCGATCTGAGTCGCTCTTCGGTCGGAGCAGCAGCGGGAGTCGACAACGATTGAAGCGTCGGGGTGAAATGAGAGAATTAGGGTAGGGGTTGTTAATAAAGAACCTATTTCGGCGGTTCTTACCTAAGAACCGCCGAAATAGATCGTCGACATTTTTTTTTTAAAAGAGACCCTATCTCGGCGGTTCTTATGTCAAAACCGCCGAAATAGGTCGATTTCTATTTTTTTAAAAAATAATACAGACTATTTCGGCGGTTTTACATAAGAACCGCCGAAATAGGTCTGTTTTATTTTAAAAAAAAATAGAAATCGACCTATTTCGGCGGTTTTGACATAAGAACCACCGAGATAGGATCTCTATTTCTACGGTTGTTTAACAACCGCGGAAATAGGGGCGCAGAAAAGACCATTTTTGTACTAGTGAGTGTTCGTTTTAGCTCCGTTTTGGCTTCTGTCTGCATGCCTATGATCCCCTAAGTCTAATTAAGTGATCTACTCACATATTATGCAAGTTTATGCTCTTATGTTTTGAAAGTTTGGGCATTTCATTGAGGGACCTAGTTACTTATATTTTGAGCCATAGATGGCTGGGTCTAACTATCTTATAGCATGCTGCGTAGGATGTCCTTCTATTTTCTATCCTCTAGTTTCCCGGCCGGATGATTAGCGACCGACGAGTCTGACTAATGGTCTCAACCATTTCTGTCATGGGATCCTCTAATCCAAGGGCCTTCACCCCTTCCGTATGTGTATACTTATAACTAGTGTCTCACCCGTATTTGTGAATATGATAAGATTTGTTTTGAGTACTTTGATTAATGCTTCTGTTTCGTTGAGCTTGATGGCTTCTGTCATAAAATCTTCTTGCGGAAGTTTAGTTCCGTTTGCTTTTGGTATCTCATTTTGTTTTCAAATGTTTTGAGCATACTTTGTTGATGAAGTTTGCTATCTACTGAGATGTGCATGCTCACCTGTTTTCACTACCATATTGCAGATGGATCAACGTTGGTTACTAGCTACTAATTTGAGCAGTTTAATTTACTTTCTTTCATGAGTTATGTTTAGTTTTCGGACATGATGTTGACTACTCTTTAGCTTACATGCCTTTGAATATGAATTTGTATTTGATATGAATTTGTGGCTAAGTAAACTTTTTCGACTTTATTAATACAAGTATCTACTTTCGTTTTTGAGTATTTGTTTAGAAGCCTTGCGTAACTTAAGTAGTAAATGTGGTGTGTGACAGTCTCAGAACTAGCCTGGTTTTGGGGTCGTTACAAGTAGACTAAGCCAATCAACCCACAGCTGGAAGAAGTGGAAGTGCAACGTGGAAGGAAAACAGGTCAATATATATCAATAGAGTGGTATATAAGGGCATCCACAATGGCCATGAGTTACTTAACATATTTCTAGGTGCAGACGGTAGAATGTGCTGCTTGCCCGCGTCCAAATGGGTGCAACCGTGTCCATTTGGCAGTCCAGTCAGCTGCTGACTAGATTGTTTTGCTAATGGGGCTGCCTTTTTACTATATTAACTTCAATTGGTTGTAGCTTTTAAAATATAAGTCCAAAGTGAAAAAAAGTTATATCATTGATCATCTAAATTCAAGCTCTTCAAAACAAGACCAGACATGGATATGTTTTGACAACTTTAAAATTTTATATTTTTATATGTATATATCTATACATATCAACCATACTTGATTCACCCTATACAGTTTAAAATACACCATACAACAATAATAATACACTACAAAACAATAATGATTCATTATTTGTTTGAAATAGGTATGTTAAAAAATATATGATTCATTACAATAATGATCCATTATTAGTTTCAAAGTTTGTTATCTAATTCACTACTTGTTAGTTAATGAATTATAATATCAGTTTTAGTGAACATAAAATCAAAATTAATGAATCATATCTTCATTTTAGTGTATCATCGCAAACATATAAAAATAAAAAAATTTAAACAATAATGCAATACAAAACAATATTTGGTATGTATGAAAATATATGATTCACCATAGAAGATTTGAATTGCACCATACAATAAAATATATACACTACAAAACAATAATGATTTTTTTATCGGTTCCGAAGTTTGCTCTCAAACTCACCACTTATTAGTTAATGAATCATAATTTCAATTTTAGTGAATCATAATACCAAAGTTAATGAATCATATCATCATTTTAGTGTATCAACGTAAACATTTAAAAATAAAAAATTAAACAATAATACAACACAAAACAAATTTGGTATGTAACACAAACAAATTTGGTATGTACGGAAAATACATGATTCACCATATAAGGTTTAAAATACATGATACAATAATAATACACTACAAAATAATAATAATCTTTTATCGATTCCAAAGTGTGTTGTCTAATTCACCCCTTATTACTTAGTAAATCATAATATCAATTTTAATGAATCATAATATCAAAATTAATGAATCATATTATGGTTTTAGTGTTTCATCGTATACATGTAAAAATAATTTTTTTTCAAAGTTGTCAAAACATATCCATGTCTGGTCTTGTTTTGAAGAGGTCGAATTTAGGTGAACAATTATATAATTTTTTCATATTGAACTTATATATTAAAAGTTACATTCAATTGAAGTTAATATACTAAAAAGATAGCTCAGTCAACAGTCAACAGCTGGCTGGAGTACCAATTGGACCGGAGCACACAATAAGAGAGTTTCTTAAGATTCTTCTTAAGATTCTCATTCCTCGCACTATTTTCTTATCCCCTCCTCCCACTATATATTTTTTACTTTATCATCCCGTAAAATATTTATTAATAAATGGGAAATTACACCAAATACCACTGAGTTTTTGCTTAATTCACGAAATACCACTATGTTTTTAAAATTACACAAGATAACACTAAGTTTTTACTTATTTCATCAGATAACACTCTGTCTTATATTTTGTTAAATATTTCATCAATATTCTAGGAAAATGACTAAACTACCCATGTTATTAATTAACAACTTGAAAGTAATTTGTCATACTGTAAATTTCATAAGACACCACTTTTATTTAACTATTTATATGGGTACGTTAGTCTTTTTCTAGGGATATTAATGGAATATTTAACAAAATATGAGATAGAGTGTTATCTGATGAAATAAGTAAAAACTTACTGTTATCTTGTGTAATTTTAAAAATACAGTGGTATATCATGAATTAAGCAAAAACTCAGTAATATTTGTGTAAATCCCCTTAATAAATTGATGGCAGTGAAACAGGCAACCTAATTGAATGTCCGTATGTTCCCTTAAATAAGAATCAATGAAAAAAAATGGATATTCCACACCATTAAAAAGTCTTTTTAATTTTGGGAAAATTACATCCCCACCCATAACGTTTGGTGAAATTACACACCCCACCCACGAGGTTTCAAAAATTACTTTGTCCACCCATGTGGTTTCTTCTATTTTATGTCTGTCAATTTTTTTAATATTTAATCAACTTAAAAGATGCTTAAACATTGTTCAAAAGTGATAAAACTTTACATGGATGATGCTATGGTGTTATATTTTAACTTAGCGTGAAATCCAAAGTTTTAAGTTCATGTGTGATCCGTGAGACCCAATGAAACATATGATATGTCAACGTGTTTTCATTGGGTCCCACATGTCATATATGAGCTTTAAAAACTTTTGATTTGGCGTTGGACAAAAATATAACACCTTAGTATCATCTATGTAAAGTTTTATCAATTTTGGACAAGATTTAAGCATCTTTTAAGTTGATCAAATATTAGAAAAGTTGCCGGATGTAAAATAGAGGAAACCACATGGGTAGACAAAGTAATTTTTGAAACCTCATGGGTGGAGATATAATTTTCCCTTTAATTTTTTATTGACATATCTAGATGGAACTCATACTATTATGGATGCCGTGGAGCAATGGATTGCCCGGATGAGTGGAGCCCATCCTCAAAGATGAACTTCTGTTGTCATGCTTTGTGAAACGGGCCAGCACAATCGTCGTGTGGTAGGATTTCAAACGTCCTATTTAATTAGCCAAGGATCAGAAACTGTGCAATAGGTGTCGTGTTTCGAATCGCTTTTAATTTCCCCGATTATTCTGTTGCTCGTTTTAGATAGGGAGGCCACGCGGGATGTTTGTAATGTCGAACGGATCTAAATAGCCGTATATGATCACCCACAGGAATGTTACTGCTCGCTTCTGCGCCAAGAGAATAGCAACGTGGATTTATGAAGGGATGAGACAGATAAGCGCGCCGTGCAAGACGACGAGAACTTCACGTTCGTAGATGGATGGATGATCATCACGTCTTTATCGCATCTCTTGCGCCCACCTACCCTTAATGTGGCGCCAAATTAGGTGCCTACATATCAGTATTCGTCCTCTTACAACCTCGCAATTATTCCACTATTGACGGCAAACACAACACTAAAATGTCTCACTTTGTAGTCAATTATCAAAAGCAGCTAAAACAGGATAGACGATACTCAAATTAATAACAGTTGTTAAATTAGTGTTTAAATAAAGTAGAAAAATAATAATAGGATCTACATTAAAATAAATGCACAAAATTAGAGTCCACAAACGGACCCAATAGATAAGAGAGTGGAACCGTAAAACCAGAACTAAAATTGGTAAAATGAACCAGAAACTTTGGACGATGGTTTAGTTAACTAAATTATTTAACTTGTTGTGGTTTTAGGTTTTACTCGATTTGGTTTAATGAGAACAACTAGTTAAGTTCAATAAAATAAATAATAAAAAACTTATATTTTTTAGATTGGTAGAAGTATAATTAAACTATATAAAAAGTTGATCAAAACTGATGATTAATTATTTAAGAAATTTTGTTGGTTATATCCTAGATAGTTGTATATAAGTACTTGTTTTATAAAAGTTGTACTAATAAAATATGTACAAATATATATATATATATATATATATATAAAATTATATATTAAACTTTGATTACTGAATTATTACTGAATTATACTACATACATAATGATTTCTTAAAGAGAATAATAAATTTGTAAAACCTGTAATTTTACTATATAAATATACAAATGGTAAACTAGTTCCCAACTATTTACATTCTTGTTTTGCAGTCAACCACATAAAAAGTACAAAACATACTACCTCCGTCCAGTTTGACTGTCTTGTTTGCTTTTTGACACGTTTTTCCACTTCAATATTAAACATATTAGAAATTAATTTTACAAAATTAATTTTTGTAATGTATAGTTTATCACCTAAGGAATCTACTACAAAACTTAGATTTATAAAATTATATCATCTTATATGTTAAATATTGAAGTCAAACGACATGTCCAAATAGTAAACAGGACGGTCAAAAGGGACGGAGAGAGTATGAAAATTGGTGAACAGCATCTAAATTAACCGGTATTATTAAAAATAAAATTGAATAACTTAAAAGATCATATAACCAATCATGAACACCACCGACATTCATAAGCATGGCGTCATGCGTCCTACGTCATGTAATCATGTTGTGTCCATTTATTTTTTTATTACTATTAGTTCATTTTTACTATTAGTTCTCATTTGCTTTTTGGCATGTTTTTCCACTTCAATATTTAACATATAAGATAAATTAATTTTATGAAATTAAGTTTTGCATTATGTAGTTTATAACATAAAGAATCAATTACAAAACCTAGATTTGTGAAATTATATTATCATATATGTTAAATATTGAAGTCAAACGAGCTGCCCAAATAGTGAACCAGACGGTCAAGATGGGACGGAGGGAGTATTTTTTACTACCCCCGTCCCATCATAAGTGTTCTGTTTACTTTTTGGTACACTTTTCCAATTCAATATTAAATAGTATATAATATAAAATAATTTTTAAAAATTAAGTTGTACAATATATAGCTTATCACATAAGGATTCCACTATAAACATAGATTATAAAAAAATATATTATCTTACATGTTAAATACTCCCTCCGTTAATTAATATCTGTCGTTTTAGGTTGTGATTCTTTTCAAAAATATTTGTCATTCTAGCTTTTTGATACACTTCTTTCCACTTTTACCCCTATTATTCAATATAAAATTAATTATTATCTAAATGGAAAAGTAAAAAGTAGTGTCATTGTCCTACTTTTCTTAATAAGTGTGTAAATTTCTAAAATGACAGATTGTTGAACGGAGGGAGTATTGAAGTCAAAGGACACATCCAAATAGTAAAGTGGACGCTTTGACCGGAACGAGGAGAGTATGTTATAAGTCAATTGTTATATATCAATTTTTAAATTTATATATTTTTTAATTTGATAACTCACATCATTTATCAGTTTTAACTTTAAAAAAATAAATGAGGCGTCAGTCTAGTAGGATAAATGTTTTTTTAGGTTAGTGCACTAGCTATTTATATTATATTGAAAATGTTATATGTAAGGTGACATATATACAAAAGATACAATCCCCTACCGAACATCTAGCATATGTCTAAAAAGTAAAGAAACTTACATGATAAACCTTCATCTTCACCGTGAGCAACCTCCATAGCCGGTACTGGCGCCACCATCACCTTTATCAAACAGCTTTATATGGTGTGGATCTAAACTCTACTAGTCACAGTAGTTGGCAAACAAAGTCGAGTGACATCCATCGTCTCCATTGAGCATGAATTAGACAGTTGAGCTCATGAACCTTGCTGGAGAACACTTAAATAAAGCCGAGTGGTGGAGAACCTTGTACCCAAACCATACCCAAAACTTACCAAACCAAAAAAATAAAACAAGCTGGATAAACTAAAAAACACTCTCATGAGAGAGGAAACTACACTAGTAGAAAAAAGATTTAAAATGACGCACTTTAAACCACGGTTGTACAAAAAACGTCGTTTAAACATTATAAACCACGGTTCCAGGACGAACCGTCGTTTATCTTGCACGCCTCATCAGATAAATGACGGTTTCATAAAAAACTGTCGTTTAAAATTACACCGTTTAGAAGAAAAAACGACGGTTCCCACGCAACCGTCGTATAAAGTCTTTATAAACCACGGTTCTTAATGAACCGTCGTTTTATATTAAGCTCCAAAAATTTAAAACCACGGTTGTTACTAAAACCGTCGTTTATTGTTATCGCCGCATAGCCTTTAAACGACGGTTCCTTAATCAACCGTCGTTTAAAAGTATTTTACTAATACCCCCGACGCCCATTTTCTTCTTCCTCCCGACTTCTCTCTCGATTTTCCTATTGCGATTTCGTCTTCCCCGTCGAGCCAGTCACCTCGCCGTCGCCACTGGTGCTAGCCCCTGTCGCCGTCGCCGTCGACTTCTCCTCCGCCGCCCTATTCGATCTTCCCCCAGCCCTAGCTCGACATCGTCGTCTTCCCACGCAAGCAGACTCCATTAAAGCCGTCCCCCACCGCTCCAACCGCCGCCGTCTTCCCCCACCGCCCCAACCGCTGTCGGTGTCGCCCTGAAGCCGCACCAGAGCTCCACCATCTCCGCGAGCCACCACCTGCCAACGCCGCGCGCCGCCCAGCTCGAAGGTAAGGTTCGTATTTTTTTTTCTTCTTTTGTCTAACCGATCGATATACTATGGTAATATATGTCTTGCTCCTTTGGATTTGGTTAGGCAATTACAAAAAAAAACTGCATCTCGTATATGAGATTGAAAACAGAACTATGGGTTGTGATTGGTACTTGTTATTCTGGCTTATGGTGTGAGAGTTTCTATGTTTTCTGGGCTTGAGCTCTGACTTTGTGCTAAAGATTAGGCTGATATAATATGGATTATCAGCTCTGTATATAAAGCCTAATATTTTTGTTGCTGTAACGTGAACTATTCAGCAGTTTTCACCAACTAAATTATGCCATTTTGCCTCTCTTGTTGCTGCTGCAATCAGCCCCTGCATTATGTGTAATGCTTCAGTTTTAAACACCTATAAAAGCCACAATATGGACACAGTCGAACCTGTTTTGCTTAGTTTTTTTTTCTTCGATTGTGAGTTGCTATGGAGCTTGACAAAGTTTAGCATCAGATTTTTCTGCATAACAATGAATAAGTTTCAACAGTTTAAAGCCTCAGAAACGTGCTGTTATCGCTTCTATTTGCTGTTAGTTATACCATATTGTGGGCAGTTTACTTGTGTACTGGTTGAGTTATATCACAACCTGTTTTGAGTCCTCTTTGACCATAGTTTTACTAGTTTAATAGGCGCAAATAATTATGCTTAAAACAAACAAATCTACCGAATACCAATTACCTATGATGCTATCAGGTTGTCACCACTAAATCGTCCGTTTTAACAGTCATTATTGAGCATTGTATGAGTTTTTTTTGTTTTTGCACTCATCTTAAATAAGGGTGTTCTGCCCTGATTTGGTAGTTAAACAGATTTTAATTAGTTGTTAAACAACAAAGAGTGTGGAGTCTGTTGCAATACGCAAAGGTCATGCCCAATTTTTTCCAGAATTAAACCTTATTCTTATTTTATTGGATAGGTATTACTACCGTTGAAAAATTCCTCTTCCATCCCATTTCCGAGTTGACCATCACTACTCACTAGGTTAGTATTTTAAGAATGATTCAAAAACATGGTTTGTTCAAAATTTATTCGTTTGTTCAATTATTCATGTTTTTTTAATTATAACCTTATCATAATATCATTAGGTGTTACTGCATCACGTTTCTTCTTCATCTACCTCCCGCCAGCTGACCATCAGTACTCATCAGGTTGGTATTTTAAATGTTTCAAATTTATTCTTGTTTTTCTATTAAAGAATGGAAAATCAATTCAAAATTTATTCGTTTGTTCAATTATTCTTGCTTTTCTTGCACAATACCATTTTTAATTTTTTTATAACTTTTATGATGAACTTATCATTTCTTGATTGAAGTCACAGTCTTGAATTTCTGACGAGGCCGATTGTCGCCCTAACTGCTGCCACGCACGTCAACCTCTGCCACCGGCTTGCCTGATCTGAACCCACGGTAGTATTCTGGCATAGCGCTAGCAATTATCTTGACCTAAACCAAAACATTCCAATTGATTATTTTTTAATATATCTAAAGCTACATTTTTCTGTAGTTGTTACCTCCTCATTGCGCTAACTATTTTTTGAACTAGCGATTTCTAGGTTGCTTCGAGCTCGACCAGAATCAGACTGAAGACGCGAGGGGAGCAAACAAATCGAACTGGTATAATACTCGAATTTAATTATGATTCTGGAAGTTCTATATTTTAGTGGCATGCTTACTAATTTGAGTGATCCACTATAAACTGCTGCTGCTTGACATAAATATAATATGCATGCTTCCCATTCAGATGATGTCTATTGTGTGCGTTTTGCTGAGAATGTTGTTATTGTGTTTTGATTTGCATATATAAAAAAGTGTGGAGTACCTAAAAATACGTAAAGGTCATGCCAAATTTTTTCCAGAATTTAACCTTATTTATTATTTCATTGAATAGGTGTCATATACTACGTGCAAGAACATCTGTCACACTTGGCTCTTCTCTATCTTGTGCAGTGCGCTAGCTGACCATCCAGTACTCATCAGGTTGGTATTTAAAATGTTTCATCAATTTATTTTTGTTTTTCTATAAACAATGGAAATCATTCAAACATAGAATTACCTGTCTGAGATTTACCTGATAGAGGTATGTCTTAGATAGTCCCTGTTGGGACTGTCCAATGACCTTTGAGCTCACCATCTAGGTTTGTGAATGAGTTAATAATATACATAGTTCAGTGATAATTTCAGTAGCATTACCCTAGTGTTCTTCTAGTGTACATATATATATATGTGAATTGAAACGATTCATATATATATATCTACACTAGGAGAAACTGTAGGGTAATGCTGCCGAAATTATCACTGAACTACTATATATTATTAACTTGTTCCTAGGTGAGATCGAAGGTGATTGGATAGGTTTAGGTTGTTAAATCTGTAGATAAAAAGGAGGAGATCAATGGAACGAGTTCACGACATCTGGTGTGTGTTGAAAAAAGGAGATAGAGCGCTCTCGGTGATGTACAGTGACAGATTGGACATCAAGTACCTAGAAGGGGTCAATAAATTTTGCAAAATCCTTGTTGACAATCTTAAACCAAGGGATAAGGGATATATTCGATGTCCTTGTGTCGATTGCAAGAACGACTTCAAATACCGAGGTGTGGACAAGATTAAGGATCATCTGATTCACAGAGGGTTTAGATGATTATGACCCATAACAATACTGCATGGTCAACATTCAGTACAAGTGTTTGAATGTGCTGATAACGGCGTTGTAGAACAATCAGAATGGATGCTTCGCACGATTTTTGGGATACTCAGATGATTCACTAGGTAGTGATTCAGATGATCAGGAGGACCTTAATGCAATGATGGAAGATGTAACAACATTTTCCAACAAACCCAAAAATTTGAAAATCTGATGCAAGCATCGAAGGAACCCGCTGTACAGGTTGTGAAACGCAAACAACAAACAAATTGAGCGTTGTCCTAAAACTATTCAATCTAAGGCGAGACATGGATGGAGTGATGTCAGTTTTACAGATCTTTTACAACTGCTGAAGGATTTACTACCTAAGGACAATGTGATATACCCACAACAACTTATGAAGCAAAGAGTTAATGTGTCCGATGGGTATGGAATATAAAAAATACATGCTTGTCCAATGGTGTATGTTGTATTGGAAGGATAATGAGTTGGATGACCATTGCTTCTGAATGTGGGGAATCACGCTATGTAAAAAAGGGTGAAAGAACCACATAAGCACTAAAGTGGGCTCTCCGCGAAGGTGTTGTGGTATCTTCCGATAATTCCCCGAATTCAAACGTTTGTTTGCAGTTCAGAAAGATGCTGAGAACCTCCGATGGCATGCTACCCTAGAAAGGATGATGGTAAATTGAGACATCCAGCCGATTCACCACAATGGAGAAACATTGACAGAATATACCCTCAGTTCGGTACAGACCCAGGAACTTAAGACTTGGTTTATGCACTGATGGGATGAACCCTTATGGCACTTTGAGCGTATACACAGTACTTGGCCTGTTTTATTTATTGACAATATACAATCTGCCGCCATGGTTATGTATGAAACCCCGACATATTCTCCTCTCTCTGTTGATATCGGTTCCGAAACAACTGGGAAACAAAATTGATGTGTTTTGCAACCACTTATTGACGATTTACAATTGTTGTGAAATGAAGGTGCGACGGTGTATGATTTATATGGTATGGAAAACTTCACGCTCCGGGCTATGTTTGTTGTACGATCAATGATTTCCCTGCATACGGCAACCTCTCGGGATACACAATTAAAGGAGCTCTAGCGTGCCCTATATGTGGAGATAGAACTTGCAGTATCCGTTAAAACACAGTGGAAAAAATGTGTACATGGGCCATCGGAAATTCCTCCCTAAAGGGCACAAATACCGTAAGATGACAAAAGAGTTTGATGGAAAAACGGATCATGCAGTCGCTCGACCACCACTATCTGCTGCTGAGACGTACAATCAGTTGAAGAATGTTGTGAACAACTTCGGTCCACCAATTAAAGCCACTGAAAAGAGCATTTGGAAGAAAAAATCAATATTTGGGAACTTGAATATTGGCAACATTTAGAGGTGAGACATTGCATTGATGCTATGCACGTGGAGAAAACATTGGTGAAAGTGTATCTGTGACACTACTAAACGTGAAAGGAAAGACAAAAGACCATTTGAAGGGTAGAAAAGATCTGGTTGAATTGGGTATACGAGGTGCAGAAGAAGTACAAGGTCGCGGATGAACTTCGACAAAGATTGAATCACTTCTAGCGACATCACTGCGACAGTTCAAGCATCGGTTGGTAGATGGCTGGATTACCAAACCGGGCTCTAAGAGGTCACCGCCGTGGGTAGTGTATGATGGTATGATCACGGAGGAGGACTGGAAGATATTCTACGACCATCGCCAGACTGAAGAGTTTAAGGTACTTTTACAATTATTCTTTCTTAATTATTTAAGGAATAAAATTTAACAATTTTTTTTTATTATGTATAACTTACAAATATACAAATTTTGTAACAGTTACGTCAAGAACAAGCGAGACGTAACCGGGCGAAGAATATCTACAAGCACTTCATGGGGCGAGCTGGATACACGGGGCGGTTGGAGAAGTGGAAGAGCGAGGGCTTACTGACTAAAACTAATGAAGACGACACTCAGTCAGTTATTGATGATGTTGACGATGCAGTAGAGTGCAGACATTTATGCTGGGTGAATGGTGAAAAATGACGAGGGGGTATATGTGTTCCTGCAAAGCGAGACTGCTGAGTTGGCGTCCAAGATTGTAAGTATATATATTTAAAAGTTGTTTTTACTAATTAGTAAGTTCATTTCTAATATTTTTGTTATTTTAAAAAAGTCTGGCTCAACTGAGCGATGAGAGATGGTTCCGGCCCCTTCGTCTCAGATGATCCACTGAATAAGGCCCTTGGGCAAAAGGATCATCCAGGGCGAGTGCGGGGGCTTGGAGGAGAAGTTCGCCAAAAGACGTGTTTCCTACGTCTCGATCGAGAGTACCACAGGCTGAAATGATAGAGAATGGTGGATGAACGGGTGCATGACCGGTTGGAGGAGTCAGAGAGACGTCACACTGAGTCGGAAAGACGCCACGCTGAGGAGCGTCAAGCCTACGAGGAGCGCCTGCGAAGACTTGAGGCTTTAGTATTGGGCCAGGTGCATGCTCCTACAACCGACCCTACTCCTACACCGGTACCTACTGCTAGACCGACGTCTGCTCCTACAACGACGGCGGATACTGTCGATGATCCTACAACACCGACGTCTGCTCCTACCACGACGGCGGATACTCCGATGGTCGATCATCCTGCACCTTCTTCTCCTACCAGAGACACATTTCCTTATCAAAACCTTCCGGTTTGTTCTTTTTTCCTCCTTAGTTATTTTAAACAATATAATTTTATTAGCTTGCTTATTGTTGTGAGTTGATGTATGTGGCTAAATAATGTCATTTGTTTCAAGTGTCGGATTGTGGGACTGTTCATGTTGCATTCGGTCGGGTTTTATAGACCGGACCGAACACTGTAGTACATTTCAAGCCCATCCCACCTCTCCACGCTCGTGTGATGGTAGACGATATTGTGCAAGGTCATGAGGACTCTCCCCTTCCGTTGGAGTGGAATCAGTGGAGTAAAATAGGTCAAGCAAAATCTTCAGTTGTTCTATGGCCATATTCTCTCATTGATGTCAGTAGTGACAAGGTAAACTATTTAATTACATGCTTAGTGTTTAGTTTTTAACTTGACTGTTGACTGATATGTTTATTATTTAAATTTTGTATACTATTAGATTGATAAGGAATTAAGACCGGTTAAGAAGAGGAAAGTGGATAAGGGGAAGAAATTGTGAAATCAAATGAGGAGAGTCAGAGTGTGAGAAAGGAAGTGGTCAAACCTTTCGATATGACTCCTAGGAGATCCCCCATTCTGACACCCAAGTATCTGAAGATGTTGACCTCCTATCAAAAAATGTTGTATGACTTTTTCATGATGAAGCCGCAGTCTGTCACCAATTTCAACATGAAAGTGTCTAAGCATGTTTTCCACTCCCCCCCCGAGCCCAGAGATCTGATGATTACCGTGAGCGATCTAAGAGAATTTTTGATGGGAGACCTGCTTAACATCTCTGTGATTCAGGCCTATGTGTGTAAGTATCTTTTAAATTATTAAATTATCTTTCATTTTTTTAAGCTATTTAACATATCTTATGAAAAAATGTTGTTTAGGTGTTTGACTACCAGACTGATATCGAACAAGAGATTATCTTCCATCTCTTTCTTGTGCCCGCAATTGATGTCAGCAAGTCAGGCCGCATTGGATGCGCAAGGATGTGCACAGCACGTGAGGCAGGGATTTTGTGCTGCGGCGCGAAGAAGAAGCAAATATTTGCTGATCCCATATCATCAGATGTAAGTACACAATAACTGGAATTTTTTGCTTCTTAATTGTGATAATTAAAAACATTGTTCTACAAAACATTCTTTGTTTTATCTGTGGCAGCAATCATTGGATGTTGATGGTGTTGTGTATCGACACCTCATGCTTGTTGATACTAGACCCATTGGGCGGCCCTGATGACCTTCGAGAGATCGTTTAGAGAAATATTTGAAGGAGTGAGTATTCAAATTTTAATGCATTCTGTATTTATTTTAAGCTTGTCCTAGATTATTGACAATAAATGACTTCATTTTAAAATGCTGTATTTATG
The DNA here is from genome assembly GCA_023374045.1 of Limonium bicolor. NCBI lineage: Eukaryota > Viridiplantae > Streptophyta > Magnoliopsida > Caryophyllales > Plumbaginaceae > Limonium > Limonium bicolor. The sequence continues at coordinate 444,310,119 of CM041776.1, forward strand.
CAGGGGTCATAAGCTTGGTTTGAGCGATGCGAAGAAACCATTCTCCATCTTGGACTTCCATTACATACGTGTAAGTAATCATTTAATTTATGCATTTTTGTATTAAAGTTAAACGTTTAATTTTTTGATCTATCTAAAGTTGGTAATCCATGGATGGTGTGATGACAGTGTCCTCAGCAGCTTGATTCACGAAGCTGTGGCTATTATGTGATGCGGTACATGTTCGAGATTGTACAAAATATTGACACGCTTGCTGATGATGACAAGGTAAACCATACCAATCAAAGTTTTAGTTAAAGTTATTGCATTTGAAATAAAATTGTGTACTAATGATGATCAGTTTCTTTTTATGGACAGATCGTTTCTTTTTTCACAAAAGCAGGGAGCACGTATTCCAAAGGGGATCTCGACTTTGTAAGAGATCATCTATCGCAGTTTTTGGTGTAAAAATTACTTGAGTGTTTCTTAGATCTTATATCCTAGTGTACGTAGTTAGACTTAGACTTTTGATTTTGCTGAAGCAACTCTCAAAGTTTGTAAAGTTCAACTCTCTCTTATTTTTGAAAGTTTGAATGGGTTTGTTTGCAATTCGTTTTCAATGTTGCAATTCAAACTGGCAACTTGGTTTATGGTCATAGTATGGTTGGTTATCAAGGGCAATACCAGTTGGATGCCCTGTACAGGTTGTATATACGATTGTAAATTGGGTTGTGTTGGAAAACATATGTGGTAGATGCTAAAAAAACAAAAAAAAAAAAAAAAAAAAACCACGGTTCACTTAAAACCGTGGTTTAAAACTCAATGGAACGACGAGTATAAACCACGGTTTATTGTAAAACCGTCGTATAAAGTAGTCATATACCACGGTTATCAACAGAACCGTCGTATAAAACGCAATGAAACAGATTATATACCACGGTTTTTAAAGCCAAACCGTCGTATAAAAGCGGTCTGACCCGCGACACAAAGGGCTTTAAACGACGGTTGTAGAAGAACCGTGGTTTATAATGACTTTTAAACGACGGTTTTCGAACCGTGGTTTATAGTCATTTCCAATATACCACGCGAGTATAAACCACGGTTTCTAACCGTGGTATATAGGCAAAAAAACCGTGGTAAAACATTTTCTGCACTAGTGCTAGAAACTAAAGAAGAAAGATGAAGAAAAATAACAATTAGTCCATAATAGTAAGACAGTAGAAAGAAGAAGTAAGGATGAGAAGAAAAGATTGAGTAGAAAAAGAGAGAGGAGAGAAGAGAAAACGTTTACTCTCTCAAAAACTATATTGTAGACATTTTAGTAGGATAATTGTTATTCATGTCCTGTATATATACGTACATTTTTATCAAGGAGTACATAGTCGCGATATGTTAATGCATATTGTAAGTGTACTGATATTCGCAAGTGATTTGTCTGGTGTGCTAAATTTAATGGTTGATCTATGAGAATGGAAGAATAAAGCATAACCATTGGTATTTACTTGATTCTAGAATTTCAGCTAGGACGAAATGAAACCTCATTTGCAAGATCTCCACTAATTCCCAAGTCACATATGCTAGAAAGGTTAAGCTACTAATTTCTCATATATGCTAGAAAGGTTAAGCTACTAATTTCTCTCACATATATATTTATATACATGGATGTACTCAACTCTTTGCATTTTCAAATAAAAAAAAAACTCTTTTAGATAGTATCTCTTTAGATATTGATAAAAACGCCACAAATTACCAAGAGAGAGGAAGGAAATATGCTAGAAAAACACTTTAGTTTTGTTCTTAGTTCAGTCTTTATTTATGAACATATAAGTTGTAAAGACAACGTGTATGTGAGGGACTATCGGCAGTTATCCTACGAGTTGAGTTTCTATTCGTCTTGTACAATTTGATTGATTAATTTCTTGAAACTAGAGGTGATCATTATGGCGGTCGGGTTTGGGCCGGGCCAGAAGAAAATTTTAGGCCCATCAGGTCTATTTAAGAAAACCAAGCCTGGTTTTTTATACGTTCGGGTCGGGTCGGGCTAGGCCTGGCTTTTTCCAAGCTTTGTCGTTGCCCGGCCCGTCCGGCCCTGTTTTTTTATTTTTTTATATAAATTAGTAAAAAATTTGAATTTAATAAAAAAAATTATAAAAATATATTTTAATATAGATTAATTTATTATATATAGTTTATTTAAATTTATAAATATTTTAGTATATATTATATAAAAATTTAATATGTATATATTTTATTTTTTGAAAAAAATAATAAATAATATAAAAGCGGGCCGGGCCGGGAATGTCCACGGGTTCAAAAATGTGCCGCGGCCCAGCCCGGTTTTTAATTCAGGCTTGATTTTATGTCCAAGCCCGCCCGGAAGCCCAATCTGGCTCGGGCCCATTGAGCTTTTTTACGGACCGGTTCGGGCCGGGCTGCCGGACCAGGCACATTATGATCAGCTCTACTTGAAACCAATGTGTGTTAATCATTATGTGTAAATGTATATTTACAGTAGTTTTTGATGTGAAAATTACCAGACCAAGGTTTGCCTATATTATCCCAACAACCTCTACAACCAGTTTTTAATAAAAGATCTTAACAGATTATTTACTCAATAATCAGAAGGAGTAAAATAAGAGGCACCGACATTATACTAGGAAATGGTTTAGAGATTTTTTAGGATCTTGTATTTTGTATTTATATTAGTTTTAGATAAAGATTTTTTGTAGATATTTAGGAGGTTGTTATCTGCCTCGAAGGTAGTATAAATGTACAACAAAAATATTAGAAAAGGTAGAGCTTCTACCGTAAAAAGATAGTCTTTGAGAGAGAAGAAGTTGTTCATAGTAATCAACGTTTTGTTTAGAATTAGATGTGAGAGTGATTGTTCAAAGTGTTGAACAGATCAGTCTCGTACTGAGGCTTATGATTTTATACATTACGAACTTACAAGTGGTATCAGAACAGGTTTACCCAATATAGAGGTTAACACTTCTGGGTAGATCGTGAAAGATTAGTTCATATTATGTAAAAGCACCAAGGTTGACGAAATTCAATTATTCCAAGTGGTGCGAACAGATGGATGCTCAGTTGATGTCCGTGGATTATAAGGTTTGGAAAGTGGTGATGCAAGGTGATTACAAACCTACTGTCGTTGTTGAAGATGCGAGACATAACAATCTTGAGGATCAATGGACAGAAGCGGATGAAAATCTTTTAAGCAAAAATAAACAAGCTTTTCGCATTCTTGTCTCCTCCTTGTCCGACAAAGATTCTGGAAGGGTCTTGGGTATAAGAAAGACAAAAGTTAGGACTTCCTGAAGATTGTTTATCAAGGGACAGAATCAATCCGCAAAGCCAAGAAGAAACAATTGCAATGAGATTTTAACAACTTTAAATTGTCAGAGGGTCCGAGTCTAGCACTGACGGTGGAAAGGTTCAGTGAAGTGCTTATGAAACTCAAAACGGTTGGGGTAACTCTTTCTAATGAGATTATTAATGAAAGATTTCTTGATTCACTAACCAAGGATTGGCTTAACTATACATCACTTCTTGAGCAAATGAAAGAATTATCATCTATGTCGTTTAAAGAATTATGTTCAGATTTGATGGTTCATGAAAGCAAGATGGAGGCACAAAATATAGTGGTACACAAGGATCTTGCACTAAAAGCAAAGATTCCCGTCGAGACACCATACTGGGGCTATGATGATGACATGGAGAATGAGATGACTATGTTGGCACAAGGACTGAAGCGCATTCTTAGTAAAAAACATGGAGGTTACCATGGTGAAAATTCTAAACGTAAGTATAATACCAGCAAGCATGAATGTTTCCGATGGCACAAAACAAGACATTTGATAAAGGATTGTCTGTTACTATCGAAACCTCCACAACATCGAGGATGTGAGGCACGTATGGCAGCCGCCGTGTGGGTGAGGATGATGCTGAATCAGATGGAATAGAAAGCAATGAAGCACATTTTTGCATGACTGCAATCCATCGGTCTCATACTAACGCTGCCAAATATGATGAGACTATGTGTTTAATGGCTAGAGATAAGGTACTTCAATCCCTCATAAGAGATCAGGTAAGTTCTCAAAGCTTGAATGATTTTTATGATAGTTCTACTAAGTCTCAAGTGTTTGATATGTTGAAAGATGCTCTTTCAAAAATTAGGGATTTGGAAGTGAAACAGGAACATACCACAGAGTCTCTTATTATAATTAGTAAACTACAAGAAGATATGGTTGTTTTGAAAGAAAAAAATAAGGATTTGGCATCTCAGTTAGTCTTAAACTCAGCTAAGGCTGTTCAATCCACGTTTACTGTATCTGTCAGTACTAAGCTAAGTTCTATCCCTGAGTGGGTAGAAAAAGAAATTCAATCTCTTAAAGCTGATAATGAGTGGATACGTCAGGATAATACTGATCTACAAAGGCAGTGTGATGCACTTAATAGAAAATTATACATTATGACTTTGGAAAATTCCTCTTGGTATAAAGGAAAAGCTAAACTTAATGAAATGGTAGGTCGACCTAATTAAGGGTGTGTTGGTTTTTATGACACTACTTCATCAACGTCTAATGTTTTACCTTAGAAACAAAATTCACAGACTAGGACTGATCCGACAAGATATCCTAGTGTTGCTAATCCATGAACTTCATATACTACTACTGTAAATGTTGCTTCACATGTAAGGGTAGAGTGCAGTTACTATCATATACATGGTCACCATATTCGTTCATGTCATAAGCTTCAATGCAAGAATGCTCGACTTGGTCAGTTTAATACTGTTAAACATGCTCAGTTTTATATCAATCTTAGACGTCCCAGACAACAATGGGTCCCTAAGCGGCACTAACTGTTTTCTATTCTTAGGATAATAAGACTTTCCAAATTGGTGGCTGATGGACTTTGGATGCTCTCGTCATACGGAAGGAAATCATACTCTACTAACTTTGATCTAGTTTTTCATGTAGGATCTACCCTCTTCCTAAGGGCTTTCACAGATCGAGACTGATAAAAAAAGAATTATTTCTGGTTATGCCCCAAATTGGTTGGTTCAAGCATGTTGTCTTGGTTTTTCTAAGAGGCAATCATATATTGCTCTCTACCTACAATATCAATTGGCTGACTATGGTGTTCCTCAGTCTCATGTGCCAATCTACTATGATATTCTCTTTAGTATTGCAATGACGAATGATTCAGTTCAATATTCCATGATTATACATTTTGAGATTCGCCACCACTTTTCTCAAAATCAAATTGGTGAGAATATTGTGGATCTCCCTCATTGTGCCACTGATCACAATTGGCAAACACTTTCACCAAAGCTCTTCCACGTGAAACATTAGCTTCCTTCACTCTTGCACTGTGGATATTCAATGTTGACAAAGGTGTATTCTTTTAATTTATATTTGACTTCTATTGTGTGCATCAAACTTGGTACTTTCGAGTGAGTGGAGTGTGACGTATATATATATTATTATTTCATTTTAATCCATAATAAAGTGATGATTACTTTTCTTTCTGTGGCATTTCTTGATTATTAATAAGGTGATCAGGATCAAATTCTAAGTTCGAACATTTAACATCTGGTGGCACTATCCATTTATAACCACCACTTAAATTTCCGGTTTTCTATACCTGACCAACTTTCCTCTCAGCATAGAACCCACTTTCGCTGGTCACTTTACACTCACCATTTCCTCTGCAAGTTTCCTGTACAATTTTGCCAATTTCTTTGATGCACACATTTTTACCTCATCAGTGGCTTTCATACTAGTCTTTTTGTTAGTCTCTTCTTCCTATTGATAAGTCGTAGACTTATCATATTTTATAAGCTAGATTTGTAGTTTTATTAGTTAAAATAAGATTAGAATAGATAGTATTTACATTGTTTTGTATGAAAAGCCATTTTATATGATCAGACTTATGCCTTGAGTGTTTTCCATGCAAGGGACAATTCCTACCGGATATGGAGCCGGATCCCTCATGCACGACATATGTGCGCAGCGGAAAAGAGTCTTGTCGGGCATGGTCGGGTATTTTGTAGCCGCATAAGCAAACGACGTGCCTATTCACCAAAAGATAGCGTTATTTACCGTTAGCAAAATACTCAGTGTCGGGTATTACCTGTCCGGCATAAGTGACTTTTCGCGCCCTGGCGGTTTCAACCGTTACTGAAAAGCACGTGTTTAATTCACATGCCGGATTACTTCTATCCGGCATGGGACCTGGTATCTGAAGATTTTTCAAGTCTATAAAAGGCCACGAGTCTGCACTTGGAGAACACACTTCTGTCATTATTTTACATTACAAATCGCCGAAGTCACGACGAACTGCTGCCAAGGAAGCGCTGCAATTCCAACCAGAAGAAAAAGACATTATCGAGTCGAGAGAATTCTCATCAAGTTGTACTCTCGTTCCTCTTTGTATCTTCTCTCAATGTTCTGGTTGGTTTGGTAGACTCTTTGGCTGCCTTGGTTAGATGATTATCTTGTAAACACTCATTGATCATTAATGGAATTTTCAAGTTCTTAACCCGAGTTCTAATCTCCTTACAAGTAGAACAAGGATTTTCTCTTGTTCTCTTATCTCTAAGTTCTATTTAAGGCTTTCAAAATCAAGAGTAGAATAGATTAGGATTTTGGTAATCTTTAATATTGTTGTTCTGAGAAGTGGGCAACAAATGTTAAGGTTTAGGATTAATCTCTTATTTTCCATTATTCTGTTTGTATTCGTGGCATAAATTATGCACGATGCGAATGAGAATGTTGAGTTCTTGTTGTCACACTAGAAACTGGAAATGGTATTTATGAAATGAACGATGCCGGACGTAGTGCCGGATGGAAGATGTCCGGCACGTTCAAAGTTTTTGAATGTGTCGGGTATTGGAGATCCGACATGACACCCGGCATATTCATTTTGTGAGAAAAAAATCCTTTTCGAGACTTGCCACCCTTGATCATTGGTCATATGAGTTCTTGCATTGATAATTAACCCTAATCCAGGTTAGTTCGTTGTGAATAGTTAATTTAGTTAGTTTAGTTAGGTTTAGTAATACTTATACACATTTCCCCCCTTTTATTTAGTAAGACTAGTAATTATCAAAGATAGGGCTAATTTTCTATACAAGTCCCTAGGGTTCGACATTTTTGGTCTTAATATGCTTCCTTGCTACTTTGACCGGGATTTTTGCTACCCGTACTTAGAGTTGTAGGATTTATTCTTTTTATTACTTTATTATTTGATTCTTTTGTACATAAATTTTCCCTACAATTATTTGATTAGCACCTATCGCATAAAGGATTCTCACGTAGTAACATGAAAAAGGGTGATTCACTTCTGGTTGTACAAGCATCGTCCAACTTCAAATGCTTGCTTGTCTCAGCACAAGGCTGAACATCCATGTCCAAGACTATAACTGAGGCTTATTGGGAAGAAATAAAGGAATTTTGTAACCTCTACAAATGGAGATTATTATCAGTTTACCACTTATGATGTACCATATGTTGCACGAGAATACACAAATCATTCTTCATATTGTACCTCTGGATGATGTCATGTCTACGCCTCTGGATCATAATCATGATTGGATCCACAAATCTCTCCAAGATCGGTCTTGGACTGAACGATGATCAATGCATTTTTAAACAACCACTAAAGGCTTCGGGTATGCCTTCACAACCCTCAGAGCTTGTGGCCTGTCTACCTAAGCAAATGAAGGAATTTGTAAAAGCTACTCTTGAAGACCTAACATATATTGTCGCACACTTGGCCATATGGTATTCTTGAAGTACGTGTTAATTTTTTGCCCTTTTACCTTGTCACCTATAATTTCGATAGCTAGCTTCTTAGTCAGCCTTAGCTTGACTCTGCCACACTTTCATGCATATTCATTGCCTTTTCTATGGACAACCTATCCTTATGTTCTGTGTTCCTACGCATGAATTTGTATAAAATGCCATTTTAATGATCTTGCATGCTATTTTACACTTCGTGAGATATACTTTTTAGTACCATTTTTTGTATTTCGCAAAAGGGGGAAATATGGTGGATAATTTGAATATGTTACTTGATTAACCAAATCTCATTCAAGTGCTGCAAGGTGTTAACATCTTCAGGGGGAATGCTCGTTTAAGGGGGAATGCTACATTATCTCACCATGCAAAGTTTGCTCACATCAAAAGGGGGGAAATTGTAAATGTATATTTACTGAAGGTTTTTTATGTGGAAAAATTACCAGACCAAGGCTTGCCTATATTATCTCAACAACCTCTACAGTCAACTTTAAGTAGAAGATCTTAACAGAATATTTACTCATAATAAGGAGTAAAATTAGAGGCACCAGCATTATACTAGAAAACGGTTTAGAGATATTTTAGGATCTTGTATTTTGTATTTCTATTAGTTTTAGATAAAAAAATTTGTAGATATTTAGGAGGTTGTTATCTGTCTCCAAGATAGTATAATGTACAGCAAAAACATCCGAAAAGGTAGAGCTTCTACCGTAAAAAGATAGTCTTTGAGAGAGAAGAGAGTTGTTGATAGTAATCAACATTTTGTCTAGAATTAGACGTGAGAGTAATTGTTCAAAGTGTTGAACGGATCAGTCTCGTACTGAGGCTTCTGATTTTATACATTGTGAACTTACACTATGTGTGTTGCTTCAGTGATGAAGACACAAATGTTGTAAACGTGCACCCTTTTTCGATTCACCCAAGTTAAAGTAACATGGTAAGTGCTAGATTGTTTATACCACCTTAGTTAAAGGGGGCAACTTAAAACAATTGTTTCCTCTAGTTGTTCTCTAGCGAAACTGGTGGTTATCTATGTGTACATAGGATCAACTGGAAAATAAAAAACTCGCCTCTATGGTTCATACTAACTACGACAAGCATAAAAGTTATGTCAAATCATTAATAAGGGGATTTAATAAGTCGTCCACATATTATATCAAACAATCCAGTCATCAATTTTTCATAAAAAGATTCGCATTCTAAATCCCACAAGGTCTCTCCCTCTCCCCTCGACGGGAGTACCATTCCCTCACCCGCCTTCCCGTCTATTTTTATGTTGTCTCTCAGTCTCTTTTTCGAGAACACCATGCATTCATAGTATGTTCTCTTGCTTGCATTTGATCTGGATGGGGTTGGGCTTGGGAATTGTCAAACCCCACCCTTGACCCTGTGAAGGCGAATCAACTTGTTGCACTTAACCTTGACCACCCCTTCATTTTAGGAAATATACCTTTCAATCTAATTTTTAAGAATGTGACAGGGCTAAGGTATGGAATCTTTGCTGGCCAGAAAAGAACCATAAGAAATGGATTGCATCTTCATCCAATTCCCCCGAGTTCATCATTGCAAGGCCAGAGGTAAGAAGACTTCAAGGCTGGTCGGAGGACATGTGACATTAAGGAAGGTTCCTTCCAGCTCAAGTTTCTAATTACTTGGTTCTCGCATAGGTTGCTGGTGTCCTGCATGCCTATCTCTAGTCATGATAGTTCTTCATTTTGGCAATCTAAAACCTTACTTGTTAAAATGGTTGTTATAATTCTCATGCTTCCTATGGTCCATGCACCTTTTAGTTTTTTTTCTCGCATGAGGATTCTCTAGTTCTTTTGCTTCTTTTTGTTAACCTAGTGATATCTAGGATAGTCTTAGTCCTAACACGAATAGTGGTAGATTGTTTAATAAGGTGATGTTTTGTTGATCGCCCCATAACTATTAAACAAGTCCTTTAAGACTTAAGTGTCTAGTATTGGCAATGGCTCAAGTATGCTGGTTAGATTTTCGCTGATCTAGGTTGGTGACGGTTGCTCATGTAATCCTTTTGTAATCAATATAATATTACCGCTGTCCCATATTGACCTTCCTATTTATTTTTTGGTACCATTTTTCATTTTAATATTAAACATATAAAATAAAATAATTTTACAAAACAAATTTCTACAACATGTAGTTTTTTACATGAGGGTTACATTGTAAAATTTAGATTTATATAATTTTGTTATCTTACATGTTAAATATTGAAGCCAAACAACACGCTCAGATAATGAATGACAAGGTCAAATAGGGGCGGAGGGAATATAAGGTATGGTAAGTAAAAAAAACAATCAAGTCATCTTCAAACACTGAAAAATACCCTTTTCAATTTACAGTTTGGAGCAGGGTGGCACTCTAGTTTGATTCAAAAGTACTCCAAACATGGCAAAATATCTGAAGAATCACCCGATCGAGGCAGTTGTTCCTAACACTGCACTACATTCTCAAACACCACCCGGTTTCGCTCAGTTGAGATACCCCAATGTCAGAACAAAAAAGTGTTGCTGCTACTCCCTACTACTCATATTGATATTCTAGTTTGTAGATACTGTTGTTTCCGACGCCACGTTTGATGATAGTGTTGTCTTCATTGTTGTTCAAGTTCATATATATGGTGCAAATTGTAACAAAGAAAATGCTTAGCAGAAAAGGGATTCAATCATACTGTCAGAGTGTTGTGTAAGTCTACTGTGAGGGGTAAGATCGAAACACGTCTAGCTACTTTTATAAATAACTAAAATTCGGCCTCGAGGTGGTGCAGCTATATAGATTGCATTTCTGTCACTAGTTATCAGATTTGTCAATTTCATCTTGTCTTCATTCAATCTTATCTCTAAACGGGTTCTCTAAATTTGCATTGTTTTTGAAATACCCCAAATCTAATTAACACTATAAAACCATTATATAATGAAAAATTAATCTAAGGATAAATCATTTCACGTACGCATGCAAACACATGCATGCAAACGTTACGTAAAAATAGTCGTTTCACCATAAACGCTAAAACGCCTTAGAAACATGCGATTAAGTGTGACCTTCTAAAACTAAAACCAAATGGTCATACCCTCATTATATGACTATACAAACATATTCCCCAGTCTATATTTAGTTAAAAGTGCAAAGTTCTCGGGAGTGCTCACACACGCCCCTTAAAGCACGAAAAACCCGGAAATGCTTTATAAGATGAAATAAATCATTACACTTCATTCGAAATGCACCATAACACCTTGTTAAACATTTAAGATGAATTCCTCACGCCAAATTCTCAATTAAACGCAAAGCGCTCAGAGGTTTCCGTTGGGGGCCCCATAAACCCCCGGGAATGCCCCGGAGAGATACCGACGAGGCACGAACTCCTATATAATCCATTCTTAGAGTTCCTAACATCATTATTCAACATTATAAAGAGAATGATCAAGCTACTTTTTCAAAAATACATGAAGTGCTCGGGGGAATTTCTTAACGCTCCTGTTTAGCCCCGGGAGTGTCCTGATTGCCCGGGAATTATGTCATGAGTTGATATAACCCCATATAACTCAATGTAACACCTTAATATATCATTAGTGACTATAAACAATGTTTATAAACACTTGGAACTCATAGTGACAACTTATTTTCCAAAATATCCTTAGAGCACAAAAACTCACCTTCAGGTGCCGTTAAAACGCGTTTTACACAATTACCTTGTAGCTTTTGAGATGCCACGAATTAGGAATCTTAAATGGGGATGAATTGACCATATAAACCAATTAAAGACAGTGCCAAACAAGCAGCACTAATGGGGCCAAAATTCTGCCTCAAATGTACTATAAAATCAACATTTAAAACTTATAAAATGACATAGAACATGGTGACTCACCTTCCCATGTGCTATAGGACGTACGGACAAGAGAATATAAGTCTCATTTGACCTCCATGCTGCCAAAATCCTGCACAAATCAAGGGCATGTTAGCTTGGCAAAAGTAAGGATAATAAATGGAAAAAGTAGATCTAGATCTAGGAAATTAATTGTTTAATACAAGAGACCATCCCATGTTTGTCCAAGGCAATTGACTGCCGATTGAAGAGGCTCAAATCATCCTTAGAGCCGTGTACCTACAAGAAGGAAAGAGAGACAAATCAACATTGAAAAATCAAAAGAACTAAACCTTACCTACCTTACCATACCACCTTGTCTAGCATGATTTAAGCAACTTATCTCTTGCCTCTTCACATGGCCGAAAGTGAGCCTTAATTGAAGGGTCTTTAGAGCCTGAAAATCAGCAACAAATTAATGAACAAGTCTTGACCTAACATGCCAATTATGGGTCCAAAATAAACAAATCAAAAACCAAACATTCCTAGCCTAAGTATACGGTTGCAATCCCATTCTTTCACTTCTTGCAACTGGATTGGTAAGTTCCCTCTCTTCTCCTTTCATCTTCTTCCTTTGAAGCTCTTAAGTCCATTAATGAAGGTTTAACTGCTATCTTCATTTCTATGGTAATTTCCTAGCATTTCTCATCAAGTCTTGAAGCAAGAACCTTCCTAGCATCAATACAAGTTTTCGGCAATCATTTGTACTCCAAGGAAGTGTCCTAAATCAAAATTAATCCAAGGAACATCCAAGATCATCTTAAGGTATTTTTCATGTTTGAAAATTTTTAAGACATGTTTTATACATATCCGGAAATCCTATGTCTTCTAAGGATATTTTCTTCATCAAATTCATGAAGGAAAATTGGTTCTCCATTCATCCTAGAAGTGCCAAAATTCCAAGAAGAAAATCCTAAGGTAAATCCTTGGAAAACTACTTATAAATCTACCTAAGATCTTTGTTAAGATCTAACTCCTAAACTTCTTCGCCTCTTGCATAAAAACCGAAGTGGAGCATCAATTTCCTTTGGAGAAAGCTTGGGAATTCAAGAGGAGTTCAAGCACTTAACCATCCTTTATTAAGAGTAAGTTTACTAAGCCAATCTTTATGTTTTAAGCTTGGTTAAGCTTTTAAAAATTGTACAAAAATTATGAACACCTTCTTAGGTAGCTAAAACCGAAACTATATGGTAACATATACCAAAAATATACCTTATAACATATATGGTAAATTTATTACCTTAAGACACATTTTTGGTTACAAAAACTATCTATGTTAAACACTTATTCATGCCGAATTATCTAGGGCATTTATGCTCCATTTTGAGCTAAAAATCAATCTAAGACATTACAATAATTTTTACATGAGTTATAGGACTCATATGTATTTATGTATAATTATTATGATTTATAAATCAACTTTTAAACTATATGGTATCATTTAATTATGGCCGAATTGTTTTGGTGAAAAATAAGTATTAATGAGCTACATATGTATATAAACTTATATTATAAGTTTTGGAGAATTAAAAATATTTACTAGTGCTTAAATGGCTAGTTTATTATTGTGGCTAAATTGTAAAACTTGAAGAGTTTGGAGCAAATTTTGTAAAAGCCGAGAGTTACATGTCTTCTTGGAATGAATATAATATAACATAAGGGTAGGAACTTAGTTTATGAATTTTAGTTAAATTAAACAAGTGCTAAATTAACAATTTATAAAGTTTAGGGCTATTTTGCAATTTATAAAAGTTTATATGAAAAGTTGGAGTTTAATATGGGGCGAACCCATAATTAGAGGAAAGATAAAGTACACTTCCAAAATTTAGAGGGTTTAAATATTAAACTATAGTTTATAAGTTATTAAGTAACTATTATAAAGTTTTTGGGGTGAAAATGTAATTTATGGAAAGTTTGTGTCAAAGCCGAAATACTTGGGGTTAGATTTGTAATTTAAGAAACTATAAGTATACCTTTCTACAATTAAGGAAATTAATATTAAAACTATAGGTTATAAGTTAATATGTAAAGGTTATAAGATTTTTGAGGTTAAATTGTAAATATAGGAAAGATTATATTAAGGCTGAAAGTTTAAGGGGCCAAGTTGTAATTTTCAAAAATTTATAATGTTCAAATGGCATATAAAATATTAGTGGTAGATTTGTAGATTAATTAAATAAGGAATTAAAACTATATAATATAAGGATATTAGAATTTAAATATAAAGTTTATAAATTATAGTGGTTGTTTTGTAAATAACCGAAATATAAGGGTAGGTATTTAAAGTTAAGTGATTATAAGTCCTATATGGATATTTGGAGGAATTAGAAAAAGAATTATGGATTAAAGGGGTTACGGAATTAAAACTATGGGTTATAAAGTTATAAGGAATTTAATTATAACCCAGTAATATCATTTGTGAATAAGTGGAGAATAATAAGAACTATAAGAATATTATGTCCATGCATGACATATAAATCTAATTAAGAAATTATAAAGTTGGTGTGTCGCTTAGACAATTATAAACATGCAACATAAATAATACAAGAATATACATATATATACATTAAAGGATTTATAAATAAATCAAAAGGAAATCACGAAATAAGTTATACAATAAATCATAAGGTAATTAAAAGAAATTACCACACAATATAAGTTTTATAAATTAAGACTACATGACCTGGAAATATACATCAATACCTTAATTATTAACAAGGTTAAGAGGATAAAGAAACTGCCTAAGTATAAAGAAATAAACCTCACATGAAATAACGAATACAACCCCGTTTCATGAACCAGTAAAATTATTACAAGAGAGTAACATAAATTAACACTCTCAGTTAATCCCATTCTAGGACTATACTTGACCAGACGTTGACCAGGATATATTCAACTGCAATCTACGGTGAACGGTATGGGATTCTTGCAGCCTGCTTGCTACCGGATTATACCGGCTTGTGTGCTATCTGTTGTTTGAAATAACGACCAAGATAATTGTTGTAAAATGTTGTATTATTCTTGTTCACTGTTGTGTTACTTTATGTGTGTGATGATACTAACTATAACGTGTATGTTCCACGCATACAACCCTACATTACCAGTGGATTAAATACCTGCGTATTATTATACCGAGAACTTGTACTCAAGTTTCTCACTAACTTCACTTTATAACAAACGTCATTATCCTAAACGTGATAACTGACAATACACATTGTGTCCTTGCTTAACGTCCTTGTGTGACATCTAACAAATTCTATACTACAAGAAGCGAGGAGCCCAGTTGTATCTGGCCATGCATGCTACAGGAGTTGTACCTGTCTTAGGTCGTCTCCTATTCAAATATACGTCGCGATGAAAGTTTTGGGTGCACTCTATGTCCACTCACCTGGACCGTACCGGAACATTTCAAGTTGGGAGGAAGACTTCATTTCTCTCGAGGGTACGATACCCACCTCTTTTAAGTACAGGAGTTAACTACGTTATCTTTTGAGGGAATTATTACCCACCTACTTGTACGAGAGTCCCATCTCGTCTAAGGGTTTATCATACCCGAACATTTTACTCTATGAAGATAGAGTTTAACGAGGTCACTATACCTCCACTATATTGACATACTCTTATATACCTGTCAGTCCCATTGTGTGGATCCGACTACTATCAAGCAATTACAGATCAACTAACTTGACCTTCTGAAGTCTTGTTCTATGTGACATTGTTGTCCTTGTATGGATACTTGTTATGATTATGTTATGCTTGTTTACAGTTTTACAAAAAAAAAACGAACTGCATGTATTCGACAAAGTAGTTGGTGTGGCCCAGTAGCTTGTGGGCTGCACGTTTTTCATACCAGCATTGTTTGCTGAGCCCCTTTGGGGCACCCCACTTTTCAAGTACTTGAAGTTGAAGAAGAGTACCTGACCGAGTGTAGGCGGGGTAGACTAAGCTTTGGGAGTTTATTACCAGCTGCTGTTTTATTTGATTATTGTACCTTTAACTTTGATTCCTAGTATCTCAGGTTTGTATTCGTATTCAGACCGTGACATTTTAGTGTTATATTTTGGAGATAGCCTTGTTAGTCACAAGGGTGGCTAACGGCTTTGTAATACCGCCCGGTTGTTGTAATTTATTCCGCTGCAGTTTAAGTTTATTTGGGAGCGATCTTCATTCAGGTTATTGGATTTCAGGTTGGGGTGTTACAAGTTTTTACAGTCACTGGTAGAAAAATGACCTATTTCGGCGGTTCTAAAGGGCCTATTTTGGCTGTTGTAAACTGCCGAAATTGCACCTATCTCGGTGGTTGTAATAACAAACTGCCGAAATAGGGGGTTGCCAAAATCAACATCTAACCACATCTTTCTCGGCAATTTTTAGCTTACAACCACCTAGATAGACCCTGGGGCGGTCCTTGGGGTGGTCCCTGGGTCGGTCAATACTAGAACGTTTTCTATGACGGACCGACCATAGACCATGGGTCGGTCTGATCCAGAATACATTCTAGTATTGACCGCCCTAGGGACCGCCCCTAGGACTGCCCCAGTGTCTATCTCGGTGGTTGTAAACTAAAAACCGCCGAGATAGGCCCTACTTTCGTATCTATTTAGGTGGTTCTTACCTTAGAACCGCTGAAATAGCCCCCCCCCCCCCCACCCCATCTTTTTGTTTTTTCCATCCTAGCTTATATTCACCACAACACACTAAATAATTCAATGAGACATGTAACATAGCTGCATCCACACATAGCACTCCAGCACACATTCATAAAGTTCTAAAAGCTCCCAATATCAATGTCGCACCACAATTTGAGAGTAAACAAACCAATGCAAACACTTACACACTTTTATTACAAAGAAAATACCAAATCACAATTCAAATCTACTATTACACCATTCACAAATGTACAGAATTAAATTACATTATCCAAAAAGCACACAAATCATCTTCATCATCAACAATTCATTAAACTTGTGCAGACGAACTCCGACCATTCCTCAAGCATCTCAACTATATGAGTATCTTCATATTGACCACCTTGGAGAAATTCCTCGTAAGCCTTGAAAAAAATTGAACATTAATTTAAAACTACAAGCCTAACAACATGTAAAGAGCTTAACTGAAACTTTCAAAGAATGTTACCTTGTCTAACGAGTGATCTAGTAAAAATGATGACGCTGCTACTATGTTATGCATAAATATCATGACATAGTATCCACATTCCGAACCCCTAGGCTGCACCAGACACTATACATACACACATATTGAAAATTATAAACTAGTATTGACATTATCACACAAATTTAGCAATTAAGAGTACCTTGACTAGGTTCCAAGGGATGTTATTCTTTAATAGTTTTTGCATTGTCATGAATGCAACTCTCATGGAACTATATACATCAGTAATACAGTTTTAAATATCAGTAGGAAGTTTTAAAACAATTGTTAAGTAATAACAATTGTTGTTTAAGATAGCAAACTTACCCCAATATTGCATGACGATCTTCGGTCTCTTCACACCCCTACCAAGTGAGTCAAATTGCAAGACTCGTGGGTGCTTCATCACCATCACAAGCAATGACCAATGTCGACTGTTCACAAATTACACAATGTGTTGAATTCATTAAACAACTAGCACAATTTATAAATAGATTATACTAAGAGAAATAGTCAAATACCATACTCTTGATGATATGGAAACATAATAAATGACTTGTCTGCACATTCAAAGATGGCATTGATCAGATATCGTATAAGGCCTTGCATGTCACTTGTCATGTGGGTTTCACAGCACATAGAAGGACACATGAATCTGAAACTGTGATCTTGGTAGACTTCGATCGCCTTATTATGCACATGCTTGCACCATGAAGAATATCATTAGTTATTTACTTTTTATTCAAACATCTAATTCATCACCAATCAGTGCATTCAAATTATAAAAGGTAGAAGTCAATCACATGACGGCTGACTTAATAATCAACACATTTAACTAATCCCTCGTGAAACATTCCTTGAAGTCGGACATATATATATCTCAAATTGATGTGTATCTCCTGCTTCAACTTGATAGTGAAATATCCCCTCGTGATCTTCCACAATGATCGAATCACTATGAGGTGGCGTCAAGAGCAAAGATGAGTGCAGAATCTTCATATTAGTTGACAAGCCAGCCAATATCCCTTGCTCCACCAAATCAGGTCTAATCACGAAATTGGTGGATGCCTTCGATTGAATAGGTGCAGCAATTCTTTTTCCTTTTCCCTTATCAGTCTTTGGTCGACTCATTTCCTATGATATTAAATAATTAAGTATATGGATGCAAAGAATATTGGTTATCAATAGTTTAGAGCATCAATTAAAAGTAATTATCTGACCAGGGAGTTTGACCAATCGAACTGCTCACATCAATGTTGTAGTTTGGGCAAAACATAGTGTAGGTCTCTGTGGGGCCAGCACCGGTAAACATATGTCACCATGCTCTGCAACAAAGTCGTCCAGAAGCACATGTGCATGGTACTGTCGCAGTGGTTCACCATTCACAATATCATTTGCAGTTGAGGGGAAAAGTTTACCCCATCCCACCATAACCTCTTCATCTCCAGATTGTAAAAACAACGTGCACTCAGTGGGTGCTTGAATGTTATGTGGAACTTTTTTAGATGAAAATTATGAAATCCTAGTTCTATGATGATATTAATGATCAAGTAACAAATCTTAATCGTCATATATTTAATTTAAATGTTGGTATAACCTTTAGAGATGCATGGGGAAACGGCTCAACCGAGTGGACACTACTTCCCAATATTGGTGTATTCTACTACTGAATGGGTGACTCAACTGATGGTCGAGAAACCTCTTGACTGCTAGGCCTCTGTGACTGATACATAGACATAGCATGAGCGATCCTCTCGTCGACCAACTGGGATATCCTCTTCTCCATTTCAGAGATCACTCTTAGGTGCTCCTTGTAAGTGATCGTCCTCCCTTGTGCTTTTTTAGACCTGGCTATGCCAAATGCCTGGCGGGTACCAACGTGCCCATCAAACCCAATGGCCTGACCTGGATGATCCTTCTTTCCAAGAGCATGTGTAAGAGGATCATCATTCCTCTCTGAAGTCCAGGTGCCCTGGGTGAGCTGAGAGCTTAAGTCACCCTAATGCAACACACAAATATAGTTATTAATTTATCATAAGTTCATATACAAATGAAATGACCACTTTCACTGAAAATGAAATGATATTACTTACCATTTGAGCAATAACAGCTCTTGTGGTGTCGTCATATTGAGGATTTTTGGGAATCGAGTTCTTCGGAATGTGACTTTACTCCCATACTTTCATTCTTCTGCCACTGGTATCCCATGATCCATCCGTGGGCAGATATCCCTTTTGCTCCCATTCTGGTACCCGTTGAGCAATACTTTTTCCACATAAGCGGTGAGGGTACAGATTTTTCTTAGCATTTGCTTGTTGTTTCTCACGGAGAGCCTACATTAATTAATATGGTCATGTTTAGTTAAATTAAACACGAAAAGGACATAAGAAAGCGTAATGTATGTATGTATGACAATAAAATGCACCTGGAACTCCGGTGTGTGATGATGCTCAACAAATTGTAACCATTTCTCTTCGGTGATGCCTTTGTAAATCTCCCATGGTGGCCTTTCACCGCCAAGATCATGATCTGGAGCATATGGATCTTCTGGAGCAGGCATCTTGTAAATGAATTTGTCAGCCAACTTATTCTTGTGGTCCTAGAACTGTTTCGACATCGATGACAACACATCCTTTTTAAGTGCGGGATCCACGGAGAAACGAGCATACATACATGATTAGTAAGTCAGCAAAAAGAACATAAATATTCTATTATTTTAGAACATCATACTAATAACACAGAGATTTACCTGAAGACGCTCAAACATAGTATCCTTCAATGCTTGAAGCACTTGTTTCCAGATCCCGTTGTGGTTTATGTTACAGTATGTCTTCACCAAATGGCTACTGTAAGTGGTGAAGTCATTCTTTCAATCGCCGTGAAGTTGTTTGTACTCATTGAATTGGACCAGTTTTGTAGGAAGGCCCTTGTTAGCCTTCGGCGCATGCGTGGGACCTCTCTTCTTTGGCTTCTTGGCCTCTGGTGGGGCAACTGGCGACTCTTATGTTTGTTGTGAAGGGCCAACCTCAGTCACGCGTACAACTAACTGATCGCTCTTCTTCTTCTTCTCGTCTTGTGACTCGCTTACTTGGTCTCTCCTGTTGTGGCTCAGCCTCTCCAGTCATGAGAAACTGTCCAACAGGGTCATCCATAGGGTAATCATCCACTGTGAAAAATATCAAGCATTATCATCAGATAAAGTCATTATATAAATTAACATAAATACTATGAAACGTATATATAACAACAATAACACTTAAGATGACATTGCAGACTACATTCCACTAACAACATTACCTGACACGCAAACATAAATCATTTCATGTTTTCAACCCAAACACCCTCATCATGGTCTGATCGTGCGTAAAGTAAATCGTTTTCGGTAACATCAATCGAATCCGGTAATCTAGTAGGAAACAAGGGTGTTTCTTCTACCGTCTCATTGTCATCGTCATCCTTATTTTCATTTTCGATTACAACTGGCCTTCTTCCTAGAAGAACAACAGACCATCTGCAGTCCTTAGGATCCTCAACGTACCACACTTGTTCACAATTCTTTCCCAGAACAAATTGGTCATCCTTATAACCGACACGTGAAAGATCAACCTAGGTAAGCCCTTCATCATTTTGGTATCCACGTTGGTTGTCCACCCATTTGCATCGGAACAACAGAAAGGAATCAATGTGGTAGTCTAGTTCCCAAATGTCCTCGATGACACCATAATACCAACTATAGTTCCTAAATGGTTGACAACGGTTACCGCTGTGGTACTCAGTGGCTGCAGCTTCAATTTTTATTCCACTATTCTGGTTTATCGATTTGGCATCTTGGCGCGCAGTGTAGTACATATATCCACTAATATTACACCCCTCAAATGATGTAATATTTGTTTCAGGTCCGATTGCCAAACATCTGATCTCTTCACTTACAGCTTCAGGATCCGATGATGCTAATGTAAACACATGATCTTTGAACCATTGGATAAAAACTCGGTTTTGTTCCTTTGTCAGCCAAATATGGTCTTTCATAGGATTTTGATATCTTAAGTCAACCATATGGGTATCAAAATAAGGTTCAACAACCTCAAGGTGTTGTAAGACAAACAAATGTGCTTGATGAATTAGATGACGTGGAACTTGCACAATCTTTCTGCTAATGACACTTTTACCCCTAAACTTCTCGTAGTGTCATGGTTATGGGATACCAATTGACTCCGCCTCACTCAAATAATCGGTCACAAATTCTATGACTTCCTCATTCATCGTTGCTTCAATAATGCTCCATTCTGGTCGATACCTATTCTTCATTCTACTTTTTAGAATACCCATGTACCGGTCAAAAAGGTGCATGTACCGTAAGTATACCGGACCACAGAACTGTATCTCTAGAACGATGTGCACAATTAGATGCACCATTATGTCAAAGACAGATGGTGGAAAATACATCTCAAGTTGACATAATGTGACAAGAATTTCACGTTGTAGATCATATAGAGAGGTAACGTCAACTGCCTTGGAGCAAACAGCATTGAAAAAGAAACATAGCCGAGTTAAAGCATTTCTAACATCAGATGGCAATATCCCTCGGATTGCAACTGGAAGAGATGTAACATTAGTACATGATAATCATGAGATTTCATGCCTAACAGTTTCAAATCCTTCATCGATACAATGTTCTTCCAGTTTGAAGAGTTCCCAAATGGTACTTTTACCGAGTGCACACATTTACAGAAACTAATCTTTTCAGCCTTTGAGAGCGTGTAACATGTAGGAGGTAGGTATATTTGTTTCCTATTCTCTTGTGGGTGTAACTTGATAAGTGGTGAAATAATGCTATTTTAAGAGCTTCATTCACCTTCATTTTATCGGGTGCATAACTTATTTCACCACTTAATAGAGTGTTTTTGTGATTAATAGTGAACTTATAGAGTTTGATCTCTTGATAGGTAAAATCTCATTTTGAGCATACTTTTGAGTTCTCTTTGAGCTAGTGGCATGCATCAACAGATTCCCCATCTCTCAAGCTTTCCAACACCGCAAACGGGGAGCAATTCCGAACCACAACGAAGATTCTAGGCCCCGCGTAAGTTAAAGCAAATCTCTGGAGCAGGACCAACCCACAGGACCGACCCAGTCTGGGTCAGTCGGATTGGTTTTTCCGGATGCCCAAGCTACTGGAATCGATCGACCCATAAGCCTGGGTCGGTCATGGGTCGGTCGTACTTAAAATTTCTTATGTGCCTTCTTCTGCGGAGACCGACTGACCCACGGGACCGACCCAGTCTGGGTCGGTCGGACGGAAATTTTGCCCAGATTTGTGTTTTTAAAAGCTGATTTTGGGGACTCTTCTCTTATCATCCAAGACAGACGATTTCAACCTAAAAGAGAGGAGAGGAAGGGAAAAATAAGGGAGAAAAGAAGAGGAGAAAAGAAGAGAAGAAAGGAGGAAGAAGAAAGTAAAGATTTCTACCTCCATTGAAGCTTGGAAGCTCCTCTAATGGCTATTTCTCCCTTCTCCTTCCTCTTTCCTTTAGCTAAGGTTGAGTAGTTCCATTTGTATCCTAGGATGAGGGTTTGAACCCATTTTGCTCATTGAATGCTATAAACCTAACTCATTTATTACTCTTGTTGTATTCCCTTCAATATCAATTAATGCTCTAAATTGATCTCTTATTGCATTTATGGTGGTTTCATTCAATATTTGAGCTTGAGTTTGGAACTAGACCAACAAGGGGGATAAACCCTAGCTTTTGTTTCTTGAGTTTGGAAGTGAATGCTTAGGGCTATTGATTAAGAGTGCTTGCTTAATGCTATTTAATGATTCGAACCTCCTTTAATTAAGGGGTTTGATTATTTAGGTAAGAATTGGATTTCCCATGATTTGGGGATTCATGAGTTACACTCTAATAGGCATTGAGATGATGAGTTATGGTTTTGAAGTTCTTTGAGTAAATTAGGTGATTCCCACTATCCTAGGGTACTCTCCCCATCCATTCCATATACAAACATTTTACTGTTTTATTGCATTTCAATTGATAAACAACCAAGCTTGCCTCCGGCTAACCCCCATTTTATTGTTTACTTCGCAATTAACTAATATACCGAAGCTTGGGATTTAGAAACCAATTTCCTTGTGGATACGACACTTGTTTTATTGCAACGAATTGGGTGCACTTGCCCATTTTAGCTAGGTTTAATTACTATGTTTGTAATTTTCCCAACATAACTCCTTTCGTATACCCATGGTTTGCATGTCTTTTCTGACTTTCAATCCGTCTTTTGTTTTGCAGGGTATGTTGAGTAAAGTCCCACTCTCTGCCTCACCAACATTCTTCATAATGTGCATGATTTCTAAGTAGTGTCTCACAGGAAGATGACGCCAATAAGGTAGATCCCAAAAGATAGAACACTTTTTCCAAATGTTCTTTGCTGGTTTTGACGTGTTTCCAAATACATTTGCAATGTCCTTAGCCTTTTCATACACTTCCTCAGAGCTCAGAGGTAGACGGGCCACACGAGTTTTGGCTTGACCATTGACACTACAAGAAAACAGCAGTATCACAGACGAAATATTCCGTAGGTAAAAGTTACATTTCCGTATGTAATGACAATCACAGATGGAAAATTCCGTAGGAAATTTCCGTCTGTAATAAGCGGGTCGGTAATAATATTCCGTCTGTGAAAATACGATCCGTCGGTGATATTATTCTCTTTTACCGACGGAAAGTTCCGTCTCAGAAAAACGCTTTCACCTACGGAATATTCCGTCTCAGAAAACTGTTATCACCTACGGATATTTCCGTCTCAGAAAATGATTATCACCTACCGAATATTCCGTTTCAGAAAACTGTTATCACCTACGGACATTTCCGTCTCAGAAAACCATTATCACCTACGGAAAATTCCGTCTCAGGTAATGTTATCACCAACAGAACAGTCCGTCTCTGATAAGTTATCACCTACCAAATTTTGTGTTTCAGATATTATTACCTACGGAATGTTTCACCTCAGATAATGTTATTACCTACGAAATCTTTCAGCTCATAAGTTATCACCTACGAAATGTTTTGTACCCAATAATTTCATAAACAAAACACATTTAATCTGAATAATTCATAGCTGAACAGCTTTCTCTTCGTTACTCGATAAGGGTGGTCTTCGGGCATATGACGTTGATGATACATATAAACATTCTTCCCACAATGTTTTAAACGGTATGAATAAGTGTCTTCCTCACATACGGGACATGCAAATGTTCTTTTCACCGTGTAACCGGACAAGTTCCCATATGTAGGGAAGTCGTTGACAGTGCCAAACAACAAAGCCTTGAGCATGAAATTTTCTCTTACATAAGCATCATATACCACGGTCCCCTCATTCCACAATAGCTTTAGATATCAATTAGAGAGGCAAGATACACATCAATGTTATTACCTGGCAGCTTGGGACCAGATATCAGGAGCGATAACATGATGTACTTTCATTTCATACACAACCATGAGGGCAAATTGTAGATCACTAGCAGAACGGGCTATGTACTGTGTTGACTACTCAACGTGTTGTACGGGTTCATTCGATCAGTACATAACCCAAGCCTCAGATTCCTATCTTCATGTTCAAAATGTCTTTGTACCGTTTGTTGTTGTTTCTCCACTGAGGCTCATCTACTAGCTAGATGTCTTAGTTTCTCATCACTTTTTCTGCCCTCTGCGTGCCACCGTAAGTTCTTTGTATCTTTTGGATTGGCAAACAACCTTTTGAACCTAGGTATGATCGCTAAATACCACAACAGTTTAGCCAGAGGACTTTTTTTCTGAGGGGATGAGGAGTCACCATCCTTGAGCTTGTATCAAGACAATGAGCATTTCATAAAGTTGTCTAGGTGTTCGTAATCACCCCAATACAACACACAATTATTGGTACATGCATGTATCTTCTTATACTCCATCCCCATTGGACACATCCATTTCTTCGCCTCATAAGTGGTGGTAGGGAGACCGTTACCATCTGGAAGTATATCATGAACCAACTCGAGAAACGCCGTGAAACTCTTGTCACTCCATCCATATCTCCCCTTCAAGTTGAACAAATTCAGAACATCAATCAATTTTGTGTATATATACTT
The DNA here is from genome assembly GCA_023374045.1 of Limonium bicolor. Taxonomy (NCBI): domain Eukaryota; kingdom Viridiplantae; phylum Streptophyta; class Magnoliopsida; order Caryophyllales; family Plumbaginaceae; genus Limonium; species Limonium bicolor. Next base: position 444,335,062 of record CM041776.1, read on the forward strand.
AATGCACGTAGGGTACAAGGCAGTCTTGGACGCATCCAACAACCTTTGATACTCCTCCGGCCTGTCAACGAAATTGTCCTCGACATTATCAAGCATATCATCCATTCGCTCATCGTGGTAAGTCATCTCACTGTCAACATTGACTCCTGAATTACTTGGGAATCAATCCGACTCGTTGGTAGTATCAAATGTCTGCTCGTTGTGACACCGATCATGACTGTAGGATGTTGAAGCATTATCTTGAACAGATTCTCCATGGAAAGTCCATCTTCTGTAATGTGGCATGAAACCACGGGTCTTCAGATGGAATTGTATGACGTCGATGCTTGAATATTTTCTGACCACACCACAATCAACACAAGGACATGGAATTTTCACCGCCTCTGTCTTGTCCTTGTGTTGCACTGCAGCTTTGCAAAACTCTTTCAGCATCTTGTCAAAGTATTGATCACCATACATCCAGTCACGCTCCATACTATATGTGCAACATATCACAGGTGTGAGTTATCCTACGTAAAACTAAAATGCTTATGTAATATGGTTTGTATTTAGTTGCACATGTTTATTTCCTAATGGAGCATGACTAGGATGATTGTCAAGTAGTCTAGCCTAACTCTAAGGTTCCAAACACAAAATAAACTAGCATTTTAATTTTAACAAATCCTTTCAGATATTAAAACAAAATCCGAAGTAAAAATACTTACTTGTTTTTTTTGGGACTTATAGAGAGGGGAATATGTGTCCGAGAGGTAGGTTGGTGTGCGAGAGATGCAGCGGTACCACTTCTGATATATCTATACAAATGTACAAAAACAAAAAATTAGAAAGAAAACGCAACAACATGTATGTTAATTGTTCATAATTAGGCTTACAAAATTATAGTGAATGAAGAGAATGAATATATATAAGTTAAAGTATATTTCCGGACAGAAGATGAATTGCTTTCAGCCCCGTTTGCAATCTAGATCATAAGAGAGACGCAAACACTCCTAAATTATCGCTGCAAAGAACACAAACAATACAATTTTTTTCATTCAAACATTACATCAAACACCTTGTGTGCACAGCAAATTACACTAAATTTACACCATTTTATACACACATTGTCCACACACAATCACATTCAACCCTAAATCAAAGCATTATAACAACAAATTAACAATTTTTATACTGAAATTTGAACTTACAAATATAGGGCGTAATCTAGGTTTCAGCGGGTTACGGCTGGCGACAACGGGCGATGGTGGGCAACAGCAGCTGATGCATTGGAGAATCGTCGGGGTCGCATCGTGCAAAGTGATTAGAGACAAAATTTGGGTCTCTGAAGTAAAAAAAAAAATTCAGTTATTGTTATACGTATACACAAATGATAAGCAATATTAATTACTAATACATTTTAAAAAAATCGGCACGACCTTTGCATAATTATACTCATCCCATGCTTATTATTAAACATTCACCAATTTCATTCAACCACACAAAATATCAACAATTGACACAAATCAAAATTTAACCAAATTCATCCATCAAACCAAAATTCAACAATTTGCGGTTATCAAATACAAAGTCAACCATAAAAGAGAAGAAGATAAGTTAGATAATATTACCGATTCCTAAATGAGTTGTTTCCGATCCGTCTTCAATCTACCGTACAATGAAAAGAAACTAACGTCTTCAATCTACTATGTAGAGGCACAAACACAAGTAGAGAATGAAGAGAAACTAAAGGGGTTAGGAATACTATATAATAGTGAGCAAAAAGAATGAAGAGATAATTAAGTTTAACTATATTACGGGTTCTCAAATGAACTATTTTCAGCCCGTATGTCTTCAATGTGGTGCAGTAGTTTGCTTGTTCTTTTGTCTATAATGGCACAAACACACAAAATCAGTAAAAAAAAACATTATATTATTCATAAACATTTTATCGATCATGTTGTGTGCACTAGTAAAAATATTAAATCAATACACACTTTTATATACACATTTTGCACACACAACTAAGTTCAATATCCACAATCACAACAAATCCTAAATCTATCATTATTACAAAAGAATGACAGAATTTAAATTGAAAATTGAATATTACCTCTTTATAGTTACAAAAAAACTGTTTTTGTAACTATATAGGGCGCAGAGAGAAGCATGACGGCGGGCGACGACCGGTGACGATGGGCAACGACCGGCGACGATGGGCGAAGGCTGGAGGAGGGCGGGCGACGTCGGAGCGGTGGCGGCCGGGTGGTGGTGGTCGAAATCGATGTGTGTATCGCTGGTAAACAAGGGAACAGGGGTTTAGGGATTGAGAGTGTAATTGCTTCGGGGCTGGGTGGGGGTGTTATTAAATGACCTATTTTGACGGTTTCTTTATTTCGACGGTTTCTTTTATTTTAATTAAAAAAGTAACATCTATTTCGGTCTTAGTCACAACTGTCAAAATAAACTACTAAATATATCTATTTCGACGATTATGGCTGCGGAAATAGATGATATTTTTTTAATTAAAAAACATACGAATGATAAGTTTGTTTTTGAAGTGGGCCGCATCGGTAGACTTTGTGCAGCAGATGGAGGGATGTTCTGTGAAAAATGTTGACCGGTCAGCGGGGTTAGACGGCAGAGCAATGATGAAGAGGAAAGATGGAGGGAAGAAAGTCAAGTACGGAGGGAGGTGGTTTAGCGCTTTAAATGTTGTGGATAGGAGGAAGAAGATATTTGATTATCAAAAGCAATAAGATGAAGAAGATATTTGTGGGGTCAAGGTACCAATGAAGCAAGCAAACCCCGCAACAATTCTGAATAATGATATGCCAGCTCAAAAAAGCATAGGTATAGCTCAAACATGAGGATGCCAGTGTTCCGGTTTTTCTTTGGTTCTAAAGCTTATTCAATATGGGTTTTTCTTACATCTGATCGAGACTTTTGGTGTTGCTAGCTTTTGCTTTTGCTGGCAATATCTATCCTTAAGACATGACCATGACCTTTAACTTGGCATTCTTTTCTTAATATAGAGATGCCTATCGGGTCTTGTTGATTTTTTTTTTGTTTCCTTAATTACTTTGCAAGGCATTATTTTGTATATAATGCGAAGTCTTTTACATTAGAGGTTAGATTGTTAAATGGCAATTTTGAGACTAAGCATTGACATCCTAATCACCATATTCTATGGTCATGTCTGTTTTTCTATAATCAACTTATATTGAACAGATCACTTCAACTGGCTTTAATTTTTCTTCAATTTGCTGTCATTACTCTTACAGAGGCTTCTCTGTATCTTCTCCTGCTATACATTACCATCTTCTTCAAGATCCAAGAAAGTAGCTATAGTTAACTCTTCAGGTAGCTTGGTTCTTCAGTGTTATAGGTCACCATTGAGCGTTATCATCCATACTCAATCCCTCCCGGAGGTATCTCAATCTCTCATATTTATTCTCTATTATAAAATTAAGTTTTGATTGAGTTGATTATGCTTGTCTATAGCTTTTAATCCATCTTCAATTTATCTGCTGGTTAACCAGCGGCTGGAAACTATCACATAAACATAAATTTAACTGACTGGTTAACCAGTGGCTGGAAACAATCGCATATAATTCATTGCTATTGTTCACATGTGAAACAGTCCATTTTTCTATATGCTGTTGTCTGCCGCCATGTGGACTGAAGTATGGCGTAGCTCAAAACGATAGCTATTCTTGTCACGTTGATTGAGGTCTGTCAGGGCCTATTTCTTTTCTAATTAGTCAATTATGCTTGTCTTTTGCTAAAGGTATCTTGCACTTCAATAATGGACGTATAATTGGCTAATCCTCAAATAAATGCTTTCAAACAAAAAATTGTTGCTTGATAATCAGTATAATGAAATTAAGGACCACGAGTTAGATGTGTGAGAAGTACACTAGTTTGCCTTATTTAGAAATCTTATTACTGATGATAGATTTCTTCTTTGTGTATTACAGCATTAATATAGGCTTCCTTAAAATAAACACATGATCCAGAGTGGTCGATCCATGAGGAAAAAAATTCACACTATCATTTTTTTTAAAAGAAAATCCTGATATTCTATTTTTTAAATGAGTATTTTAACTATTTTAATAAATAAAATTATAAAGTAATTTAATAGCTAAAATTACAAAAGATCAAACTGTTTTTCCATTTTTTTCCTATCTTGGTATTTTACTCTTGTACTTAAATTTTTACTAATAATCAGGTTTTGATATTTAGGTTTACTGCCTACTCCTTCCCCTGTTCCTCCCCATCTATTTTTTGCTCTTTTGAGATTTTATTTCTTTTATGTCTATGTTTTTCCCAATTTTATGTAATAATTCATATAAGCCGACATCAAATATTTTAAAAATGAAGCTTAAATATTGTTGTTGTTGATCTAAAAGATACTATAACCTTATTAAAAGTTAGTTGTCAAATTTGATAAGGGTATGTTTAATAATATTATCAAAAATTAAATAATTGAAAGTACCTTCTTTAGATATAACATATATAATAATAAGGTTCAATAATAACAAAAAATATTAGATATAAAAAGACATGCAAACGCAAGGAAGAGAATAAAAAGGCGCAAAGCATGTATGTTTCTTGTTGTCTAAAGAGAAAAAGATAAGTTTGAGTATATTATCGGTTCCAGAATGAACTGCTTCAGCCCCGTCTTCAATCTGGTGAGCGAGATGTAGCGATTCCAATAATTTATCACTACTTAGGCTCAAACACAAGAAGAGAATGAAGAGATGTGCAGACACAAAGAAGAGAATGAAAAGGCACAGAGCATGTATGTAGCTTGTTCTCCAGAGAGAAAACGATATGTTAGAGTATATTACCAGTTCTAGAATGAATTACTTCAGCCCCGTTTTCAATCTGGTGAGCGAGATGCAGAGAGGAGCGTAAAGCTTGTATATTTGTCAATTAGAGTTGCAAAATTACCGTGAGAGGAGAGAGGATGAAGAATAGTTGTAATATATAAAATGAAATAAGTCTATTTTGACCGCCGAAATATACTGAAAATTTCCCACGGTCGTAATTTTTTTGAAAAAAAAACTCAGGAAAACAGGCTTTTGAAAATTTTATGTAAAAAAAAACACCTATTTCGGCGGTTCCTAACACAAAACCACGAAAATATGCTGAAATTTTCCTGCGATCCAATTTTTTTTAAAAAAGGGAAAATAAGCTCCCGAAAATTTTATATCTAAAAAGCACCTATTTCAGCTATGTGCCATTTTTAGATATATAATTTTCAGGGGTCCTATTTTAACGGTTGTTTTTAGAACCGCCGAAATAGGTGTTTTTTGTAATATCGTAAATTTCTTAAAGCAAAAAGGGAATTAAATGTAGAAGGCAGAAAATGCACCGAAGAAGAAAAAACGGAGAAGAGGGGGCAGGGGTCTATTGTACAACCGGTTGTACAATGAGCATCGTATAACCGTTCATTTTAAATTCAAATGTTGTTCAAGTTTTTGTATTGATTGTTCATATTGATGTAAAAAGGTCCATGTGTTATTGTGAAAGTTGTTCAACTTTATATGATGATTGTTCATATTAATTGTGAAGAATGTTCGAGGATGTACGTAAACATTGTACAACCGGTTGTATGATAGTCGGATTGGCGGGGGGAGGGAAGAGAGAGCAGAGCACATGGGTCTACGGCTGCGTTCGGACATGGCATATATGTGGTATAAATGTGGCATTTTTTAGTTTGGCATTTTTGACAAAAAATACCAAACCGCCACCCGCACCAATTTTTCAAAACAACCACAAATATACCAGCACAAAACAACCAATAATTTATGCTGCAAATATAATGAATACCGTAAACAGAAGCGGAACCAGAAAACTGTAATTAAGGGGCCGAAAATATTTTAATGATATTAATTAATTTATTAAAAATTAATTTTAAATATTTATAATTACATGTTAAATTTTCAATATTTATAATTACATTTTAAAAATGATGTTATATATTAAATTGACATAAAATTAATTAAATTAAAAATAGATAATTAATATATTAGAATTAGTTTATTTTCCCTTTTTTATTTTTAGTTTTTTTTAAAAAAGATTATAACTAATATAAAATTATGAAAATAATACAGAATTATAGTTTTAAACTAGTAGTGTTTTTTGTAAATTGTTTATTTAGATATGGATAAATATGTCTCTTAAAACTATTAACATCTATCAATTCTATAAATATTCTATAAGGAAAATAGCAAAGTTAATAAAATTATGATGTAAACTTTTAATTATATCAAAATTATTAGGAGTACAAACTATTTGTAGTATCTTTCCAAAATATCAATTTATAATATTCACTTGCTAGTTATAATTAATTACAAAACTTTTGACAAACCTTATGGTTTTGCAGTATATAAAAGTTTTATATGTTTTATCCGTGCTTAATACGCAGAATAATTTAATGTGAATATACGTTATTTTTCATTTCTTGACATATCCGTATTAAATTTAAATTTATTTTTTGAATTTCATTAAATATTTAATTGAATAGAATATATTATTTTAACTCCAAATATATGTTTAAAATATATTTATCAACAATTAAACAATCTATAAGAAAAAAATCGCAGTATATATATATATAGCATATATTTATTTGCTTACAATCAATAAGCTTTATTATTATAAAATAACTTTTCATTTCAATGATATTATTTTTTATTAAAAATTAAAATAATCTTAAGTATTAATACATTTGAAATGTTATATTAAATACTAATATATAATCCGTAATTTTATTTTATATATAACATCTAATATATTTACTCTAAAACAATGGTTATTTCTTTATTTTTTCAAATATATTAAAATTTTTTATAAATTAATATGCATACATATTATAATTAATTGTCACAAAATATAATAAAAAAATAATAATTAATAAAGCTATAATTAAATATCTATGTATATTTTAACTTTATTAACAAAAAATTGTTTTAAAATGTAATATAAAATTTTAATTATAATAACGAAAATGGTAAACGCACCGCATAAAATTAACTTATTCAAAATAGACAGACGAAACCGCCGTCTGCCGAACACTAATTTTCAAAACAGCCACAAAACAACCAGTAAAACTATCACAAAACAACCAACCAAAACAACCAGACCAAAACTACCACAAAACTACCATAAAAAACACGCCGAACGCAGCCTACATCTGTGTTAAGAGTTACTGTTATGTATTTTTTTTTTTGATAAGTAAAGTTAAGTAAAAGAAAATTTGTCAGTGGAATATCAATTTATCAAATCTCCAAACAAACTAGACATAAGAAGATAATAGAATGATCTCTGTCAAACCCATTTAATTTCAAAAGATAAGTTCAAGTTCTAAAATTGCGATCGTGCACCTGCAACATTATTAAGGGCAAATTCTACTGTACAACTGGAAGCACATTGCATCGTGCTTCCGGTATACACATGGAGAAAAAAAAATCAACGTGGATATGTGACGTGTATTTGATATAGTTAAAAAGATTTCTCTTTTTATTTTTAAATTTAAAATTGATTTTTAATTAGTTAAACCTAGTAACCGTTCATAAAAGATTCTCATTTTTAAAAATTTAGAAGTTTAAAACAAATAATTCTAAAAATTTAGTAATTTTTTAAAGTAAAAATCTAAGTTTTAGAGGAAAATCCTGAAGTTTAAAACAAATATTTTTGAATTTTTTTATCTTTGAAACAATTCTGAAATTTCAAACAAATAATTCTAAAAATTTAGTTATCGTTAAAGTTAAAAAATCTCAGTTTTAGAAGAAAATCTGAAAGTTTAAAACAAATAATTCTAAAAATTTATTAATTGTTTAGTAAAAAAATCTTAGTTTTAGAGAAAATTATACTAATATTCCTTTATTATATAATTTTCCATAAACTAGTTTGAAATTTTAATATGAGCAAATTTTATAAACAACATATATAAATTTTGAACAAATGGTTTAAAATTTTGAACAAATGGTTACAATATTGAACAAATGGCTTAAAATGTTGAACAAATGGTTTAAAATGTTGAACAAATGGCTTAAAATGTTGAACAACGTGTATTGCTAATAAGAACATATAATTGATGTTTCAAAATGGCGAAAAAATGTTAGAACTCAATATTATTTTTATGGTATTGAATAAATTTTAACAAATGAATATTATTTTTAATATTTAATGATATTTTAATTTTTCAATTTCTTAATTTTTAATTTTTTATAAGTTTTTCAATTTTTTATTTTTTTATTTTTTATATTTTTATTTTAATATTTTTATTAATTTTTAACACTTGGGGGTATTTTATGAACTTTAAAAGTACTTTGTTAACTAGTAGGGGTATTTTTGTCCTTTTTCTATCTATAGTGGCATTTTATAGACTTTTCAGAAAATATAGTGGCATTTCATGACTTTCTTTTTTTTAGTGGTTTTTCATGAATTAGCCAAAAATATAGTGGCATTTCATGAAATTTCCCTAATTATTATTGGATGTATAGAGAAATATTAATAGAAGAGTTATGAAGAGCATGCGTTCAAAAACCATTCCCGTCAGATACATAAAGGGAACGAAAATACAAAGATGACCGAAAATGAGGGGGAAACATTTTCCCATCATGCGGTTTCGCGGTGATACAAACACGGAAAGGGACAAAACATTTATTTTCCCTTCTCTTCTCCTACTTTTCCAGTCCAAACAAAAAGTGCCTACATAATTAGAGTTCATCATAATGTGTCCGGCCCGGCAGCCCGGTCCGACCCGGCCCGTAAAAAAGCCCGACGAGCCTGAACCCGATAGGGCTTCTGGGCGAACCTGGACATAAAATTAGGTCCGAATGAAAAACCGGGCCGGGCCGCGGCACATTTTTTGAACCCGTGGGTAAACCCGGCCCGGCCCGAATTTATATTATTTATTATTATATTTTTAAAATGTAATATATACATATTAATTTTTATATAATATATACAAAAATTATAGGGAATTTTCATGAGATGCCCTGAGGTTTGACCGAATTTCACCAAATACCCTACCTTTTCAGAATTACTATGAGATACCCCTGAGATTTAGTTTTTAATACGAGATACCCTTCCGTCTATTTTCTCAGTAAACGTCCGTTAACTTTTTCCAACGTCTTCCCATTTTACCCTTAATCCAATTTTCATGAGATACCCCCACATATTTGTAACGACTACTTTCACCAGATACCCTTGCATGTTTCAAATGGCTAGTTTCACCAGATACCCCTGTAACGGGTACTTTCACCAGATACCCCTGTAACGGGTACTTTCACCAGATACCCCTGTAACGGGTATTTTCACCAGACACCCCTGCAACATAAAACAGCTAGTTCTGGCCTATAAAATCAGAAAAAACACAACATTTTGACATTATAGTTTTCATAATGTACAATGTCTTCCTCACAATCAAGTTACTCGGTCACTACTGTTGCTGAAGGTAGAAGATGCAATTGTGGAAGAGAAGCTGAAGTCCTCGTTTCAAGAAAAAAACACTTCATCCGGAAGAATGTACACAAATGCTTACATTGCAATAGACGGATAGATTGGGCAAAACCACAACTAATCAACAGATTCCAATGGCACAACAACATTTATCCCCAACCAACAGAGCTTAGAAGAGTGCAACATGAGCTGATGAAGATCAAGGAGGAAGTGAAGGACTTGAAGATGCAAAGTTCAATGGGGGTGAGGGTAGAAGTATTTATAGCATATTCTATGTATTGTTGCTGCTGAAAATGTAACCAAATGTTAGAAATGTAAAAAAAATCAGAAGTATAATAAAGCTGTTACTTTGAGCTTGATTATTTCACAAAGTTGCAGCAGCTTACACATTAAGCTAGTGCATTTACATAGTTCCAACAACTAGTATTTCAGCTTATAAATACTGCTACCCCCCATTGAACTTTGCATCTTCAAGTCCTTCACTTCCTCCTTGATCTTCATCAGCTCATGTTGCACTGCTTCTAAGCTCTGTTGGTTGGGGATATAAGTTGTTGTGCCATTTGGTTACATTTTCAGCAGCAACAATACATTTCTAACATTTGGTTACATTTTCAGCAGCAACAATACATAGAATATGCATATAAATACTCCTACCCTCACCCCCACTGAACTTTGCATCTTCAAGTCCTTCACTTCCTCCTTGATCTTCATCAGCTCATGTTGCACTGCTTCTAAGCTCTGTTGGTTGGGGATATAATGTTGTTGTGCCATTGGAATCTGTTGATTAGTTGTGGTTTTGCCCACTATCCGTCTATTGCAATGTAAGCATTTAGTACATTCTTCCGGATGAAGTGTTTTTTCTTGAAACAAGGACTTCAGCTTCTCTTCCACAATTGCATCTTCTACCTTCAGCAACAGTAGTGGCCGAGTAACTTGATTGTGAGGAAGACATTGTCACATTATGAAAACTATAATGTCAAAATGTTATGTTTTTTCTGATTTTATAGGCCAAAACTAGCTGTTTTATGTTGCAGGGGTGTCTGGTGAAAATACCCGTTACAGGGGTATCTGGTGAAAGTACCCGTTACAGGGGTATCTGGTGAAAGTACCCGTTGCAGGGGTATCTGGTGAAACTAGCCATTTGAAACATGCAAGGGTATCTGGTGAAAGTAGTCTTTACAAATATGTGGGGGTATCTCATGAAAAATTGGATTAAGGGTAAAATGGGAAGAAATTGAAAAAGTTAACGGACGTTTACTGAGAAAATAGACGGAAGGGTATCTGGTATTAAAAACTAAATCTCAGGGGTATCTCATAGTAATTCTGAAAAGGTAGGGGTATTTGGTGAAATTCGGTCAAACCTCAGGGGCATCTCATGAAAATTCCCAAAATTATATAAATATATAAATTTTAAATAAGTTATATATATAATATATAAATCTATATTAAAATATATTAATTTTTTTTATTATTAATTTATATTAAAAAATAAAAAACCGAGCCGGGCGAGCCGGACTTCGGTAAAGTCTGAAAAAAACTGGGTCTAGTCCGGCCCGGCCCGAATATGTAAAAAATCAGGCTTGGTTTTTGAAAATAGGCCCAACGAGCCTAAAATTTTTCTCTAACCCGACCCCCCGCCCGAACGATCACCTCTACCTACATAGCACCTGAGGGGAACAATTTAAAAGTCATGCAAAGATACTCACGATTAATTAAAAATCAAGTACTAACTTCAGTTTCAAATAAACGAATGCCAAGTGTTGAAATGTGAGGGGATCCGGAGAGGAACGTTGAGGACAATTTTCATGATCTCGCCAATAGTATAAGGCGATTTGAGGTGCTGCTATTTTTGTCCGTAAAACTTTAAAATATTGTATCTTATTATATATAAGTCTAAATAATAGAATATTTATATCATTGTTTATCATAATTCGAGTTTTTTAAAATAAGACCAAACATGAATATGTTTTGATAAATTTAATTATTTAATTTTTTGTATGTACATATATTTTAAGATTCACATTTAAGAAAACTGAATCAAAGATTGTTAAAAAGTGAACCAAAGGTTGTTACAAAGTGAATCATAGGTTGTTAGACCCTAAACCCAGTACTACAAACCATAAAAATGTCGAAAGGGTAGGGTAATTTTTTTAGCATGAGTTCTACACTTTATATTGTCGTCACTGACTAGACAGATTTTTAGGGTTTGTGGTGTAAGGTTTAGGGTACAAACCCTAAAAATATTTTCAACGTTTTTAGCTTGGTTTTTAGGGTGATGGGAAGGGGGTAGGGTAATCTTTTTTGTATTAGTTCTACAGTTTATATTGTCGTTACTGACTCGACAGGTTTTAGGGTTCGTGGTTTAGGGTTTAGGGTTGTTAGACCATAAACCCTGCACTACAAACCATAAAAATGTTTTCGACGATTTTAACTTTCCTAGGGTGGTTGTTAGAGTGTTTGGGGTAAGATTCATTTCGTCAATGAATAAGGTTCATTTTATTATTAAAGAAGATTCAGTTTGCTAATGAATAAGATCCACTTTAAACCTAATATTTACTCATTCTAAAAAAATTACAGTTTACCAAAACATATTCATATAGCATCTTGTTTTGAAGAGCACAAAAATGATGAACAATGGGATATTACAGTTAATCCCCTTGTGTTTATCATAATTACTGGTAACCACCTCGAGGTTAAGGTATCTTTGACTACGAGCTTCCAAACTATATCTTTGTTATTAGGAAGTTAACTACGTGTTGACCTATCAGCTTAATCACATTAATAATGTCAGACTGGACAAAAAACACTACTTAATTTGTATTGTTATTTTCCTAAAAATGTCAATCTTGCCTCAAAAATGCATCTAATGTGGGATGAGAGAGAGTTAGACGATGTTGATTAAGCAGTTTTGTTGTCCAGCCTGGCATTATTTATGTGTTGATAGATCAACACGTAGTTAACTTTATAATAACAAAGTTATAGTTTGGAGGCTCATAGTCAAAGATACCTTAACCTTGAGGTGGTTACCAATAATTGTGATAAACACAAAGGGGTTAACTGTAATATCCCAAATCCTAAGGGTTCTGAGTAATTTACACATTTTTTTATTATTACACTATTTTTTTATAAGGTATAACATTTTGAAAAACATTGTTTCTCTTTTTACCACATTTAACCCCCTAACTTCTCCGGTTTGCCCGCGTTCCTTTTGTTTCCTTTTTTATTACTTTCTTTTCTTCTCCACTAGATTTTTTTGACACATATCCGGAGCCATATTTCTCCGCTGTGTAGTGTAATGACCGAGTAGACCTGGCAATTTGGGTCGCTGGGTCGGGTTGATATCAACCCTAACCCAACCCATTTAAAATATCATCAACCCAACCTAACCCAAAAAAGGATGGGTCCAAAAATCATGACCCTAACCCAACCCGTTTAAAATCCTTCAACCCTAACCCAACCCACCCAACCCATTTTTTAAGAATACAATAATTTAGATGGATTAGGAGTCGAAATTAATAAAAAAAAATCCAAAAACATCCAGTGCTAGCTGGCACACTAATTAGGATGAAACAAAAGGACGAGAAGTAATCTTGCTTGATTGACCCAACTTTAAACGAATTCCATGTTATGCAAAGAATGTAAAACTACTACACCAATTTCCCATGAATAGAATAACACATACTTATTCCATAAGTTTATATTTATCAATCTGAGCCTAAAGCTCTACCATTGCTAGGGAGGAATCCTATCTAGATATTCACATGACCCTAGTGCCCTTAATAAAAAGGGGAACGAAAATGAAAATCTTCATTATGCATTAGAGAAATACACTAAAGACAAATCTTCTAAAGTTAGAATTCATTTATAAACTGAGAGGTCAAAGCCCCCCCCCCCCCAAACTATGACTAATAGTCTTAAAATAATTAAACCTGTTTAAATTGAGTGCTCATGCCTGAGAAAAGTACAATCACAATCACTTAATCGTTATCAACAGTTGAGGAATTTTTATGCAACACGTTATCCGCATTGTTGGCTTCACAATTCACTAAGAGGTCTATAATCAAGATCCTACTTACAAAAAATACATATCACCTACTTTTGTTCACCCCTCTATATAATCTAAACATACATATGTTCTCAAGAACAACTATGGCAGTGAGAATAAGAAAAATAAACCTTGGGTAGAGATGAAGAGCGATATAGACATGAACAACGACGTAGAGAAGAAAAATGGATGTGAGTTAGCAAGATGAGAGCATTTGGGCTTTCAACATTATGTTAAGGTCTGGTTGGGACCTTTGTTTGATATGCAGCTGGACCATTTGTTTAGTTAAGATTATGTGATATTATTAAGGTGGGATAGTCCAACTGCACTTGGGCTTAAGGCTAAGGTATAGTTTGATATGAAAATAATATACATATATGTCAATTGATATTTTTATTTTTTTATTATTAACAAAAATATTTTCGGGTTTCGGGTTGGGTCATGGGTTAAGAGCTCTACCCTAACCCAACCCACAAAATTAGCTTATTACCCTAATCCGACCCAAAAAATAGATGGGTCAATAATCAAGACTCTAACCCATAAAAATATGGGTTGGGTTTGATGAAACACTATTGTAAATGGAATCCAATGTTACAAGTTACTCGTTTATCTTAATGATATGTAGTTGTGTTTTGGTAAAAAGATTTGACACCCTACAAAATCTGATCTTTTAAACATTTTTTCTTTATCTCTTCCCCCATTCTAATCATTGAAAACTCTGTATTTCAATAATAAAAAAAAAACTTGAAACTTTTGATCTGGGTCACCACTAAAACAATTGATTGATAACTGTAACGTGATATATAGATGTATGTTGAACAAAGTCACATTAAACTTGATTATCACATAATTAGTGATCATCATTGGCGTTTTTGTTGTTTGAAGTCAACGCGTAGGTTGATTGAGCTGTCATTCCTTCCATACTGAGATTTCCCATGTGGCCACGAGAACTATATCTGGCCCAATATTCACTCATATTATGTAAAGAAAGTTAATATGTATGTATGTATGTGACGTGAAACACGGCACGTGCAACGTGTGCTGTCACAACTGTTTCTTAAACATGTGAAACCATCATCATTAGTACTGTAATCATTTTTTTAATCTTAACTTGAATTCGAAGTAATCAAACGAGTTCTTCAGGTTGTTTACGTTACGGAGGGTTCCAAAATGCTAGCTTATCCCTATTAATTAAAGAAAATGAGTATGTACACGTATTGAATAAAGAAAATGAAAGAGTATGTATACGTACTCGACGACGCATGCTCAGCAACATAAATTGACGTTTCGCAAAAAAAAAAAAAAAGCAACATAAATTGATAATGTATTAGTATTACAGGTTATACTAAAAGAAGAAGTCATAGGTTATGTACATGGAAGAAATCAGACAGGTACATTCGGTATACGGAATTTGACGAAATCAGGGGCCAGCTTTATGGAAGAGCCAAAACATAAATTTTGAATTTAGTTTAAGTACTTTATAACGATTCAATTAGTCACTTGGTTGATTTTAATTAAAAGGATAAGGTGTTGATTTAGTCTCAACATAAAATATAGGATGGCGGTTTTGATTTTAGTCATCCTAAAACGCAAAACAGATGGATGGTACTATTTAATGGTAACATTTGGCCTGTTCCATGTGATTTCCTTCCAAATATAAAATGATAGATAAACCTTAGCAAATACTATTATATTATTTTCTTTTGGAGACATTATCAATCTTTTTAAGATAAAAAATTGCGTTAAATTACTAATGATATTTCCTTTTGTTAACAACAATGAAAATTCTTTTGACTTTCTTATTTTATTTAATTTGTTTCATAAAGAAAGTAATAAGCACCAAAAACTATGTTGGCTTCTGTAATGACTACCGTCCCTTCCTATCGTCATTGGGCTGGGCAGCACGTATTATTATCCACGGAATGGCACATGTTTTGTCTCTGTCAAAGCAGCCGGGGCTGTTCATTCTCATTATCATTCATGTTCATCCAATACCAAATTAAAGTCAATAAACTCGGAATGGTACAGCTATATATCTAACTGAATTGACTTGCTGGCTTTGCTTGCTCCATATCCTAAACACAATAAAACCACGCTGTTGTTTGCAAGTTTTTCTCCGTTCTCTTCCATCCATCGGAATCTATTCTTGCCTCTTCGTAAGTTAATCGTCTTCCTCTTCACTGACCGACCGCCTAGATCTCTCTGTTCTTCACCATTTTTCCGGTCTTCATCCTATTTTTGCTTACCGATCGATCAAAGTGTTTCAATGCAGGTGGTACATCAACTCTGCACTTCGCTGCTGCTATAATTATCGCTCCGGATCCGCTCATCGACCACCTAATTAACGGCGATCTGTCCTGTCTCAGCGGAAATCGATCTAGTTCTCCAGTCGCCATGTATGTACCATCTCGACATTTTTAACCTCAATTGTTACGAATTGTTTTGCTTAATACTCGATTGAACTCGGTGTGATGCTGTGCCTGTCTGGAAATTGAATGTTTTCATGAAGCTTGTGTTGTTCTGGTATTTGATTCCAACTGTTCTTTACTAGTGGTTAGTTTAAAGCTACCGGGTTGTAGATGTAGAGACAATTTACACGGGGAAAGCATCATCTTAAATTAAAGTATGCTATCATATCCTTCTTAATCGCACTGGAATTTTGAACCATCATCCATGATTTAATTCCATGGCCTCGTCATTCCTACAAGAGCATTTACCGGCCCTCCCCTCCCCTTGGATACATTAATCTAAAAGCTACTTAGTAGTATTAAATTAGAATGCACGAGTCGAGTTTTACGGTACGATTACCTAAAATATAAAAAGATTAATAATGAAATTGTTTAGTTAAAAATCTTTGGAGAAAATATATTATAATAATACTAGTATTTTTTTAAGCAATATCATTAGCGGTATTGGGGTACAGATGGCTAAAAATCCGGAAGCTTCCCTCTAAGAGCATAAACATTCGAATAATGAAATTGATTTGAGAGTGATCTGAACTCAGTTGTGGTTATAATTGCTTAATTAGAATGAAACGAGTCTGATTTGAATCAATCTGGTTATAATAATATCTTTTTATTTTGCTTTTTGAACTCTATACGTAACATTTTAAATTAATAAGAACTTCTAGCATTTTCTCAATAATTTATGATAAACATTACATTAAGCAATACATTAATAGTTATCAAAAATTCTTTTTTGTGATTAACTATAATATAATCCTTACTTTTAAAATTTAGGGAAATTTCATGAGATACCCCGAGGTTTGAGCGAATTTCACGAGATACCCGCGAGGTTTCATTTTTTTACGATATACCCCAGAGTTATCATTTTCATTACGATATACTACTGAGGTTTCAATTTTTTTACGAGATGCCCCTCTGTTCAGATTCTGATATATTATATTTTTCATATCCTGATTTTACCATCGCACCATATGCCCGTGATAATCTCACGGGTTTATGGTCAATTTTTTTTAAAATTTAAAATATGAACAAAATGCACATAAAAATTAAAGATTAATTAAAATTTTAATTCAATTTAGAAAAACATAAATAAAAGTATAAAAAAAATTAGAATCATAAAAAGTTTAAAATAAATAGAAATGACTAAACAACAAAAAAATAATCTATTTAAAAAACTTATATTGTTACATTATTTTAAAAATATTATAGCGGTGACTTAAAATCGTAAATTTTTTATAACAATTATATTAAATACAAGAAATTATTAAATAATTTTATTAATTATAGTATAAGTTTATTAACAAATATATTATTTGATATCAATAATCACAAGGGAAATGTTCATATTTTATGGTTTTTATACTTTGTTTTCTAATTTAAAATGATGATTTTTTCTATGTATTATATGAAACTGTTGCTTATTGTTATACATTTTTTAGATTTTTAACAATTATCTAGGTAACTCCCTAACAAGTTATGCTTATTTTTCAAAATAATTTAATTTTTAAGTCATTATTTTTTATTAATTTTTTTGTTTTTTCTTTATTTAATTATATTCATTTTTTGATATTGATGTCAAATTTTATATGAACTTTAATTTTTTTGAGCATTTTATTTAAGTTTCAAATTCAAACAAAACTTTGACTATATATCCTGAGGTTATTAGAGGGCATATGGTGCGAGGGTAAAATGAGAAATCTGACTTAGGGGTATCTCGTAATAAAATTGAAACTTCAGGGGTACATCATAATGAAAATGAAACCTTAGGGGTATATCGTAAAAAAATGAAACCTCGAGGGTATCTTGTAAAATTCGCTCAAACCTCGGGGTATATCGTGAAATTTCCTTAAAATTTAATTAAGTTACACTTTTGTCGATTAAATCTAAACTTAAAAAATTGTAGAATCTAACTAAAGTCTTTTTAAACTAAAAAGTTTCCCCCAAGACCTAATTTATTACTAGAGTTCAATTTTGAATCAGGTTCTAAGTTTTGTATACACACTAGGAATGCTTCTGATTTTGTATTTACGTGTATCCACGATTAAACTGGTTTGTGTTTTCAAATATGGTCTCTCGTCCACTGTTCTGTGCCAAACACGTTTGTTTTTCCTTTCTCCCGTATCCAAAAAGTTTTTTTTTTTTTTTGAAGAAAAATCCTAAAAGATTATTCTCTTTTTGTGGGCTATAGCCGCTATACCAACAGGTTCCACTCCACCCGGACCTCCCATGTGCAACAATAATGTCTGTACTTGTTTCTTTTATAGTATAATCATCAGAGACCGAATATTCGTGCGAGTTGCAAGCATTAATCATTGTAAGGTAGTCTGACGAAAACATTCTGCCACTATCATAATACTCCCATATTATTGGTTAACTTTTGGATAATTCGTTTAAACTATTATCCATTAGCAGTTTTGTATCTCCTACTGCTAAACAACTACTTAAAAACATATCTGTTGTAAAGCTTTGTTGATTTGAAAAAACTTTCTCACGTACAATTTAATATTTTATCTTTGTCCCATTTTTTGTATCCATCTTATTATTTAGATATATCGTTGAATTTTAATATTTGTTACATAAAACTATATAATTCTATTAATTTAAGTAATACCATGTATTATATATCATGTAATGAAGTTATTATATTTATTTTCTTAAATTAAATCCATATTACATGTTAAAATAAAAAAAACACTATATGAAATAATAAAAGAGATAACAAAAATCAGAGACATAAGATGTAAAAATAAAAATTAATTAATACGTACATTCACACTCTCGTAGTTAATATCTAGGTGGTAAAGTTATTTACATGTGTATTTCATTATTAGGATAATAAAAGTTTTATATTTATTATTATTTTAAATATATATCGGATAACTGTAATTAAGTTATAATAATAGTGTCATTGGATACATTACTATGCAGTCACATGAAATATATAGTCACAAAAGTCACTCTCCTCATATCTAATAACTAACTGACATTTTTCCTTTTTCATAAAAATATTGTCACATACTCTAAATAAATTTATAAGTTCTTTCTTTTTTTTTTATCAAAATTTATAAGTTCTTTCGTAGTTAATATTATGTCACTTTATATTTCTTCTTGGTTTTAACTTATACCCAAGGGTCCTAAAAACATAAAAACATGGGTCTATATTCTGCATACGAAATTAACCTCATTGCTAATGCAGGAAGTGTATGCCCAAAGATGCGAACTTACGGAACAATGCAGCGGAGATGGTGCTCTCGTCTTCCCTCTTGTGGTTGAATGTATTATTAGTTTGTTCGTTCATACTCTTCTTTGGTGTAGTTTGTATCTCATTGATATGAAATTAGGATGGAAAGCAGAAAAGGAAAAACAGATTACTCCATATACGCTGTATTTATTAAAAACCGAAAATTTATTAATTATGAAATGAATACATTTTTGTATGATCTTTTCTTTTCTTTTTCATCTCAATCAGTTGATTTTGTAGCGGGAGATTAATAGCGCTAGGAATTCGTCATTGTACGAGGAAATAAAAAGAGTACTCTTTCCCGTTTATTTGCTTGAATCTTTCGGTTGTTACGCCTGCTTAAGCCCTAAGATAGAAACAATATCTTCCAGCTAACATTGATCAGTTGTATTTTTTTTTTATATATTGACTGGAGAACCAGCTAATAAGGCAATACTGAGGTTTATACGAATCTTTCTCGCCACAAGGGTAAATTACAAAAGAACTAGGAACAATAATAATGTAGACAAAGTGAAAAAAGAACAAAACTAGAGGGTTATTTTATCCTCATACGACCGATTGAAAGTTTAGTTAGCCACTCAGTCCTGTGGCTGTATCTCTTGAAATTAGCTCTTGACACTTGAAGGGCACTTTGGGGGTTCACCAGGCTTAGAGATATGGTTTGTTTGGGTTCATAAGTGTTCCCAGTTTACTGGATCCGGAAGTGACTGATCGACGGGATTCTGACATGGTGTTTGAACAGGATGATCATGGTCCATGTTAGCAATCTTGTTTCGGTTTCTTGTTTCTTGATCAGCTAAGAAAAACAACTTGCAATCTTCAATTAATTCATCAGAAGTCAACCATGGGATGTAATTTGAACCATATGCCTTGACGATCATCTAGTGGCTGTAATCGGTGTGCCTCTAGAATTTCTGCTATGTTTGCGTCTGCCTCCCGCACTTCCTTTCTGAAAATGGCCCACTTCTTTCTTTTGATTACTCCTCAAATATTTTGGAAGAAAATATTGCTTCTCTTCCATTCGCTTACTTTTCTTGATGATCTGAGCAAAGTTCTGTAGAGAGATTTCCGGATTAGGGTAATGACAATTGAGGCTTCTGCCAAAGTCAAGACATTTTGGGCTGCAGTGAGGGTTGGACTGATTTGCAAAGGTTCAGAAGACGGTGCGTGAATGCGTGGAAGAGAGGGAGGGTTCGAGAGGATGTCTAGGGATTGGGGAGCGAGGGTCTGAAGAGAATGTCGGGAAGCGCATGGGGGATTGACAGGATGTAAAAAAGGAATGTGTAGATATTTGGGAAAGTGGTGTTGTGGAGGGCTAGTTTGAGGGTAATGATGAGGTTGGTTCTCTTCATGTGTCAGCGGCAGAGTGTGAAGAGAGTGAGGGGTTTGGGGAATGTTTTCTTGGGTTTCAGGTACAGAGGAGGAGGTTGGAGTCAGGGTTGTCTCCTGGGTTCGGATGAAAGGGGTGGGGAGTGGAGAGAGGGAACGACATATTCTGACTGGTCATTAATGATGGGATTGGAAGGTTGTGAGTAATCGTGCATGGGGAGGTGAGTCTTGTCAAATTCTGTTGCGGGAATCATGACTGTTACGGGAAGAGACTGAGTCTGAGGGGGAAATAATTGTTTACTAAATACTGCGCATGTGTCTCTTACTGGCTTTTCTGTAGGTGACCCGTGCATCAGGTCCAAGATGGCTATTAGGAGCCATTGCTGAAAAACCCAAAGGTCATGAGAGAATTTGAAAGTTTGCGGTGGAATTTTCTCAGAGATATGGAACTGCTGCCCTTTTGTTTTGATGATTACTCCTCTGCCACTTTTGTTTTCCACATGTACGACAAGACTAGGAGGGATTTCCGTGGCAACATCACTCCTTTGAATCGATTTGCATGGCACCAAACTCGTCGTTTGGCCTTGCCTGAGTATCCCTTCCAATTCTGGTTGTAGGTGGATTTTTTCAGTAAAACACGTCGTTTGTGCTTGTATGTTATTACCTGTTTCCGACCGTGAGTCTACCACCGCCACCTGTTCTTCCGGTGTTTTTGACGTCTCCGGTTCCTCCTCCTGATTATGTTGGCTTAACTCTTCTGACCAATATTCGATAATCCCAACCTTGCAAATTGTACCTTCTACCTCGACCGTGACTTCCTCATTGATGATTGCCATTTTGTTAGTTTCTATTTGGACATTGGCTTCCAGAAATCTTGGTGCCCTATACATATCTGTATCTATCGAGAGGATTAGCCCAATATGTCTGGTAATGGCATGGAGAGATCTTTCAGACCAAGTTTGCACCGGGATCCCCCGGATTACTACATTGGTAATTCGCTCTGTGGGCTGGTCAGTGGGTTGCCACAGATGCTTTTCCCATTCCAGATCCTCCCCTTTGCTTGATAGCCGGAAAAGCTCTGCTTCTTCGTGAGTTTGGTAAATTAAGATAAACTTGCAGTTTGATAAGCAGATAATGTATTCCACGACTACCTTCCGTTCAAGCATTTTATTCTTCACATTTTGGCGGTTGGTCTGCACCGGAGTCTTGACTACTATTCCCCTTGCTAGCTTTTCTGACATGACTATGCTTGAGTCTAGGCTTATGTGGCATGAGGATCGGGAGTGTATATGAGATAGCGTTTCTGTTTGTTGTGGTGCTCCTTGGTGGTAGGTATGTGGCTGGCTTTGTTCCTCCTGAATATCTCCTCTCGGTTTCGGCACCCATCTGTTATGTGTTGGTGCAGCAGCTGTGAACCTCCGTTGTATTGCAGCTTGCGTTTGGAGACTATTCCCGTCTACGGTCATTCCATTGGCCTCAGAGATGGCGAGGTCGGCTTCCTGTTTAGTTTTGTATTCTACAAAGTCGTACCTTGTCTTGGTACGCACCCGCAATGTTTTAGGTAATCTGATGGCAACTATCTGTCCATATTTGTCAAATGTCTTCCAGATGGTGCCAAGCCTAGAAGATTAGTGGATGTTGTCTATTAAAGTACTGACTTTGATGTTGCCATCAGTCACTGACGGTGGGTTGTCGTGCGATGCTTGGGATTGTTAGTAGTGAAGGAGAAAAGCTGCTTGTGTGTAGGCTGCAGGTGAATGACGTTTGGTTGTTGAGAAGGCGGGTGTTGGGCTGGACGGAGTGGTGGTTTAGTTGGTGGTGTGTGCGGCGGTGTCATGGTATAGGGCTAGATTTGTGCTCGTGAATTGAAAAGGTGGGAGTAGAGAGAGGTGAGAGAGTCCCATACTCCTTATTTTTAACATTGATCAGTTGTATAAGTGGCGATTCTCGTCATACTCGCATATTTAATGATTAATTTAATGTCGATGACAACAACCTTGAAGATGTCGCAACTTTGTTTCGTCAAAGCCCTTCTACATCATTCAATTCATGTTATACACCTTGGAAGCAAGGGCGGCTCCTTGAACTATGGCTCTGGTACATTTTCATTTAAAGTAGCGGGACAATTAGATAAGACATTTATAGAGGTTGAACGGGTTAGTGCAGATCTCCAACTAAATGAAACCTTTCCACGAGTTAGAGTGTTCCATTCGGACTGGGGTAGATCAGACGGTCTGAACCCACAAGGAAAAAGGAGTGCAGGGATATCGTATATCAGCTCTGGGAGGAGTATCGTAAGGGACCATAATGGTTTATGGTGAAGATCCTAAAATGTGGTTAGAAGCTGAGAGAGTGGGGGAGAAAAGAATACACGAAAGAAAATAGAATGCTCGTGAAAAGAGAGATGTGTTATAAATAATAATATTAGAGGATGTATATACAATCATCATTTGGTCTACCTTAGACCTTTCTTCTGTGTAACTCCCGTAACCTCTTCAAAGTCTTTATTAGTAGATCTTTGATCTTTTTCTTTCCTACCACTCAAAGGTTCGGTAACGGCTGATATTGTATACTATATAAGGATGTACAATGGAATGATAAGTGGTATGCCATTTACGTCTATCTTGTCTACTATAATCTCTTCTATCCTCTCAGTGTTATATCACGTTATCAGCACGATAGATTCTACCAAATTATATACTTCTCTCTACCATACACCATAGACAAAAAAATATTGAGTTGTTTTGTAACGACCCCAAAACCACCCTGGTTGAGAGACCGTTACACGCCGCGCGCTTATTACCTAAGACACGCAAGGCTACACTAACGAATTCCCAAAACAGAACTGAAACTCATATATTGATCAAAAACCGATTACAACATGTTCCTTACATACCAGCGGAAGCCAAACTGAAATACAAACATAATCTAAATACAACTGGGCACCAAGGCAAAACAAACTAAATACAAAACCCAAATGCCAAAACGAAAAGTAAGAGCTGAATCTCCAAGCACGAACTAAAACCTGCAAATCATACGGAGATAGGGGTGAGCAAAACTATTGCTCAGCAGGTGATAAACTTCATCAGCTGAGCACGCTCAAAACAGATACTGAACATACATACATATACGTATACCAAAGCGCTTATCCAGAGCGAAATCAGAACAAAGCAGAAGCCTTTCAAATAGACAGAAGTCTAAAGCAGAAGGAGCTAAGCGGTGGTCAAAACATACTCAAAAGTAGAAGGTAAGCTGAAGCTGAAAGCTCGACGAAATTAGAAGCTTAACAAACTCAAAAAGCTTAAACGAAATCAGAAGCTTAGCAAAATCAGAAGCTTAGCAAAATCAGAAGCTTAGCAAAATCCAGAACTTAGCAGAAGACAGTAAGCACACAGCAGACCGTCTCACATCAAATACTGTAGAGCAGACGAAGTAGAGCACTTTACAAATCAGAATCCTCAACAGACAGGAAGCACACTGCAGCCTATCTGAGTTTGTAAACAGACAGAGCAGACGGAAGCAGTACAAAACAAACAGAGGCGTTCAAAGGACGAAAGAGCACACAGCAGTCTGTCAAATACCAGAGCAGCGAAAAACAGACAGAAGCTGAACAGAACACAAACGGAAGTGGGACACTAGCAATCAGAGCATACAGACAGAACGAGCAACCAACTCGTGAACAGAACGAGGAAACCTCACTCGTAAACAGAACAGGTGTAAACACCCGTGAACAGAACGGGGAACATCACCCGTGAAACAGAAGGATCCTACATAGCGCGCTACGAGACAGCGAGACCAGCCATCCAAAGGTTCAGATACATAGAAGACTAGGTCCCAAAACAGAAGCTTTCAGAACAGACCAAAGCTGTATACAGAACAGGACAGAAGTCCTGTCAAATCATAACAGAAAGCAGAAGCTTAACGAAATCAGAGCGGAAGCTTACCAACGGAAAGCCTTAGCAAGACAGAAGTCGTAACCCGACTAGTAAATACGAAAGCAACTGAAGTCAGAGGTTGAATCACATTTTCAGAGCAAAACAGAGTTCAAAAGATTATCGGAGACCTTAAAACCAGAAAACACTTAAACACATGCTAAAACACATGAAAACAGATAGTACTCAGAAGGAGGAAACCAACGCCGCAAACGGCACTCAAAACGGAGCTCAAAGGAGCAAGTTACTGTCAAAACAGAGGCATGTCCGAACTTGTGTCCGGACATCAATGTTCGGACACAAGTCGAACCTTCAAACAGAAGCAGAGACAGAGGTGTCCAAACATCCAAGTTCGGACGGATGTTCGGACGTTTTGGAAATCAGGACGTGTAGAGTCCGAACTTGTCCGGACATCAGATGTTCGGACACAAGTCGAAGCCAAAATCAGAGAAAACAGAAGGCTGTGTCCGAACTTCAAAGCTCGGACGGAAGTTCGGACACAGCGAAGACTTTAGAAAATAAAAGCGCAACAGGTATGTCCGAACGTCAAGCTCGGACAGACGTTCGGACATACCGAAAAACTCAGAAACCAGAAGCGATTTTCACACAGACAGAGGCATCAAAAAATGTAAAAAAAATGCAGTACGAAACAAAGCCTTTAAACCATAACCATGGCAGTTTTTAGAAGGTCAAAACCAAGACAAACCAGAGATCGATCACCAAACATAGGGCAATTAAACAATCCGAACTCTCAAATCAGAAGCACTCAAAGTTCACAAACAGAAGGGAACCATAGAGGTAGATTCGCCATTGTCAAAGTATACTTACATAACAAAATCCAAAACAAAACCAATCCCACGGGGTTGTAACGCATCAAAACGCAAATCCAGAACTCACACAAAATTACCACGGTTTCAGAAACCACACAAACATACGGAAAACAACGGAACCAAAACCCCCGTGGGTGAACCACACAACCGAATCCATCTACCACCTACCTCACATCCGAAGTAAAGCTATCTCTGCGGACTCTACGAACTGCCTTCTCGACTCCATTCGAACGACCATCCCTCGAATCAAACCATTCCCAAAATACAAAATCGAAATTAGAAAAGAGAAAGGGAGACTCAACGAAGAAGAGAATCAGATCTACAACCCAAACCTGACTGACGACTGACGGACGAACAAATTCCACTGGCGGATCTCCAGCGATTACAATTGAAAGAAATTGAAGAAGGGGATGAGCAAAGGGATGAGGGTTTTGAGAGCGATGAAACTGTCGAGAGAACCGTCAATGAGAGAGATGAAGGAGAGGGACTAATTAAACGTGAATTAGAATAAGAGAGAATGAGAAATAAAATAGTTTAGGAAATCTCTCTCTTAAGAAAATAATCAATAACCAAAAGGAAGAAGACCAATATAACCCTCCTTCCTCAAACTAATATGACATTAGGAGAATGTCATAGACAATCTAATATAAGATTACAAAATAGCGCAACTCCCTTTGCGAATCAGAAAGGAAATAAAAAAAAATCTGGGGTATAACATGTTTTTCCTCACTACCACTTTTCAGATGATGGTTATTGTTTATCTTTAATCATATTTGAATTCCCCGTGTTTTGTCAAGAATATGCACTCTTGAAGAGTTATATGTTGAAGCCGCATTTGATGGGTACCCTACCGAGTGCAAAAGGTGTAAGTGAGTTTAATCAATTTTACCGGTATAGTCATATTAACAAGCGGGTAAGTGAGGCGCAACACTTAAAATAATTTATATTTTTGAGTACACGTATATATGAGTTTCTAATTTAAAGTAGAAATCCTTATATTTCTTTTATTTGTTATACAATAAGTATAAACTTCACTATTTATTATATTATGATACAAAATGACAATCTTTAATTTGTGAAAATAGTGGAAGAGGTATTTTACAAAAAAGGAAGAAATTTTGATATTTGTGAAGTTTCACCTTTTGTAAAAAAGAAAAATGGTAAAATGATTGTTTTTTTATGAGATTTGCGGGGTTGAGTTTTTCGTTATTGAACAAAAGAATGTTTGAGGAAAAACAAATACTGCATTAAAAGGAAAGCAAGATCTTCGATGAAAATATAATGTTTTTAGTTTTCGAAGAACTATATGTTTTTGTGGTATAACGATTTTTGCATAATCACTCTCTCAAGGTATTATTTGGCATTTTATATTTTTGTTTTGAAAGGTGAAAAAATAGTATTGCCATAAGGATGAATGATCTTTTGTGAGGCAATCCCTTTTTGAGATAGTAAAAAAAAGGTGATATTACATCATGTAAGATTCTGCATTAGAGGTTAATAATTATCCTATGTAGTCACTGAAAAAAAGATTGTAAATTAGAATATTACCTCATGAAAGATGGTGCACTTGAGGTTAATAATTATGCTACCTCGTGCAAGATGC
The DNA here is from genome assembly GCA_023374045.1 of Limonium bicolor. Taxonomy (NCBI): domain Eukaryota; kingdom Viridiplantae; phylum Streptophyta; class Magnoliopsida; order Caryophyllales; family Plumbaginaceae; genus Limonium; species Limonium bicolor. The sequence continues at coordinate 444,361,960 of CM041776.1, forward strand.
TAACATTTGAGGTAAGATTGTAATATTTTCCCATGAAAAATGAATGCACTTGAGGTTCAGCATTATAAGATCCGTATACGTCCTCGTGCAAGATGAGTGCACGGGAAGAAGAAAAATAAAAGGATCATGTTTGTTATAACCCGTATAATTGCAACCTTATAATATATCAGTTACAATGTTGTTCTAAGTTGGATTGTTTAATTCCTTGCTATCAGTTGGGACTCCGGCGGTATTGTTTTATTTGAAGAGGGCAAGAAAGTCTTTCCATAAAACAATTAAGGTAATTGTTTTAGTAATTAATAAGGAAAGGGAACCTTATTTAATTATTCCCCTTCTAATTATTTTACATCACGATCAGTTTCCTCCTCCATCGAGTCCATCGTGCGTTCAGAGCATCGACAGTTTCTCTGCCCTCTCTCCTCCTCTCAACTTCTTTCTGTTCTGTGGGATTGCGCTGCTGCTGTGATCAGATCGAAGGCTCTTGTTGTTGGCTACATTTCGCTTCTCCGATCAGGTTTGTGTCGAAAGAATTCTGAATTTCGTCATTGGTTTCTTCTTCTCTCTCTCCGTTCTGATTTTGGAACTCTGAATATGATAAATCAGCGACGAAGAACCTGCGTTGGGGATTCAGATTGTTGAAGCTACCCCGCTGTTGATTTTCTCTGCGTTCTCGTGATCAGGTTCGGGTTGCAGAATTGTGGAATGTTGTTATTCTAGGTTTCTTGTCTGTTTCTGATTGTGGGCTGTCGGTTTGTGTTGTTCAGTGATTGTGTTTGTGCCTGGCTGCTGGGTTGTTCGGACAGCGCTCATTGATTCAGACCGTTGTTGTTCTGCTGCTAATTGAGGTAGGTGGTTACTCGATTCGGTTTGGAAGTTCAGCCATGGGGTGTTGAAAGGCTTTAATCTGATTTGAAGTGCGTGTCTGATTGCGTTGTTGTTTGATTGTGTTCTGAATGGCTAAACCCCCATGGTTTCCTGCTTTGATGTCTGATTTGGTGTGTGTGCTTAATTGGCAATTCGTGGTAGCGAATTGTGTTGTTTTTCTGCTCTGTTCGTCTTCTGAAATTTGCAGTTTTCGCACTGTCCGAACTTCTGTCCGAGCTTTGAAGTTCGGACAGTGCGTTTTTGCCTTTCTAATTTTCAAGTTCGGGGTATGTCCAAACATCTGTCCGAACATGGATGTTCGGACACACCCTCAGGTTTTCTTCTGATTTAAGTTCGACCTGTGTCCGAACATTGACGTCCGGACACAAGGTCGGACCTTCCGCGTGTTCTTCCGTAAAACTTGTCCGAACATCAGTCCGAACATTGATGTTCGGACATTCTAAAATTTCCTGTCTGTTTTCAAATCGACTTGTGTCCGAACATTGATGTCCGGACAAAAGTTCGGACGCTTGACTGTTTTGGCTTCTGAGTCTCGACTTGTGTCCGAACTTTGACGTTAGGACACAAGTTCGGACACCTCTCTGTTTTCAGCATAACTTCTTCGTTTGAACTCCGATTTGAGTGCCGTCTGCGGCGTTGGATTCCTTATGATCTGTGCTACTGATTTGTGAGTGTTTTGGCATACTTAAATGCAATCTTGCTTCTGTTTAAGCAACCCTTCTGTTTTGGGACATTACACATTGTTTCTGAGCCGTGAATGGCTGGGTCGAGCTATTCCGTGGTATACCATGTAGACGTCGTTCTGAGTGTGGGTCATTCCCTTTCTGTTCTGTGGGGTTGACGAACCCTTTGGCTCTTTCGAGTCATTTCTGCGTTGCCGAGAGACCTGGTATGGTCTATGGGTCTTCGACCCTTCTGAGTGTGTGCATTGTGTCTTGTCCCCTTTCTGTTTAAGAGTTCTGATGTTTCTCTGAATTGGGAACCCTTGAGTTCCACTCTGTTTCTGTTCTGAAAGCTTCTGAATATGGAGAATTGTGGTTATTATATCTATCTTTTCCTCCTTCTGTTTTCAATTGTTTTGAGCGACCTTACTGATGACGGTCGCTGCTTACTGGGCATAGTTGTGTGCTCATTCCCCTACTTCTAACATTTTTGCAGATTGATCAGCGAGGATCATCTTGAGTTCTGGAGCTGTAGTGCTTAGCTCATTTGATTGTTTAAACTTCTGTTATGACGTTGTAGCCTTCGGGCCTTACTCTGTTTTGAGTTTCTGATTCGAACATGTATTTGGAAATCGTTTTACTTCCGTTGTATTGAATACTTTGGTTTACAACGTTTATGTAAACTCTGTTTTGGGCCTTTATTGCATTTGAATGTTTTAGAGCCTTGCGTTATTGGTAGTAATACGCGGCGTGTAATACCCTTAACTCTTAGGCCGGTTTTAGGGGTGTTACAATGTTATTCGATTGCATACAAGCACATGAGGTTGAGAACTATAGTGTACTATTTCCCTCTTGCAAATCATGCTCTTGAGGTTAAGAGCTGTAAGATCTTTATACCCACTTGAGCAAGATAATTGCATTGAAGGTTGAGAATGATAAATTATTGTTTTCCCTCATCAATGACTATGCATTTGAGGTGAATGGTTTAAAAATGGTCAACATTTGGTATAAGATTGGACCAATTGTAAGAACTCTTGGAGAGCTAGATAGATTTTAAAGAGTTAAAGATAACTCCATACAAAGTAACTTTGGTATAAGTTACATGGTCTCCTACGTAACCATTGAGGAGTTAGATTTGAGGATTATTATTGGAATATTAAAGAGTTTCACAATGAATTTTCAACTCAAGCTCTTTGCATCAAACATAATTATGAAAGAAGTCGAGCTTGAGGTTGATTTTTGGCAAGATCTTTATGTAAGATCATTGATGATATCGGAACTAAAAGCTTGAATTAGCTTATGTAAATAATTTTTTTATCTTGTAAAGGTCGATTGTAAAAGATGTTATAATCTATAATAGATTATTGTACATCCGTACATGATTGGACCGTGTATAAAAGGAAAATATTTACAATTGACATCATGGTAGATCATCACATATCCTTGAAGGATATCATTAAGATGATGTCATTATTGATGAAAAAGTGTTACATGTGTATAAAGTGCAAAAGACGCACTAGAGTACATAAATTTTGACATATTTTATAACCATGCTCTGGGTATTGGTTATTCATTCTACTCTAAAGGAATCAAATATGGTACGTTGAACCAGTTTTGAAATCTACAATAGATTCGTGAGCGTATTTAAGTCAATGAATGACATAGAGTCATACATTATTGATAGTGTTATAATGTACAACTGAAAATGTTTTATATACAACTCTATAGTCTATAAGAGACTATGAAGAATGAGAGCTTGCTCTTGTGAGCTGTGAATTTTAAAAGCTCTTCATTATGTTCCTTGAGGGAACAAGAATAAACATTGAATAATGCACGTTTAATGATAAAGTATGCTCGTATTTATGGGAAAACAAGCACAAATGTGTCAAGTTTTATAAGTTTATATAACGTAGAATCCCATAAAACCCAAAAAAAAAGGGGGTCACTAATGTGCGGTTAGTGTACAATAAAATATTCATTATATGAAACAGAAAAATGGGTCATCCGTGAGAAAAGTGATGTCAGATCACTAGTTTTTCTAAACTATCTAGAGCTTCCAGGTTCTTACTCGGTGACAATAGTTCATATAAGATATAGCAAGATCATTCAAAAGGAATTGGATTAAATGTTTTATACCCTCTTGAAATATCATGGATTGATTATGGGCGGAAAAATTACCATGTGGACCTTTGAGATATATATGATGTTTAATACATCAAATAATGGTCACATGAAGTATTGTATTCATTGGGCTATTGATTTAGAGAATCTAGCTATAATGAAATTATCCATGTGATTTTAAGAATAAAATGGATAATATGAAAGATGAAAGAATAGTGGTATTGAGTAACTTATACTTCTACTAAGAACGACTTTATTAAGTTGTTAATTTTGTAGAGCAACAAAAAAAAGAGTTACACAATTGGATTTGTGTCTATACCTCCCCCATTAAAAATATCAAAAGGGTTACAAAAGGAAAGTTGAGAATAATGAAATCCTTTAGTTCTTAATAATTCTCAACTTTAGGGGGAGAATGATATAAGTTTTGATATTTGGCACAAAGTGTTACGAGTATAATCAATTGTGCTTTGTTGTAAGATTACAAAAGCAAGCACATATTGAATGTTGCTACAACCATGCTTCTGGGAAGTATGAGTGTCAAAGATGCTTATGAATTAATAAGATGTTGAATTAGAGAGCGATTGTCTCTAATTTGAATGTCTTTAACCAAATGTTAATGGACTATAAATTATTTCATGCATGACAAAGCAAAATGAACTAGAGGCTCAAATAATAATTCATTTACAAAATGTTACAACTACTTGATGCGTTTATATATATGAATAAAGTAACGCGATCATATATATACTAGTGTGAATGTTCTAGCTCGATTAGAATCGTGGGAGACAACCGATATGGCAAGTGAATCCCAAGTACGCTGGAGGCGTGGTCGACCCTTGGGATCCAAAGAACCCTCGAAAGAGGAGTTTGGATCCTCGAAAAAGGAGTCCGGTCCTTCGAAAGGGGGGCGAATATGCCGAAATGACATAAAAAGAAAAGGTAAATGAGGAAAGATTTGAACCCTCAAAAGAGGAGTCTAGTCCTTCGAAAGGGGGGCGAATATTCCAAAATGACACAAAAAGAAAAGGCAAATGAGGAAAGACTTGAACCCTCGAAAGAGGAGTTCGGACCCTCGAAAGAGTAGTCTAGTCTCTCGAAAGGGGGACGGATATGCCAATGACACAGAAGGAAAAGGGAACTTAGGAGTTTCATGATTTGAACCCTCGAAAGGGGGAAGAAACTGCCAAAAGGATATATTCCAAGAGTCAAGGAAGTACGGAGTTTGACTTCTAAAAGTTGATAATGATAAATCATAAACACACCGAGACGTGTGATGCTAGCATGATAATGCACCAGAGTTGTGCATATAAGATTTTATAATCCATCTCGATATGAGAAATGAACGCGTTCCTCCTAGCAGATAAAGGAGTTGTAATATCGTAAAGGTGGAAGATAGTAGACCCTTGAAAAAGGTGTCGAGCCCTTGACAAAGAGGCTATGAATTTTGGTGGAAAATAGTAGACCCTTGAAAAAGGTGTCTAGCCCTTGGAAAATGAGCTATAAACTTTCAATAGAAAGTTAATGATAAATAGTACACCATGTTAAATTATGTATATCCCTTGAAATAGTATCTAAACTCTCAAAGAGAGCGTAATGTGAACATATGAATTCCTAGGAATTGGTATTCAAAGAAAATCTTGAGAATGATTTTCTCTAAAGGCCTTATGTTTTTATATGATCAATGGTGACTTGGAGAACCATCTAAACCACAATCGAATGGTATCAAGTCACAACTCATTTATATATATACGTATATATATCGATATATATCAAATGGGCCAATGGTATGGCATAAGCCTCTAAGAGGGCACGTGGATATTAAGTTCAAATACTTTAGAGTGCATTATTTGTCTGCACTAGGCTCATGTATATAAGTTTTGTAAAGTCATGTTGATAATACATGACTAGTAAAGGATACTTCTCTTATGTGAATATCAAATAGATCTTGGGAGCAAATTGGATCACACAAATTTATCATCCTTTATATGATAGAAAAAATTTGTGAGGCTCAGTCAAGAATCCCCTATATATGTTATACCTATGAATGATTTAATGGTGATATAAGACTTACCATCTGGTAAGGTGTTGATTCTCAATAAACATAAATCATCATTGTTCTTCTTTTTCATCATGTTAAGATGATGATGATTGATGACATATTTATGGAATGAATGTTGACATACATTGGGAGAATCTTTATGTGGTTATGTTTTCTCCTTTGTTTTGGTTTTGCACCACAGGGTTTCCTGAGCAAAGTTTTAGTGAGGATTCTATCATGAGATTTTTGTACGAAGAGGTGTGCTACGATATATATGGTGAAAATGCCATATCATGGTGTGCAACGAAGCAGACTATAGTGGCAACCTCACCAAATCATGCTAAATTGATTGCATTATAAGAAACGGGAAGAGGATGTGCATGGTTCATATCAGTCATCTATCATCTATTAAGTTCTTGTGGTTTTTAGCCTGATCTAGAGACACCAACAATGATATATGAAGATAATGTTGTCTGCATTACACTAATAAGGGAAGGATGCATCAAAGGTGATCAAATGAAGCATATATCACCAAATTTATTCTCAACTCATCAGCTTCAGACCAAGGGTATTCTTGATGTTCACACAGATTCGGCCCGATGAGAATCTAGATGATTTATTTACCAAGTCACTTCCCACAAGAGTTTTAAGAAGCTCGTTCGTGATATCGGTATGTGACATCGAAGAGACATTCTGTTTAATTGATGGGGAGATAAACATTTTAAACTGTACTCTTTTTCACTTGACCATGGTTTTTGTCCCAATGGGTTTTTCCCGACAAGGTTATTAATGAGGCAATAAGATGTACATCCAAGGGGGAGTGTTATAAATAATAATATAGTGGATGTACATCCAATCATCCTTTGGTCTACCTTAGACCTTTCGTCTGTGTAACTCCCGTAACCTCTCCAAAGTCTTCATTAGTAGACCTTTGATCTTTTGCTTTCCTACCACTCAAAGGTTCGGTAACGGCTGGTATTGTATACTATATAAGGATGTACAATGGAATGATAAGTGGTATGCCAATTACGTCTATCTTGTCTACTATACTCTCTTCTATCCTCTCAGTGTTATATCAAGATGAACTTAATAGGATAATAAATAGAGAGTGTGACGAGCTTGGAGACAGTAGAAAAGAGCCTCTAAAAGATATTGATTCTCTCATTCTCAAGGATGAAATCAGGTGGGTGTAGAATACAAGATTTTTGGCTCTGAAAAGGGACCAGGATAGGAATTCCAAGATTTTCTTTGTAATGGAAAAATGCCAGAGAAAAGAAATGAGATTCTGGAGATTGAGGACAATCAGGGGGTTAGGAGGAAGCAATGGGGGGAGAATGAGGAGGTGGCGAGAGAATACTTTGAAGACATGTTCAACTCCTCTAACCTAGCGATAAATCAACATTTGCTCGCCTGTGTGGAGAACAAAATCACAAATGAAATGCTGGAGTCTATTAATAAGCTATTTGAGAGACATAAGGTTCTGGAAGTGGTCAAAAGCATGAACAAGAGGAAAGCACCTGGTACGGATGGAATAAACTGTACATTTTACATATCTACATGTGAAATACCCCAAACCAAGATATTCTGTTTAAATGACAAACTAAGATATAATAAGGCTAAATAATGCCTTAGAAACATTAGGAAACAATTTAAACCAAAGAAAACACCAAGAAACACCATAAGAGCAATTTAAGCAAAAACATGCTCTAAGCTTGGAGTAACTTGGGCTAGCACCCAAATATCATTATTAGACCTTAGTAACATCCTAGTGGTCATGTTAAAATAATTACCAAAGAAAACCAAGCTCAAAAACAAGTTAAAACACAATTTGTGCTTTAAGGACCCTTAAAGCACATTTTTGAAAAAAATTGTCTTAGAAAGGGGTTTTAAGTGGCTAAATGCCCATGATTACTCCTTAATAAACTTTTGTACTACTTAGTATCACATTAGGAAGTCTAAATCAATGGGAAATCAAAAATTTTACAAATATGTGCACTAATTTATAATAGTGCCCAAATAGTACCTAGTTTAGTCTAAGTCAATTTAGTTTAGCTAATTGGTCAACAAAGACCAAACTAGCCTTATTTAATAAGGAGGCCGGTTTTCTAAGGGGGTGAGTCACCACATGAGTAAGCAAGATTGTAAAAGAAGAGGGAAAAGTAGATTGGTCACTATTTGCTTTTAAGGAAAGAAATATCTCTTATAACTTACCTCTCTCCTCCTTTCTTCATTTCTTCTTCTTCCCACCGATTTCATCCGCTCTTTCTCTTCTTCATTCACGTAAGAACAGCCCCCATGCTAGCTCCATCTTGCCTTGCCCATATCTTGCTCATTTTAGCTCCAAATCAAAACCAAGCACATAGTTCTCTTAGTTAGCTCAAGCTCTTGCCTTCTATCTTTCCAAATATCCAAAAGCTCCATTTTGGTGCCAAGGAAAACCTCCATTAAAGGAGGAAAAACAAGCTTGAAGACTTCATTAGCTTCTTCAGTCTCTTAAGGTAAGGAAAATGTAAGAAAAACTAGGTTTCCATCACCTTTTCTCCATTACCGAAAATTACCACTCATGGGCCTTGCTTTTATGCCTTGTTCTAGCTTGTTTCTATTCTCCAAGGACTTGAGGAGGTTCTTCTTGATTCATATCCAAGCTTAAGTTAAGACTTCAAAGGTAAACACTCATTTTAATACCTTAAAACACATTTTAACCTAGGAGTGATTCCTTAAGGTTAGTGTATTGTCTAGCACTTATGAGAGTTATTGTATATTCATTATATCATTGGCAAGGAAAATTTAATTGGTGGCCAAAAATCAAACAAGGGAAACCTAAGGAGAAAAGTTTGTGGAGCTTGTGAAAGAACAAGGTAAATGTCTTACCTTAAGGTGTTTATTGTTTAAGGGAATGAGATTTAAATACATGATGAGTTTAGCTTAGAAACTATATTGGGGAAGGGTTATCAACCTAGGGGAATCAATGATTATATTTGAGAACTTGTGATTAAAGAGCAAATGGGAAATGAGATAGTTAGACAATTACAAGGTGAATTACAAGAGCATTTATATTTCAATGGGAGCCTTGTTGTGTGTATTTGCAGGTCAAAGGCTATAATATGTGCAAATTCAGTGGTTAAGCTTTATGTCATTTAAGGGCCTAAGAGCCAAGCAATTTATGTTTATGCACTATATTGTGATGTAGTGTAGTTTTGGTGTAATTTGAGTGTTAAGAATGTGTGGAAAGAATTTGGGTGTTCAGGGTTGTTAAATGGTAAAAATCAAAGTGTTTGGATGTAGAAATATACTAAAGAAGCCATGTCAAAATTTGGTGAGAAAACAAGGAGCTTAAGGTGTATAAATGAAGTTCGGTGACCTAGGAGGTACTAGGAATTCTTAAAGCCTAAATTGGTGAAAGAAAGTAAACTAGAGGGTTCTTGAGTGTTTAAAGGATTTAGGAATTGTCTTGGAGGAATTAGAGTTCAAATGAGTGAGTTTGATACTCTAAGGTTATGGTGGGAGTGTGGTTAAGACTTGTGCAAGTTTTGGTAAATATAGGAAGAATAATGCCTTGTGAGAATCTAAGTGTAAGCTTGAGGAAAATAGAAGGAGTCTATGTAATGGAGGAGTTGTGGAGCAATAATGCTTAGGAGTGGTGGTAATGTTGGTGAGGTAACATTTTGGTTACTTTGAGTTGTAGGTATGAGATACCACTTAGAAAACCTAAGGAAAATATTACAAGTGTTAAGAGATTATGTGAGAAATTGGGTAACAAGTTTAGATGAGGAATTAGGCAAGTTTGAGATGTTATTTTGGTATTAGAATATTCCTAAGATCATGTATGAACTTTTGGTAAAGCATGGTTGAAGAGAGCAAGTGCAACCACACTTAGAAAAATGCAAAAGGTGAAAATTTGTAGCTGGTCCGGGACCCAGGTCCAGGGTAAAGTCCCGGACCATGCCAAAATTAGAGCCGAGAATTCATTCAGCACCCGTGTCCGGGACTTAAGCCTTGTATGAAGTCCCGGCCACCCCTTAATTAGCACCCGAGAATTGCAGCCTATATTGGTCCGGGACTTAAGTCCATACAAAGTCCCGGACCACATCACAAAATCAGCCGAGACTTAAACCAAGTATTGGTCCGGGACTTAAGGTAAGGACCTAGTCCCGGACCACTCTAAAAATGATGTTTAAGCTTGGAAAATGTTAGGAAATGATGGGATTGTTAGGTATTGATGTTATAATGTTATTTAGACATGTTTGGTGGGTGAAATGGCTATTAAATGGGTGAACAAATATAAGAGATAATGAGAAACGATGCACTTAAAAGTTTAAGTTAAAACCATAAGGACTTAGTGAATAACAATGGGTAAATATTGGTGTCTAGGAAAGTTAAGTAAATTGTGTTGAGTTGAGCTAATTAATAACCTAAAACTGAATAAATGTTTTAGGACCTGTGAATTGGGACTTGGAAGGAGATTAATCAAGCAAACACCGACAGTGAACGGTACAGTTTTCTTGTGACCTGCTTGCTAACGAGGTGTCCCTCGGCTTGTGTGCTATCTGTTTATTTGCTATGACTTAAACAAGATTAAGCATGCAACCTGACCATTTGTTTACTTGTGTGTTTGCATAGTACTAACACACTCGACCTTGAGATTAGTTACTACAATACTTAGTAACATTGGATGAGATAAGAAATTCACTCCCAAATTTGTTGGTTGGTTAATACCCGAGAAAGGTTTAACTAACACTTCGTCTTTAAGACTTTATACTAACTGGAACTTGGGGGGAGTGAGGAATCCGGGACTGACTCCGGTTATGCATGTTAAGGAAAGGGGGTCGGTATCTGAATCAGATCCGACTTCCGCTTAAGGACTTGTCTTCAGACTTGTTGCCTAGGGTCGAATGTCGGCTCAGCTTGGATTTCCAGTCCAAGGTAGGAGGCAGTTAAGATGGTGCGGTAGGGTCACCTAAATCCTAAGTTTTAAGATAAGTTGTTTATTCAACCAATGGAGTTAATAGCTCATTGGCTAGGGTTGCTTTTGACCTGACAAAAATGAACATTGAGATATTATACAACCATTTCTATTTAAAGAACGGTTTGTATTCTAAGACTGAGATAAGGGTTAAGAGAACGCTTTTAAGTCGTTCATTGTGTGTGAACTATGATTGTTCATTTGTGGATTGTTGTTTTATTGCACTTCATATTATGATTGTGTATCTAATCAATTTCCATGCTATCGACAATTAGTCGTCGTAGCCCCGTTAGCTTGGGGGCCATGAGAGAATCGTACCAGCAATTTTGCTGACCCCCTCGGGGGCTGTTGTTTATGTTTTTCTGGTAAGCGTCCCATGAAGACTCACCCTTAGAGTAGGGGCGGTTAGACTTAGGTCCGGATTTATTTTGAGTACGGTTTGCGCCTGTGCACCCGTCTGTTGATATTAAGGATTTTGGAAGATATGTTGTTGTTTGAGATACTATAAACTCGGTTGGTGGATGTTTTGGTTAGTATGTATATTTTGGATTAGCGGTTGTAAACGTTTAAAGTTTGGTATAATCTGTTGTTCAGACCATAGCTATGTCCTAGTGTTGGTTTAATTCCGCTGCGACGTTATATTTATGCTGTTAAGTTTGCGATAACCACGATTGGCTTAGGACGGGGTGTTACAAAAAGTGGTATCAGAGCGTAGTTACGCTCTGATCGAAGAAATACCGGACATAGGAAACCACCGAGTTAGGATATAAGTTGAGACATAAGTAATGGGTTAAGGGTGTGGGAAGTTAGAGTGTGTACAGTCAGATGACCACTAATGAGAGTGGATCGTCTTTACCGTCTACGGACGTTATAAAATCCATGAACCAAAACCGTGGTGAATACGAACCTAATATGAGTTGTAATTGTTCAGATGGAAAGACGTCCACGAGGAGGCCGAGGCCGTGGCCGAGGCGATGAGAGTACTGAGATACCGGGAGGGCAGACGATCGCTGAGATCGTGGCTGCCGCGTTAGGGCAAATGGGCTATCAGCCTGGTGTTGGTGCACCACCACCACCACCGCCACAGCCCCCGGAACCGAATCGGGTGAAGAGTCTTGCTGACCTTCGACCCGTGACATTCAAGGGGGAGACTGATCCCGCCAAGCTTGAGGCGTACATCTCCGAGCTGGAGACCGCCTTCGAGACCCTTGATGTCCCTGCTGGGATCAAGGTGTGTCTGGCTGCATTTTACCTGAAGGGAGCAGCAGGCGATTGGTGGAAGCTGGTGAGGGCCGAGCATGTGGCCAATCCAGAGTTCGGCTGGGAGCAGTACACAGCACTATTACGCGCCAAGTACTACCCCGCCCATGTCCAGACGAAGAAGCGCTTACAGTTGGATGCGCTAAAGCAGACAACAAGATGATGGTAGACGAGTATTACTCAGAGTTTACCGCCTTGCTTCGTCTTTTGCCGGGTCTTGGGTATTTAGACCAGATACTGGTGGACCGCTTCTATGGCGGGCTTAGCCATCGACTCCGCTACGGCATAGGGCCGACAAGTTATACTACCTTGCAGGTAATGAGAATAATTGAGATATGAATAAGTGAATACGATTTAGACTTTGAGATATAAGGGAACTAATATTTTGGAGAGCAGGAGTGCTATCATGCCGCTGCTAAGGTTGAGATAACCGTCCAACTGAGGGACGAGGACAATGCTAAGAGGAAGAGTGCCGGTAAGAGTACGAAGAACCAAGGGCAGGGTGGGTACAAGAAACAGAAGTACCAGCCTCAAGCCCAGAAGAGTCAGAAAGGGAAGGAGGAAACTGAGAAGGCTACTGAAGAGCCGCTTAAGTTGACCTATGCTATTGCTGTGAAGCCCCTGCGCTCTAGGGCGCCAAAGGGTAAGGAAATGGACATTGGGCGAATTGAGAAACATTTATCAAATAGTTAAATACAAATTACTAATATTGAGGATGATCAGGATCTAAGACTGGGAAGGGAACCGGTGGTGGCTACCAACGACGCTACATCTGTCAGTGGTGTCACAAGGACCACCCCGGGCTCGATTGTAAGGGGAACAAGGTGGAGTGCAACTTCTGTGGGGTGTACAGGAACCGAGCTTACGAGTGTTTCTGGAACCCCGAGAGCAGAGCCTTTAGGCCCGAGATGAAGGGCAAGGGCAAGACCGATCAGAGTACTGGATCTGACGGTCAGAAGGGGGCGCAACAAGCTGCAAACAAGAACCCACAGGTAGTCTAGAAGTCGGGACCCACGCTACACATGGTGGACCAGGACGATGAGGCTGAACCCTCATCAAGACCAGGTACCGCTATAAACCATTAAGTAATAAAATTACCTGTTTACCGCATTTCATGCATGCTTGGGTGAATAAATGAGTTAGATGAGAATAAGATGAGATTAGAACTTAAGTAATACATAATCTATTACCACCTTAGGAAACTTCAATATTTGCTATCCAATACCTTCAACACATAACCCGGAAGTGACCGACATCGAAACCCGAGACTTTCCAACCGAACAATGTCAGGTTATCCGCCCAGGTATGATTTTATTAAGGGGGTACCTAACACCCGAAGCACAAATAGCCGTCATCAGGAGGTGCAGTCAGCTAGGAGTGGGACTGAGAGGTTTTTATACATCAGAGTACCCAGAAGGAGCAAGGATGAAGTTAAAGATGATGAGCTTAGGCAAGGATTGGAATCCGTATGCCAAGACATACCAGACCACGAGAGCACAAGATGGAGTCTCACCACCGGGGATACCCGAAGAGTTCCATCCGGTTATTACACAAGTTGTGGAGATCGCTCAGCAGTTGGAAGCTGACCCGATTCCAGACATACAAGCAGACATCTGCATTGTGAATTTCTATGAGAAAGACGGGCGACTCGGACTACATCAGGATAAGGACGAGACAACAGAGTCTCTCGAAAGGGGGATACCCGTAGTGTCTTGGTCCATTGGAGACGACGCTGAGTTTTTGTACGGCGAGCAGAAGCGTGCGGACCGTGCAAATAAGTTGATACTTAAGTTTGGGATGTATTAGTTATGGGAGGAGAATCAAGAATGTTATACCATGGGATTAAGAGGATTAAGCTGAATACAACACCGTCAGCAGTAATTAATGCGACACATATGAGACCAGGACGGTTAAACCTAACCTTTAGACAATATTAGCCATGTAACGTTTTAAGTATAATGTAAGGAATGAGATGTACGAAAGAAGCACATGATGTAAACAGGATGGTTATGAATAAAATAACAGGTTTGTTCATATTAATTGTTACGACTCTTGTTATACCATCATTACTCATGAAGCTTGTGAATACAATTAGGTTATGGACTCGGTACGGAAGGTGCTAACATACTCATTGAGGCACAGGCCGACGCAAGCGGTACTATCCTCACCGGCACCTTTCCGATTAATGGGATTGAGGCATCAGTTCTCTTCGACTCAGGGGCCTCGCATACCTTTGTCTCGGCATCGTTTGCGAGAAGGTTGGGGCTAGACGCTGATGAGCTACCCGACTTTACGGTTACGCTCCCGTCTATGGAGAAGGTTCGTAGCACTCGCTACTACCGAGGAGCCATCATCAGAATTAAGGGAGAAGACTTTCCAGTCAATTTTATTGAGTTCAGGGAGTTGGGATTTGATGTTATCTTCGGGATGAACTGGTTGGAGCGGCGCAAGGGTCGTATCCTCTGCGCCGAGCATCGACTACTACTCAGGAGTCCGTCTGAGGTGACAATATCATACCGCCAGAGGCCCAGAGAGCCTTCGACCAAGGTCATCTCCGCTATGGCAATGTATAAGGAACTGAGGAGGAAGGAAGAAGTATATCTCTACTATGTCCAGCACATAGAGAGGGACCCCGAGTTCGACCCCGACTTACCGGTAATGTCAGAGTTCCCCGATCTCTTTCCACGGGAACTTCCAGACATGCCACCCACTCGGGAGGTAGAGTTCACCATCAAACTGCTACCTGGAATCGGACCGATAGCCAAGGCACCATACCGCATGGCTCCGACAGAAATGAATGAGTTAAAAGATTAGTTGAAAGATTTGCTAGACAAAGGATTCATAAGACCGAGTGTATCACCATGGGGAGCGCCAGTTCTCTTCGTGAAGAAGAAGGATGGTAGTCTCTGCCTCTGCATCGACTACAGAGAGTTGAATGCAGTGACTGTGAAGAATAAGTACCCACTACCCCGCATTGATGATATGTTCGATCAGTTGAAAGGGGCATCCGTGTTTTCCAAGATTGATCTCAGATCGGGGTATCATCAGATAGCCATTAAGGAGGGAGATATTGAAAAGACAGCATTCCGGACACAATACAACCACTATGAGTTTACAGTGATGCCGTTCGGTTTGTCGAACGCACCGGCGAAGTTTATGGATCTGATGAACAGCTTGTTCTGGGAACAGTTGGACAAGTCGGTTATGGTGTTCATCGACGACATACTGATATATTCAAATTCGAGAGCTGAGCATGAGGAACATTTGAGGAGGGTGTTAGAGATACTGAGGGAGAACCAGCTTTACGCTAAGTTCTCCAAGTGTGAATTTTGGCTTGATCAGGTCTCTTTCCTGGGTCATGTCATCTCAGATGCTGGGATCTCAGTGGATCCAGCAAAGATTGATGTCGTGCGTACCTGACCGAGACCGAAGACAGTTACCGACATTCGGAGCTTTCTTGGTTTGGCGGGTTACTATCGGAGGTTTGTTAAAGATTTCAGCAAGGTCGCGAAACCGATGACTAGTCTGATGAAAAAGATGCACCGTTCGTATGGACGGCTGATTGTGAGAGTTCGTTTCAGAGTTTGAAGGACTCACTGACCACTGCGCTGGTTCTAACTATTCCAGACGGTACGGAGGGCTTTGAGGTATACTGTGATTCATCCGACAGAGGGCTGGGTTGTGTGCTCATGCAGCATGGCAAGGTGGTGGCATATGCCTCACGCCAGCTGAAGAAACATGAGGAGAACTACCCCACTCATGACTTGGAGTTGGGAGCTGTAGTCTTCGCTTTGAAGATATGGCGCCACTAGTTGTATGGGGTTAGTGTGACGATCTACACCGATCACAAGAGCTTGAATATATATTCACTCAGAAGGAGTTGAATCTTCGAGAGAGGAGGTGGTTAGAATTTTTGAAGGACTATGATATTGACCTCCAATACAAAGAAGGGAAGGCCAATGTTGTAGCTGACGCCTTGAGCCGTCGAGCACACTCACTCCATTCGCTAGTTTCTTTCTCAAGCTTGGTTGATGAGGCGCGAGAGACTCAGAGGACCGATGAGTACATGAGGGAAGTCAGGCAGAAGCTGATAGAGGGTACCTTTGAGAGTCAGAAATATGACTTCAGACTTCATGATGATGATCTGATCAGACTTAAGGGCCGGTTATGCATACCACGGGGCAACGCGGATCTGAAAGACCGCATACTTAGAGAATCACACTGTTCTTCAGTTTCCATCCATCTGAGAGCCTCTAAGATGTATAAGGACATGAAGAGATACTTCTGTTGGTCGGGGATGAAGACAGATGTTACCGAGTTCTTGAGGTGTCTCACAAGCCAGAAGGTAAAGTTTGAGCACCGACGACCGAACGGAATGGTACAGTCGATGCCAGTTCCAGAGTGGAGGTTTCATGATATCTCCATGGACTTCGTGGTCGGACTCCCGCCTACCAGGGGAGGTCTGAAAATGATATGGGTTGTGGTGGATCGCTTTACCAAAGTAGCCCGATTCATACCGATGAAGGATACTTGGAAGGTAACTAAGTTAGCTGAGTTGTTTGAGAGGGAGATCATGAGACACCACGGGATACTAAAGACCATAGTGTCGGATAGAGATACCAGATTCCTTTCGAGGTACCGGAGAGCTACATGAGAAGCGTTGGGTACAGAATTGAAGTTGAGTACCGCGTTCCATCCTTAGACAGAGCGTACAATTCAGACACTCGAGGACATGCTGAGAGCATGTGCCTTGGACTTCCAGGGCAGTTGGATTGACAAGTTGCATCTGATCGAGTTTTCATACAACAATAGCAACCACGCTTCGATCAAGATGGCGCCTTTCCAAGCGTTGTACGGTAGACCATGTCATACACCGCTCTGCTGGATGAGTCGAGTGAGACGGTCATTATAGGACCTGAGTATTTAGAACAAGTTCAGGCTGAAGTTCAGCAAATCAGGGAGAATATGAAAGCTGCTCAAGATAGGCAAAAGTCGTATGCTGATGTTCGACGACGAGACCTAGAGTTCACAGTGGGTGACCGGGTATTTCTACGGGTTTCACCGATGAAGGGTGTATTTAGATTTGGGCAGAAGGGCAAGCTGAGCCTGAAGTTTGTTGGTCCTTATGAGATTACGGAGCGGGTGGGCCCAGTTGCTTACAGGTTGAATTTACCTGCTGAACTGGGTAAAGTGCATGATGTTTTTCATGTTCACAGCTAAAGAAATACATGCACCACCCCTCCCATGTGTTAGAGCCTGAGAGGTTGACGTTAGAACCGAATATGAGATCAGTGGAGATCCCTCAGAGAATCTTGGATAGTAATACTAGGGACACTAGTCATAAGTCAGTGCGACTGGTGAAGGTTCTCTGGTCTAACTAAGATGTCAAAGAGGCCACGTGGGAATTAGAGGATAAGACGAGATCAAAGTACCCTTCGTTATTTACTGACTACATCGTCTGTATAGGGTACGGGGCATACCCCTTTTAAGGGGGTAGAGCTTCCTCGCTTTTGAGTTAGTAAACGAACATGTTTGTCGTTTTGTTTGGTTGGTGTAAGATGTGGTTTTGTGTAAGTTATTACACTTGGTAAGTTTAAGATATGTATAATACTTATATATTGTATTTGTGGCAGACCTTTGGGTCTTGAGATGTGTGAATGTGAATATAAGATATGGTATTAAGATTAAGAAATTGAGTACCGTGAATGATTAAGTACATATGTGAACTTTGGGGACAAAGTTCTTTTAAGGGGGGTAGATTGAAATACCCCAAACCTAGATATGGTGTTTAAATGACAAACTAAGATATAAGAAGGCTAAATAATGCCTTAGAAACATTAGAAAACAATTTAAATCAAAGAAAACACCAGGAAACACCATAAGAGCAATTTAAGCAAAAACATGCTCTAAGCTTGGATTAACTTGGGTTAGCACCCAAATATCATTATTAGACCTTATTAACATCCTAATGGTCATGTTAAATCAATTACCAAAGAAAACCAAGCTCAAAAACAAGTTAAAACACAAATTGTGCTTTAAGGACCCTTAAAGCACATTTTTGAAAAATTGTCTTAGATAGGGGTTTTAAGTGGCTAAATTCCCATGATTACTCCTTAATAACTTGTGCACTACTTAGTATCACATTAGGAAGTTTAAATCAATGGGAAATCAAAAATTTCACAAATATGTGCACTAATTTGTGAATAGTGCCCAAATAGTACATAGTTTAGTCTTAAGTCAATTTAGTTTAGCTAATTGGTCAACAAAGACCAAAACTAGCCTTATTTAATAAGGGGCCGGTTTTTTAAGGGGGTGAGTCACCACATGAGTAAGCAAGATTGTAAAAGAAGAGGGAAAAGTAGATTGGTCACTATTTGCTTTTAAGGAAAGAAATATCTCTTATAACTTACCTCTCTCCTCCTTTCTTCATTTCTTCTTCTTCCCACCGATTTCATCTGCCCTTTCGCTTCTTCATTCACGCAAGAACAGCCCCCATGCTAGCTCCATCTCGCCTTGCCCATATCTTGCTCATTTTAGCTCCAAAATCAAAACCAAGCACATAGTTCTCTTAGTTAGCTCAAGCTCTTGCCTTCTATCTTTCCAAATATCCAAAAGCTCCATTTTGGTGCCAAGGAAAACCGCCATTAAAGGAGGAAAAACAAGCTTGAAGACTTCATTAGCTTCTCCATTCTCTTAAGGTAAGGAAAATGTAAGAAAAACTAGGTTTCCATCACCTTTTCTCCATTACCGAAAATTACCACTCATGGGGCCTTGCTTTTATTCCCTGTTATAGCTTGTTTCTATTCTCCAAGGACTTGAGGAGGTTCTTCTTGATTCATATCCAAGCTTAAGTTAAGACTTCAAAGGTAAACACTCATTTTAATACCTTAAAACACATTTTTAACCTAGGAGTGATTCCTTAAGGTTATTGTATTGTATAGCACTTATGAGAGTTATTGTATATTGATTAGAACATTTGCAAGGAAAATTTAATTGGTGGCCGAAAATCAAACAAGGGAAACCTAAGGAGAAAAGTTTGTGGAGCTTGTAAAAGAACAAGGTAAATGTCTTACCTTAAGGTGTTTTATTGTTTAAGGGAATGGGATTTAAATACATGATGAGTTTAGCTTAGAAACTATATTGGGAAGGGGCTATCAAACCTAGGGGAATCAATGATTATATTTGAGAACTTGTGATTAAAGAGCAAATGGGAAATGAGATAGTTAGACAATTACAAGGTGAATTACAAGAGCATTTATATTTCAATGAGAGCCTTGTTGTGTGTATTTGCAGGTCAAAGGCTAATATATGTGGAAATTCAGTGGTTAAGCTTTATGTCATTTAAGGGCCTAAGAGCCAAGCAATTTAAGTTTATGCACTATATTGTGATGTAGTGTAGTTTTGGTGTAATTTGAGTGTTAAGAATGTGTGGAAAGAATTTGGGTGTTCAAGGTTGTGAAATGGTAAAAATAAAGTGTTTGAATGTAGAAATATACTAAAGAATCCATGTCAAAATTTGGAGAGAAAACAAGGAGCTTAAGGTGTATAAATGAAGTTTGGTGACCTAGGAGGTACTAGGAATTCTTAAAGCCTAAATTGGTGAAAGAAAGTAAACTAGAGGGTTCTTGAGTGTTAAAAGGGTTTAGGAATTGTCTTGGAGGAATTAGAGTTCAAATGAGTGAGTTTGATACTCTAACGTTATGGTGGGAGTGTGGTTAAGACTTGTGCAAGTTTTGGTAAATAAAGGAAGAATAATGCCTTGTGAGAATCTAAGTGTAAGCTTGAGGAAAATAGAAGGAGTCTATGTAATGGAGGAGTTGTGGAGCAATAATGCTTAGGAGTGGTGGAATGTTGGTGTGATAACATTTTGGTTAGTTTGAGTTGTAGGTATGAGATACCACTTAGAAAACCTAAGGAAAAATATTACAAGTGTTAAGAGATTATGTGAGAAATTGGGTAACAAGTTTAGATGAGGAATTAGGCAAGTTTGAGACGTTATTTTGGTATTAGAATATTCGTAAGATCATGTATGAACTTTGGGTAAAGCATGGATGAAGAGATCAAATGCAACCATACTTAGAAAAATGCAAAAGGTGAAAATCTGTAGCTGGTCCGGGACCCAGGTCCAGGGTAAAGTCCCGGACCATGCCAAAATTAGAGCCAAGAATTCATTCAGCACCCTGGTCCGAGACTTAAGCCTTGTATGAAGTCCCGGACCACCCCTTAATTAGCACCCGAGAGTTGCAGCCTATATTGGTCCGGGACTTAAGTCCCATACAAAGTCCCGGACCACAACACAAAATCAGCCGAGACTTAAACCAAGTATTGGTCCGGGACTTAAGGTGAGGACCTAGTCCCGGACCACTCTAAAAATGATGTTTAAGCTTGGAAAATGTTAGGAAATGATGGGGATTGTTAGGTATTGATGTTATAAAGTTATTTAGGACATGTTTGGTGGGTGAAATGGCTATTAAATGGGTGAACAAATATAAGAGATAATGAGAAACGATGCACTTAAAAGTTTAAGTTAAAACCATAAAGACTTAGTGAATAACAATGGGTAAATATTGGTGTCTAGGAAAGTTAAGTAAATTGTGTTGAGTTGAGCTAATTAATAACCTAAAACTGAATGAATGTTTTAGGACTTGTGAATTGGGACTTGGAAGGAGATTAATCAAACAAACGCCGACGGTGAATGGTACAATTTTCTTATGACCTGCTTGCTAACGAGGTGTCCCTCGGCTTGTGTGCTATATGTTTATTTGCTATGACTTAAACAAGATTAAGCATGCAACCGGACCATTTGTTTACTTGTGTGTTTACATAGTACTAACACACTCGACCTTGAGATTAGTTACTACAATACTTAGTAACATTGGATGAGATAAGAAATTCACTCCCAAATTTGTTGGTTGGTTAATACCCGAGAAAGGTTTAACTAACACTTTGTCTTTAAGACTTTATACTAACTGGAACTTGGGGGGAGTGAGGAATCCGGGACTGACTCCGATCATGCATGTTAAGGAAAGGGGGTCGGTATCTGAATCAGATCTGACTTCCGCTTAAGGACTTGTCTTCGGACTTGTTCCCTAGGGTCGAATGTCAGCTCAGCTACATTGGATTTCCAGTCCAAGGTAGGAGGCAGTTAAGATGGTGCGGTAGGGTCACCTAAATCCTAAGTTTTAAGATAAATTGTTTATTCAACCAATGGAGTTAATAGCTCATTGGCTAGGGTTGCTTTTGACCTGACAAAAATGAACATTGAGATATTATACAACCATTTCTATTTAAAGAACGGTTTGTATTCTAAGACTGAGATAAGGGTTAAGAGAACGCTGGTTCATTGTGTGTGAACTATGATTGTTCATTTGTGGATTGTTGTTTTATTGCACTTCATATTATGATTGTGTATCTAATCAATTTCCATGCTATCGACAATTAGTCGTCGTAGCCCCGTTAGCTTGGGGGCCATGAGAGAATCGTACTAGCAATTTTGCTGACCCCCTCGGGGGCTGTTGTTTATGTTTTTCAGGTAAGCGTTCCATGAAGACTCACCTTGAGATTAGGGGCGGTTAGACTTAGGTCGGGATTTATTTTGAGTACGGTTTGCGCCTGTGCACCCGTCTGTTGATATTAAGGCTTTTGGAAGATATGTTGTTGTTTGAGATACTATAAACTCGGTTGGTGGATGTTTTGGTTAGTATGTATATTTTGGATTAGCGGTTGTAAACATTTAAAGTTCGGTATAATCTGTTGTTCAGACCGTAGCAAGGTCCTGGTGTTGGTTTGATTCCGCTGCGATGTTATATTTATGCTGTTAAGTTTGCGATAACCACGATTGGCTTAGGACGGGGTGTTACAACTTGACCATTATTGAAAAGATATTTGCAATGCTGTGATTAATATGTTGAATGAAGATGTTTATCCAGAAGATATAAATCATGTTCACCTAAAAAGAAAGATGCACATACCAATGTTCTTAGGATCGCAATCCTAGCGTAGGATCGTAAGTGAACCCTAGGATCGGATCATGGGATCGAATCGTGGGATTGTTCGATCCTACAAAAAGTGAGTTAATATTATTAAAAAATATACATATGTTATAAAAAACTTCTATTTAAAACATAAAGTTTAATTTAAGTAAGAAAATATAGCATTATTGAATTAAAAAAATTAAATTAAGACCACAACTATGACAATACATAAAATTGTCCATAAAAAAAGATAAAATGAAATAAGGCAGGTTAAACATAAATCAAATCCACTGACTTCATAATTTTTATGTGGGTCATAATATGTCGGTGCTGAGTCTGCAACTCATAAGGTGTCGATGGTCTGAGTTCAGAACTGAGGACGAACGGGGAGAAAGAAGGGAAGACCAGAATAGCATAAAGGTAGAACCTTTATTATAATCACGTATAACAATGGCTACACAATCACGTATTCAATGCTAATACCAACCCTCACATCAAGAACACTATCTTGACCTAATACACACGTAATTTGAGTTCTGAACTCAAATTACTTACAACGAAATCAGCAGCAAAACTCTCTCTGAATTGACTCTCCAATCTCACTCTCTATCCCTCTGATTTTCTCTATATTTACTCTTACTGTTGCTCTCACAAATTACATTGTATTTATGGTTTCTCTTTTGCGTGAAATCCCCCACTCTAACCTAGACTTTCTTCCTCTTTATAGATACAGAGACCGTGTGAGAATTTATCATTCAAGATTTTATCTTTAACAGCTAGATAAAATCTTGTTAAATATTCTATTTTCTTCTCTGTTCGTCAGTTCAAGACTGACGGACTTCGCTTCAGGCTGGTCTTAAAACGGGTTTCAGTATTGAACTGAGTTTGCCGATCAAAATAGCATCAACAGTTTCCCCCTTTTTGATGCGGAAAACTCTGTAATTCTTGAACTTCTTGAACTGATGAATGTTCCCCCTGAATTGTTGTATACATTCAAGACCAATTGGTAAACTCTATAAGTCTTGAACTGATGAATGTTCCCCCTGAGTTGTAGAGTATGTTCAAGACCAATTTCCCCCTTTTGCCAAATCAAAAAGGAACTAAGTCATAAACCTTATGGATTGGGGGTAGTAGTGCGGCATGGTCAGATCACTGGGAAGGAGGTGATAATTCTGAACGAGGTGAGGTGCTTTCTTGATGAGTCTGGTAGGTCTGATTTGACTTTAGTACCCAAACTTGTTTGATCTCAGTTGAAGACTCAGACTTAAAGTGATTGATAGGAACCCACCTTTTAGTGTGCAATCTTTTGATTTCGAATGAGTTCTGCCTTGATGATTTTTCACGCAATTGATTTCCCAACAATTTGGGACACCATCTAACCTTGTGTCCTAGCTGGTGGCAATATCGGCATGAGTGTAATCTTGGCTGATGTCTTGCAGTTACAGTCTGTAACTTCTCAGTCGTAGAATGAGAGAATGTCTTGGAATTATATCCCAAGCCGCATTTGTCTGAGTTATTATTCTGCATCATTTGCTTCAAATTCGCCTTCCCGGTATACCATGTTGGATTAGCAGAAGTCTGAAGTTCTAACTTTCGATTTGCCTTGGCTACTATGTCTGAAAGTGTTTCGCATTCTCTTTTTAGAGATTTGTTTCTATCCAAAAGAGAATTTATCTCTTCCTGTGCCCAACAAGGAAGAGTGAGAATTCTAGTTTCCAAAGGACTTACAAAGTTAATCCCTAGCTTATCTAGACTCTCAATGACAAAGTTTTTGCTTTTAGTCAAGGACTGACAAATTTTCCACTTTAGCCCTGAGTTCTTTAATCTCAGTATCATACTGATTCTTCAAGAATTTTATCTCAAAGAGTGCTGAGGTTAACTTAATAAATATCTCTTCTATTTTAAGAGTATTCTTCCAGATTTCCTTCTCCTTTATGTTATACTCAGTATTGATGTTCTCATCTTCATGAGCAACTGCCGTCAAACACATCTGCGCGTACTCCTCAGGTTCTGAGTCTGTATCTGAGATATCCTGTCCCCATGCAGCTGCAGCTGTATTTGTGTGTTTCTTAATCTTTTTCTGAGAATTTACCTTCTGGTGAAGAGGACAATCCTTGACAACATGACCAGGCTTGTTACATTTAAAACAAGTAATTTGTCCCTTCTTTGACCTTTGTTGTCTACTAAATAGCCTCCGGATGTGATTTACAATTGAGGTAATTTCATCATCCATATCAAAGTCGTCACCCTCTGACTCTGTTGTTGTGTCATGTGCTTTCAAGGATAAATCATTGATTGACGCTGACGAAGTAGCTATTTCCCCCTCCATCTTTCCTTCATAAACTATTCTGAACTCAGTTCTTCAAAGGATAATTTTGATAAATCCTTAGTGGTTTCCAAGAGAGCTGTATAATTTATCCATTCTTTTCCTAGGCTATCCAGACATCTTTCATTGATAATATCATTGGATAGTGTCACTCCTACAGCCTTTAACTCGCAGATTATCCGATCAAATCGTTCTAGTGTGTGAGTTACATACTCACCTTCTATCATCTTGAAGTTGTCGAACTACCTCTTAAACTGCTTCCCTTTGGCCTTTTTGATGGAGTCTGTCTCCGTATACGCGGTTTTAAGAAACTCCCATACTTCCTTGGCAGTGCGCAATCCCAATACCTTCTGTTGGTCTGAGTCTGACAGTGATGACATAATGATTCTACGTGCTTGTCTATTTTTGCTAATCATCTTGTTGTCATTCTCATTCCAGTTAGCACTTGGTTTTTCTTTAAAAACATCATTCTCTTTGATCTTAGGCTTCAGATCTCCTTCAGTCACTAGGTCCCACAATTGTAAATCGATGGAGATCAACTAGTCTTCCATCTGCTCACACCAGCTGGTGTAGTTGAATTTAGAGAGCTTTGGGGGTTTAATATAATAGGAATTCATCACGATCAACCCTGAAGAAGTTTCTTCTGCGTTTAGGGTTACCTTGCTCTGATACCAAGTGTAAATTCCTATATGTCGGTGCTAAGTCTGCAACTCATAAGGTCGATGGTCTGAGTTCAGAACTGAGGACGAACGGGGAGAAAGAAGGGAAGACCAGAATAGCATAAAGGTAGAACCTTTATTATAATCACGTATAACAATGACTACACAATCACGTATTCAATGCTAATACCAACCCTCACGTTAACACTATCTTGACCTAATACACACGTAATTTGAGTTCTGAACTCAAATTACTTACAACGAAATCAGCAGTAAAACTCTCTCTGAATTGACTCTCCAATCTCACTCTCTCTCCCTGATTTTCTCTATATTTACTCTTACTGTTGCTCTCGTAAATTACATTGTATTTATGGTTTTCTCTGTTACGTGAAATCCCCCACTCTAACCTAGACTTTCTTCCTCTTTTATAGATACAAGACCGTGTGAGAATTTATCATTCAAGATTTTATCTTTAACAGCTAGATAAAATCTTGTTAAATATTCTATTTTCTTCTCTGTTCGTCAGTTCAAGACTGACGGACTTCGCTTCAGGCTGGTCTTAAAACGGGCTTCAGTATTGAACTGAGTTTGCCGATCAAAATAGCATCAACATGAATATTATGAGCTACACATTCTTTATACATAAAATCAGAGTTTTTACAGCCATGTCATTCAAAAGAGTAGGTAAGCAATGGAACACAAAGTCAAATGAAATAAAAAATGTTGGTTAGCCAATAAAGGAGTTCACGGGGTACATTATATCACCTGAGCATCCTCTTTTCACTTGGCGAACCAGGTAGGGATTTTTAGGGGATTAAAGATATGTTCTGGAGCACCTGAGGTGTCTATCCTAAGTTTTGCATATATGACTACATAATTTTTGCCCAAGCTAATAAAGCAAATGCAGTGGGGCTGGGGAACCTGTTGAAGGATTTTATGGAAGCATATGGCTAGGGAATCAATAGTGGAAATCCGGCATTTTCTTCTCCTCAGGTGTGTCACAAAATGTTAAGGAAAAATTCTACGACGCTATGCAGATAAGTGAGGTGATGGATCAGGGGTCTTATCCGATGTTTCCTTCAAAGGTTGGTAGAAACAGATGAGATATTTTCCATTTTATGAAGGAAAAAATCCAGAAAAATGTTCAGGCTTGGGCCGGAAACATCTCTCAAGCTGGGAGAGTAATACTTACAAAGAGCATTTTACAAGTGGTGCCTACTTATATCACGTCGATTATTAAACTACCAAAGATTCTTACGGACGAGTTCTCTAGACTAATTAGAAACTTTTGATGGGAAGGGAACGATGACAAGAAATGTATGGCATAGAAAAATTGGGCTGAAATGTGCAAAAGTCGTTCGAAAGAAGGGTTGGGATTTAGAGATATAGAGTTCTTGAATGAGACACTTCTGGCAAAACAAGGATGGAGAATCCTAACCTCCCAAACCTCCTAATGTCTAGAATCCTGAAAGCTAAGTATTTCCATGAGTCATTTCTTTGAGGCTGAAACTTGCCATTGTCCAAGCCTGTTCTGGAAGTCAATCAATGGTATAGGATCTAAGCTGGAGTTGGGCGTGTGGAGGTGTATTGGGGATGGTAGGACCACGAGGATTCAGGATCGTTGGATCTCTGGGAAGGAGGGGGAAAACCGAGGCAGTTGAAGGAGCCAAAATTGGGGTTCTAAGAGAAAAATCTGTGACACGATGAGATAAGTGAGGTGATGGATCAATGGTGTTATTTGGTGGGTTCCTTCAAAGGTCGGTAGAAACAAAGGGAGATGTTTTCAATTTTGTGAAGGAAAAACCAGAAAAAAGTCCAGGCTTGGGCCGGAAAAATGTCTCAAATTGGGAGAGTAATACTTGCAAAGAGCATTTTACAAGCGGTGCCTACCTATATCACATCGATTATTAAACTACCAAAAATTTTCACAGACGAATGCTCTAGACTAATTAGAACATTTTGATGGAAAGGGAATGGTGACTAGAAATGTATGGCGTTGGAAAAATTGGGCTGAAATGTGCAAAAGTCGTTTGAAAAAAGGGTTGAAATTTGAAGATATGGAGTTCTTCAATGAGGAACTTTTGAAAACAAGGATGGAGAATCCTAACCTCCCCAAACCTCTTAATGTCTATAATCCTGAAAGCTAAGTATTTCCATGAGTCATCTTTCTTTGAGGCTGGAACTTGTCATTGCCTGAGCCCGCTCTAGAAGTCGATCAATGACATAAGATCTAAGATGGAGTTGGGTGTATGGAGGTGTATTGGGGATGGTAGGACCACGAGGGTTCAAGATCGATAGATGGGGGAAAAACCATGGCAGTTGAAGGAGCCAAATTGGGGTTTCGAGAGGAAAGTGTGTGAGCTAATTGACCAGGAGAAAATAGAGTGGAAGATAGATTTGGTAAAGAGGGTTTTCTCTAAGTATGATGCTAAACTGATTCTAGGGATGCATCTGTAACACCCCAACTCAATCCAAATGTGGTCTCGCAACTTAACAGCATATATTCATATACATGTCGCAGCGGAATTCTTTATACTCCAGGACCTTGCCACGGTCGACTACAGAATATACCGAACATTAGTACATAACAACCTTAACCAAATACATATATTCTTACAATCTCCTCACATCCTATACATCTTACTAACAATTGCCATACGAGTGTACATGCACAGCTCGTAGGCCACGCTTAACCCTAACATTTGTATCCCTTCTTACTCTCGCGACGGCCGCCTCCTGATGTTCACCTGTGTAAGTAAAAACAGCCCCAAAGGGGGTCAGCATGAATGCTGGTACGATCCTCTCATGGCCCCCAAGCTAACATGGCTACGACGACTAATTGCGATAGCATGGAGGTTGGTTAGATGCACAACATAATGAAGGTGCAGTAAAAACCAAACCAAATATGAACAATCAAAGTTCAAACATAACGAACGATAAATGTGTTCCCTTAATTAGAGAGTTAATTATCTAACTCCTTAAGTATATTTCCTCTTAATCTTAGTCCATCCTTATTCACCTCAATCTAGTCTTATCTTAATCTTAGAAACAACCATCCTTTATAAGGAGTGGATGTAGCTTATCTTAGTCTTAATAATACAAACCATCCTTTAAAGAGGAAGTGGTTGAACTTATCTTAACCTTACTTAATTAATCTCAGATACAAACCGTTCCTGGAAGGGAATGGTTGTAGCTTAATTCAAACCTGGATTTAGGTGATCCCACCGCACCATCTTAATGCCACCTACTCTGGACGGGAGTCCAGCATAGTGAGACGACAACCAGCCTAGGCTACAAGTCTGAAGACAAGTCCTTAAGCGGAGGGCGGATCTGATTCAGATACCGTCCCCTTTTTCCTTAGCATGCATGACCGGAGATCGGTCCCGGGTTTCCTCGCTCAAGTTCCAGTTAGTAGAAATCTTAATCACCATGTGCTAGCTAAGCCTTAACGGGCATTAACCAAACAACCACCAAAAACTTAACTCTTATTCTTAACTCAGTAAGTACTAAACTTGGTTAGTAACAATCTCAAGTCTCGCGGGTTAGTGTAAAGAAACACATACACAACGAGAACAAATATAACCGGTTGATGCTTATCTTGTTTAGTCATAGCAATTAAACAGATAGCCACAAGCCGAGGGACACCTCGTTAGAAGCAGTCACAAGAAAGATTGTACGTTCACCATTGGTCATTCGGTTGCTTAATCTCTTCCGGAGTCCAATTTCCAAGTCCTAAACATTCATTCAGTTTTAGGTTGTTAATCACTTAACTTAATTCAACTTACTTATCTTACTTAACTTACTTAACCCTTAATGATCCCAGCCTAACAACTCTTAAGTCTTACAACTTAATCTTACAAACTTAACCTTAAATTTTAAGCTTATTCTTAACTTAATCCCCTAGGTCTTAACCTCTAGTAATCATTGCCTCCTTAAGGGGTACCCTTAATACCACTAAATTCTCTTAGGGTTTCTTTTTTTTTTTTTAAGTCTTAAGGGTCGTCCGACCACCGTCGACCCACCAACTGGGTCGGACCCTTCCAGTAACCTTCGGGTTTGAAAAACTCCCCTTGTACGACCATGTCCGACCAACCAACTGGGCGGACCATTCAAGAAATCCTCCCGTCTTTTAAAACTCCTCCGTCCGACCCACCGTCCGACCCACCAACTGGGTCGGACCATTACAGAAACTCTTATGGCGGCTTAACAGAGGTCCGTCCGACCAGAACTGGGTCGGACCTGGGCGGACCACCTAGACCTTACTCTTAAGTTGTTCTTTCAATTCCAAATTTTTCCCCCAACCTCCTAATGTTTAACTCATTTAGACCCTTAAATCCACCTTTAATCATCCTCCAAACTCATTAAAATACCCTCCAAAGATCTTCTTAAACATTACTAAATTCTTGCAAAAACTCCTAACACTTGTTAGTTAATTCCTTATCTTTCCAACATGTAATTTTGTCTAAAACTTCAACTAACCAAAGTGTTTCTTTTCAACCCATAACTCCTCCTTAACATCATTGCACTCCATTGCTTGTTAAACCTTCCAAGGTCATCTTGCATGTCCATGCACAATTTCTCTTCTTTTCATTTGTTACTCATCACTCCTAAACTCTTGAGCTTACTTAGCGTTGCTTTCCATTACCTTAATACCTTGACATTGTTCTTCATTATCTTGACCATGTAACACCCTCCTTAGACATTTCCACCTCTTTATGCATCTACTCACCATTCTCCTGATCATACACTCTTATACGTTTCTAGTCAATTTCCTAGACAGTCGACAACATTCTCCTCAATCTTCACTCCATCACCTAAGTCCACTCATTACCATCTAACTAAACCTTATTGTTCCACCACTAACATCACCACCTCTTACACAAACTTCCCGAACTCTCATTGTTCTACACTTAGTTCATACCTAAATCATCTCAAAGCATTGTACATCATTTCCTCCAGGTTCTTGCACAAGTCTTACATTCCTCATACCATGATTTTGGTGTGTTTAATACACTCACCAATCCTCTAATTCCTCCTAGACATCTCTAGGTCATTCTAAACCTCAAGAACTCCTTAGTTAACTCATTTCCACTCAAATTCCTCATAATGACTCCTAGTAAATCCTAGGTCATATTAATTCACCACCATCACCTAAACACTTATTTTCTACTCAAATTTCGCCATAGCTCCTCTAGTATCTTATCATGCCCAAACACTTATTTTCCTCATTCAACCATCTCACACACATCAAGTTCTTTCTCATCATATCTCATCACCCAACCAACTCATTCACAACAAACTCACTAATATTGCAATAATCTTAAATTGCATAGCACTAAGGCTCTTAAATGACATGGCTCTTAGGCCCTTAAATGACTTAAACTTAAACTGAATTTCCCACATATAAAAGCTTTCAACCTGCAAATACACCCATCAATCTCATAGTAATTATAATGCTCTTAAAATCCATCTTAAACTTATATTACTAACTCATTCCCATTGGCTCCTTAGTCACAAGTTCACAAGCTTGTTTAAACTCTTCTTCCTAGGTTATACAACCCATTACCTAATGTAAGCCCTAGGCTACATTGGTACTCATCTAAAACTCATTCCTTAAAACTTAAACCACCATTAGGTAAGTAATTTACCTTGTTTTCTCAAGCTTATTTTATCTTCCTCCTTAGACCTTCTTCTTGCATGAATATCGGCCACCACTTAAACTTCCTTTGCCAATGTTCTAACCAATATTCAATGACTCACATGAGTACTAAACAATACACTAACCTCAAGGAATGAAAACCTAGGTTAGAAATGTGTTCTAAGGCATAAAAGGGATGATTACCTTTGAAGTCTCAAAGTAGACTTGGGCATTGAATGAAAGAGGACTCCACTAGTCCTTGGTGAATAAAACAAGCTAGAATAAGGCATAAAAACAAGCCCCATGAGTAGTAAATTTTTGGCCATGTAGAAGAAGTGGTGGAAACATGGTTTTTCTTACATTTTCCTTACCTTGAATGAATGAGAGAACCAAATGGGCTCTTCAAACTTGATTTTCCTCCATCAATGGAGTTTCATCTTGGCACCAAAATGGAGCTTTGAAGGATTTGAAGATAGGAAGCAAGGTCTTGGTCTCAACTAAGAATATATGTCTTAGTTTTGATTTGGAGCTAAAATGAGTAAGTTGTTGACAAAGCAAGGTGGTGGTGCCATGGGTGCTGCTTGGAGACGGGTTTAGAACAGAGAGAAAGAGGAGAAAATCTGAAGAAGAAGAGAAATGAGAAGAGAGGAGAGAGGTAGGTTAATATAAGGTAGTTACTTTAGAAGCAAATAGTACTCCTTACTTAGCTCTATTCTTTCTCCTTATTGATGGAGTCTTGTGACTACCTTAGAAAAACTGGCCCCCTCATTCTAACCAAGATATTTATGGTCTTGGTTGACCAACTAATTGACTTAAGTTGATTAAACGTTAAACTAGTCACTATTGGCACTATTCATAAATTAGTGCACATATTTCTGAAATTTTTGATTCCCATTGATTTAGGCTTCCGAATGTGATACTAATTAGTACACATGTTGATTAAAGAGTAATGATGGACATTTAGCCACTCAAAACTCAATTCTAAGACAATTTCTCAAAAAGGTGCTTTAAGGAGACTTAAAGCACATTTTGGGTTTAAGCTTGTTTTTGAGCTTGGTTTTCTTTGATAATTGATTTAAAATGTCCATTAGCATATTAATAAAGTCTTATAATGGTATTTGGGTGCTAATCAAAGTCACTCCAAGCTTAGAGCACGTTTTGCCCAAATTACCCTTAAGGCACTTTCTTGTGTTTTCCTTGGTTTAAATTGTCTACCAATCTTTCTAAGGCATATTCTAGCCTTACTACATCATAATTTGATGTTTACTTTGCATACTTAGGTTTGGGGTATTTCAGCATCTTAGTCAGAGTCTAAACCCAGATGCATGGTTTTAGAGCCAGATCAAAAATAGAAAATTTTCGGTTAGATCTTTCTACCATTTTACAATCCAGCAGACATATATAAAAAACAAAGAAGAAACCAGCAATAGTTCAGTAAATCAAGCTATAAAGGAAATTCGGAAATTAAAGCTCCATCCAAGGATTGAATCATTTGCTTAGACACTTGTGAGTAGAATTTTACCGTATGGAGCTATCTGGAGGAAGAGATGTGGTAGCAGCCCGGACTACTGTGGGTTGTGTAATGGTGATACCTTGGGGCATGCACTGGTGTACTGCCCTAGGATTGTGGATCTATGAGATTCTTGGAATCCATTGAAACCAAAATCAAGATTGAACGATAATGAGTTTCTTGACTGGCTTATAATTGTGTTTTGCAGGAAGAATCGGAAGATTGCAAAAAACTTGTGATCCACCTGTGGGCGATTTGGTTCGCCAAATCAAATTTCCTCCACGGGGAGGCAAAATTGATTAGTTGGGGCTGGGATCAGGTGTGGGGTTTCCTCTAGTCAATGGAGGTCTGTAGGGACCCAGACGCAAATTTTGTTCAGAAGGTGGATGCGGTGGAGGAACTTCACCGGGCGATGGGGTTATCGAAAATTTTGGTGAACGAAGTTTGAAAGAAATAAGTGAATTTGGGGTTGGTGTCGTTGGCTTTGGTGAAAAAGGAGTGGTAACTGCAGCCATGATTGATAGTGGTGTCGAAGCTCTGACTCCAACTATGGTGGAAGTAGAGGCGGTGATGACTGGTGTCCGATTGGCCTTAAAGCTAAAGCTAGACAGAGTCTTGATTTGCTGGGATTGCCATCCTATTGTTAATTTCTTGAGGTTTGGGAATTTTTTGCATTGTGAAGCGATGAAGGAACTCGAAATGGATGAAATGTTTATTTCAAATTTCTTGATTGGGGTTTTATCGGAAAGGAGAAAAATATCGAGGCCAATGTGGCCTCGAAAGGGTAGAGAAACAAGGGAGGCAAAAATCTACATCGGGCAAGTCCTATGTACTATTTATGATGAACTTATTTATGATGTAATGAAATGAAAAGTATGGTTTTCAAACAAAAAAAAAGATCTACAACTAATCACATATCATGCACCAACCCAACAAAAAACCGGCAAAAAAAGAAGAAAGAAGAAAGGATGACTACTAGTATCTTGAACATGCTACCTGCATCTGTTAGCAAGCGCCACACTCTAAGATTCACTAGTGAAAAAAACATCTATTTCGCCAGTTGTTGGGTGCTAAATATTTGTGGTCTCACTCTTTTGTTGCTTTATATCCATCAGCTCGATGGTCTTCTTTTTATCCTTTTACTCACTATAACAGATACGAGCTAATAGAGCAATATTTAAACTATTTAAAATGGCAAAATAAAAAATATCGTATTTGTTGACATTTAAAAGGGCACAATATTTTTGTTGTATTTAACCTTATCAAAAAGGATAATTATACACATTTGTGGAGGGTGATTTTTCGGTATGAGGGAGGGTCAATCTAAATATGGTCTGACTAAAAGCCTAGATCCTAGAAACTGCCATTCTGTGGAGGGTGAAGACCCGTTATTTATGGCATCCCTCAAATACCTACTATATCGTCCGTCTTTCCCAGAAAGCATAAGGGGAATGCTAGTGAGCACTACACCCGCTCTCAATGGGCTCCATGCGGACTTATGCCTCTATAAGGTGGAATTGACTAGAGTCGCCACCTAGTTTGACCTAAGGAACTAGGAAGGGAGGAGAAGAGTTCTAAGAACCGCTGGTTGACTCTGAATTTGTTGCCTAAGGATAGGACTTATCTGAGTAGA
This sequence comes from Limonium bicolor, assembly GCA_023374045.1. Lineage (NCBI taxonomy): Eukaryota > Viridiplantae > Streptophyta > Magnoliopsida > Caryophyllales > Plumbaginaceae > Limonium > Limonium bicolor. The sequence continues at coordinate 444,395,629 of CM041776.1, forward strand.
TCCGAGATTCTATTATGGGTTCGCACTGGGTTACACCCCTTAGAAGTGGCAACGACCACGACCTTGGATTGGTGCCCGAGGAAACCTCGGTCTCCAATTATCGGGATTGACTTCTTTCAAAACCTTATTAGAGAGATTCAATTAAAAGCCAAGGATATGATAGGATATGAAGAGAGAATGAGTGTTGATGAGTGCCAAGAAGGGCTTGACAGGTTTGTGAGAGTTAATTAAATACGAATGAGGGGTTAGACGAGCTTTTCTGCCAAGCTAGCGCCAAAGTGGGGATTGGTGGATGAAAAGAAAAGAAGGAGTACGGGACGGAAGGAGGAAAAAAGGGTTTTTGATTGGAATGGGGTCGCACCCTTGGTGGGTTGCCTACGTACTCAACTTCCTGTTGAGATCAGACCTTTCGTAGTTCATGATTTTTAGGATTTTTTATAATGTTTGAGGGTTTTTAGAAATGCTTGATGTGTGGGGTGTTGTAGTCTGTGAGACGCTCGGGTCTATGAGACGTTTGAAATCTAGAGATGTCGAAATCTGTGAGACACTTGGATCTGTGAGACACTCGGGTCTGTGAGATGCTCTGGTCTGTGAGATATTCGAATCATTGGAATAACAAAGTCTGTGAGACGCTCGGGTCTGTGAGACATTCGAATGTGGGGAAAATTGGAATGAAGTTAAAATTGAATTGAAATCGAAGTTGAATTGGAATTGAATGAATTTTTATTTAATTGAAATGAAATTGAATTTGGAATTGAATTGAATTTTTGAATGAATGATTGAATGAAGTTTTTGAATCGAATTGGAATTTACAAGTCGGGTTGAATTTGGGCTGAATTGAATTGATTTTGGATTTGAGATGGGATCGAATCAGTTTTTGGATTGATTGTGTGCCAAATTTGAACTGATGGGCCAAGTTTGGGCCTTGGAAAGCGGCTGAGTTTGGGCCTTGAAATTGGGCCGTGGGCCTTGATAATTGGACCAAAAGTGGGCCTTGATAATTGGACCGAAATGGGCCTTAGAAACTAGGCAAAGTGGGCCTTAGAAATTGGGCAGAAATGGGCCTTGAAATTGGGCCGAAATGGGCCTTGAAAGTTGGGCCGAAATGGGCCTTAGAAAAAGTGGGCCTTGAAAGTTGGGCTGAAATGGGCCTTAGAAAATGGGCCAAAAGTGGGCCTTGATAATTGGACCGGAAGTGGGCCTTGAGATTGGGCAGAAAGTGGGCCTTGAAACTTGGGCCTTGGAGATTGAGGTTGGAAGATGATTTGAATCTATGAGACAATTGGAGTTCGGGTGGAGTTTGTGTCTGGTCTTGAAACTTTTGGAAGCATTTCAATGGTTTTGTGAGGTTATCTGATGTTGGGGTGTGAAGGGGTTTGATTTCAAAGAGTTCACAAAGAGTATCTGATTTTAGAGTATGAGAGGGTTTGTTTTTGAAGAGATGAGTATGAATTTACAAAGGGCTTGTATGGTTGTAAATTACAAGGATTTTAGGCTTTAAAGATGTGGTTTGTGTGCAGGGTGTCACCACCACCAAGGATCTACTAAGTGTGGGGGACACCCGCTATCCTAATGTTTGTCCTATGAGCTTTCTAAAAATGACCCAAATGAGGATCATAACAATGTCGCAAGTAAATCAACTAGAGATAGCATAATGAAACAAGATTTAGCAATAAAATGAGTTGGTCTCGAGTGAAGATCAAACTAGAATCATGCTTTGACTCAATTTCTCAAATCGAATCTATACACAAGGAGCAAACAGTGATACTAGAAATGTAAACATGTTGGTCATGATCAAGAAGAGGTGTAGGTGATAGGAAACCAACCTACGGGGTGGCCTGCCCCCGGTTTATTATTTAATCAAATATAAGACAAAGAAATCCCGGCTGAATCCGCAGTCAAATGTTCATAATCCCGTCTTTGCAAGCCCCAAAACCAACAACATGGTTCATTAGCAAAAGGTCCACGGTAAACTCCAAGCCAAGCAAGTCGTGCTCAAGTCTCATCCATTTTGCATGTACCTCGGTAAAAACATGAAACCAAGGTATGAGTAATGCCTACACCGAGTACGACATAATTATATCGTAGGCCCTCAATTGACCATCTCGAATCAAATCATTAAAGCCCAGGAACATTGCAATGATTGAGACAACAAGTAAATTGATGATTAAGAAACCGGGCCCACCAGAGTAAGCCCGCATATACAACGAGCTAATAAGATTCACGAGTTTAAACCCGAACGTGAATACGGTATCATAAACAATCGATTCTAAGATTAAACTTATGAGCATTTTACCCTCAAATCAACAGTGACTCGAATAGTGGTAAAAAAATGATGTCAATCCATTATGAAATGTGTTCAACAGTCACGAATCAATTCATTGTCAAACCCCAATGGTGATATTTGCAAGAATGAATGAATGAACAATAAACAAATGAAGAGCCCCGGTAAATAGAGAGCTACTATGGGGGGTTGCATCGACGCCGCCTCACTCGAGCTGATAGGGATCCGAAGAGATACACCAACCGTTTTTCGCGTTTGAAAGGAGAGCCCCGGTAGTCCTAGCCAAAGTCCAGCTCCTTAGTCCTGAGCAGTTTCCCGTTCCTTAAGCAATATGTACATGTCAAATAATACAACCGAGAGAGGCAAGATACATTATCAGAGAACGGAGGAAGGTTGGGATGTGTGCAATGGGATCATACGGTACCTCTCAATGGGAGGAAAGGGGGCAATCTAAGCATCTCCCACACCCCAACCGAGAACATAGAAAAGAGTTTCAAGCCACCAACAAATGCTAAAATTGTAAGATAAATCAGACATTGGGGCTGCTACTCAGACTAATTCAACATCTTAGATTACGACTCAAACCGAAGTGTAGTATCAAAGGGGTGGGGTTGTAAGTCATGTGGGATCATACCTAGAAGGGTTCATATCATTTCCCGTCTAAGATGAAGAATTAATAAGGACCATCCAGCCAATGAATGATTTATCTAAACAATTATAATATTTGGGCAACTATCACTCAAGTCATGTTCTTATCTAAGCGCAGTGGGACAAATGCTAGTCTCAAACCGAAGTGTAGTATCAAAGGGGTGGGGTTGTAAGTCATGTGGGATCATACTATAAGGGTTTATATCATTTTTCGTCTAAGATGAAGAATTAATAAGGACCATCCAGCCAATGAATGATTTATCTAAACAATTATAATATTTGGGCAACTATCACTCAAGTCATGTTCTTATCTAAGTGTAGTGGGACAAATGCTAGTCTCAAACAAATTTCCAAACCAAATCGATGCTCAAGAGGCAAGTTTAAATCTGAAGCAATTTTAATATCCGAACCGCATTCAAGGCGTAAAGAAAGGAATTAGCAAAGTTTCTTGCAATAAAAATGCAAACCGATGGGGTTTTTTAAACCCATGAGGCAATACCAAGCCCAAGGCGCAACCGTATGGTCAAATTGCCAAGCCCAAAGTCGATTCCAGCCAAGTATGTCCAACTCAAGTTTCACCAATTTTGTGGGTACCTTAGTCAAAACAAGAAATCAACTCGTAAGAAGAAAACAGAAGCAAAACAGATTGGCAAAATATAATCTCTAGACGTGGTATCAAATTACAGGGGACTACTACTGCTTGCAAAATATCAGTACAGAAGGGGGGAGGGAATTAAATATCCAAGGCAATTAAATTATAGTAAAGTTAAAAGGTAGAATTTCCAAACACAAATGTGTTGACTCAAGTCCATACGCATCAGCGTAGCCCAAGGTCAAGTCCAATCAAAGCAAGCGGATTCAAGTCAAATAAGAACAAACCATGTCTTACAATACCTCGGTCAGAAGCACAAAACCAGAGAGGGAGTAAATTGAAGTGAGCAGATAGTGCAAGAACAAAGTCGGCAATAATACAAGCCAATCCCAAGTCTTTTGGCTAAATGGATATGTGGGATTTTAACTTTTAAAGTATGACCACACATGAACAAGTCACAAATGTTTCTCACAACGCTGAAAATCAGTATAATTGATTATAAACGGACAAGTTCAGCAGCAGCGGTTCATAGAATTGCAAGGGAATTATCTGAAACTAATTGTCTTCAAATGGCAAAAAGAAAGATAATATTCCTTGCTGCAGAAAATTGAGCTACTAACATAGCAGCAACAAAACAGAACCTGCAGTAACTGATATTCATACCAGCAACAAAACAGAACCAGTAGTTCCTCAATCAGCTCAACATTCAAACTGATATTCATACCAGAAACAAAACAGAACCAGCAGTTCCTCAATCAGCTCAACATTCAAACTGATATTCCTACCAGAAACGAAACATAACCAGCAGTTCCTCAATCAAATATCAACGTGTATAGAGGACAAATAATGCTGGAGCCAAATTGCCAAAGCAATTTCTGAACCGTATATCAGCATGCAAAAGATGTCAAATGACGATGTCTTAACCAATACGATTTCCCAAACCCATGAGAAGAAACCGTGAAGCTAAAAAAAACATCGGTATGGTCAAAAGCAACAATGTCAAGCGGACATAGTCCGTGTTGATTAATGCACCTCAGTCATAAAACAAGAAGCACAAGGGAGCAATTAATCGTCTAACAAATAATAGCCAGAAAGATTGTGATGTAGAAGTTAAAATGGTAGTATCTTGACCCACGTGAGCAGACCCAAGCCCAAGGAATCCACAAGCTCGACCCAGCTATAAAGTCCACAGTTGACCAGAACCGCACAAAGAGACTTCAATCCGAAATTCCAGTAAGGTGCCTCAGTCTTCATAGAAAACCAAAGTGTAAGGGATAACTCAAATTATACATACAACGCAAAGGGGCAAATGCAATTGAAAAAAATAGATATATATATTAGTCAAATGCGAAAACCGACATTAGCCCACGTGTGAAACAGGTGGCAAAACCCAAATTCCAAAACAAGTGAGTCCAGTCGATTCTCCAAACAGAAGGAATATAAGGGCCGAAAAAGGAATGGGGCCCGAGTCAATTCCTAGCGTTAGTCCAGCCAAGTCTCTGATTTTTGGTATGTACCTCATTAAGCAAAATAGTGAGCAAACAAACAGTATAAGCGTGATGAAATCGAATCGAATACACAAACCATAAAGGAGTGCAACAGAGTAAATAGTCTAGCTAGTGTTTGATCAATCAGCAAATCAACATCCAAATGACCAAACTGGGCTTCCGATAATCCAAAGCAACATCAAATATAATGGGCGATGAAACAAGACGAATCCAGCTGAATCGATAACTAATTACAATTGAACTGCACTTGAGTAATAATCTGGAGAGAAGTGACCAATCTGAGCTACAAGAGTAGCTCTGAATTCAGCATTGAAAGTAGTACTTTAAATGCCTTGAATACGGAATCAGGAACAAGTTGAGCCAGCGAGTCCTTAGGAACTCGAATCCAAAGCCAGAATACTTCAGATAGAAAACGCTACACAGAAGTGATGACATTATTCCATCAAGACTAGAGATGAATGAACAAATTGGGTATCACAAGTTGACCAAAACAACTTTCAGCATTTACTCTCTTGGGCATGGACAATAGTAAACAGAGGTGATCTCACTCACGGGCGATTACATCAAAGGGAAACTCCCGAATATATGAACACCTCTCAAAACCAGAAGATAGCAGCAACAGGTATATGGGTGAATCATCAAGTTATACTAATCTGCCAAAGAGAAACAAAGATTGACAGAATTAGGTATACATACCAACAAGACAGGTCATAAGAAATACAAAAGCATAAATAGGCAGTATACCTGCACTTGATTGAATGAGTTGAGGCTAAATACCAAATTGGAGAACGCAGATTTCCAAGCTTAAATTCATCAGCTAGCTAGAGAAACACCAAGTTCCGCTTAGACATTCGGTTTCAGTTTAAGTCTCGACTCATACCATACCTTGGCCGGAAATGCAAACTCAGGAGATTAGTTAACGCTAATAACAAATGAAAACATTACATATAGATATATCGCAGAAACAATTATACACGGGAAATAGAGGAATTGTGGGCACTTAATCAGATTCATCAGGCACAAAAGAGATAGGGGAGATTCAAAATCGACCGCAAAACCCTAGTCCACAAATCGATAGTGAAACAAACCGGTATAGGGTATGAACAGATTCAAACTCGACAGTGAAGAGAAACCCAAATTGAGAAAGAATATACATCTCGTTGAAGATCGATTGAGAAACAGAGGCGGTGGAGCATGAGTATAGGTTTGTTTTTTTGCATGGATCTGAAGAAGTGAAACCCAAATTGAGAAAGAATATACATCTCGTTGAAGGTCGATCGAGAAATAGAGGCGGTGGAGCATGAGTATAGGTTTGTTTTTTGCATGGATCTGAAGAAGTGAAAATAGACATATGAAGGAGAGTGGAGATCGGCGGTGGTGGGATTTCTTTGGTGAATGAGGTTTCAGACGGTGATTCCCTGGTGGTGGTCGAAAGAAGAATATCCAGCTTAAGGGAAGTGGAGCTCGTATGCTTTATGTTCTCCAGTTGGGTTGCCAAATTATCCACGCTGAAGAGCTGTAAATAGGTTTTTTCAGAAGGAAGTTGATGAAGAGGGCTGCGTTTTTGGAGTGGGAGTGGGCTGGGATCGGTGTGGGAATGGGCTAGTCGCTGGGCCACGTTTGGTTTGGAGGCAGGCAAAAGGGAATACAAGCAAGGTTAAAAAACAACATATATATGCTTTAACAAGACTCAAACACAAGATCCCCTGTAACACCCCTCTCCTTAAACACGATGTAATCTCTCACGTAGCAATAAATAAAACGTCTTACAGCGGAAGAATTAATAACAATAAATACTCACTCGGGTGTCACCGGCCATTACTCGCCCATGCAAGTAACGAAGCCAAACTACATCCAACTTCCAACATAAACAAACTACTAACCGCCGTGATAACGAGAAAACTCCTATACATCATACTAAGTCCATAAACATAAACATCGACAAGTGAGCGTCTACCCAAACCTGAATATACATACCGTATCATAATACAACTCCATGTGCGGTAATTAAAATAAACTCTAATTACCCTGTTCCCGCACTTCGGCTTCGGCGATAATCAACAACCTGCAATGGTGTAGTATCAGCGATAGACGCTGAGTATGCCGGGCCTGGACCCTATTGGTCACTTAGTCATTTTAACCATCTTATTATTAGATTGGTTTTATGCTTTTCCATTTTACAGTTTATAAACAATACTGTAATATACATGTATAACATACATAACCATCATTCAAACATTAATAACCAACTTAACCATCCATCCAATCCAAACATTCATTTAATATCTCAAACAACAATTGTATATCGAACGTATCGAATAATAACAGTATAATGTACAATGTACAATCGCCGTAGCGTTCACCATCCTTTGTTAATTTAATTTAATTTGGCCTTCAAGGCCCCATCCATATGTACAATGTACAATCGCCGTAGCGTACAGTTTTCATAGTTAATTTACCTTGGCCTTTAAGGCCCCATCCAACCATGTTTAATTAATACCAGTTGGGCGTCATGTTAAGACAACCCGATAACCTCACCATGGACAGTAGTCCTCCATACACACAAAGGTGCTCATTTCGCCAGAGGTCCGGAGGCCCCTGACTATTCACTTATGTCTCGTAAGACGTCCATATAAAAGGCCGTAGCCACCTGATCCACGATCCAGTTTGGGGTCGTTGGGTATAAACCTGGAGCGGAACCCAATCGGGTACCCCTCAGTGATCACAACTGCGTAACCAAGTAGTTCGTAAACTACCGGGATTCCTCACCTCAACTCCTACCATCTCTCTCTCATAATGTTTAAGATATGCTCTTAGTCTTATGGAGAATATAATTTATTAACTAGCGGCCTAATGGGTCACGCATACCTAGAAGTAATCTAGGTTATATTCATGTTCGAGATCCATGCTCTAGAGACCGACAATGTCATGACTCATACCTAAGTATTTTACTTAGGTTGCCATATACTTAATATTAATACTATGGTATTATATCAAGTAACCGTCATGTCATCACAATAACGTATATGTATGTTTATATAAGTCGATCTATAGTCGACGTAGTGTTAGTCCCGTAGGACGCTCGTGCATAAATAATTAATGTAGTAACACACATAATCACATACACGTATCCAAAACACTTAACACACAAGTGATATCAACCAAATCCAAGCCCAAGGAATTCCTTAGGACAACCCGGATCAAACCCCTTTACGTACCGTTCACCAAGACCTAGGATGCGCAGTGTAGTCCACTAGCTCGTCAAGCGTCCATGTCTGAAGTATGATCTAAACGGTATTAAAACTATAAGTCAGTCTCCATGACTAATTACATCCGGTATTTCCGAATAATAAGTAACCCCGACAGTTCATCCCCGTTTTCTACAGTTATTTGTTACGGGTTTCTCTAAACCGATCGGCTTTGTTACTTTAAAACTCGTATGTCAAAATATTTCAACTGTTAAGTTTAATTCATTATTTTTCTTTAATCTTATCCACCATTAATATAGGTACATAACCTATGGTTGCATGTATGCATGCATTATTATTTTATATTGTATTATTTTCCCACCATCCATTATAATACATTGTATTATATACTCCATTATCTTTAGCAAATAATATTTGCATCCAAAAACTCATAACTTATAGTTCGTAACTATTTTTCATGTAATAACCACCACCATTATATTATATGGTTTCCAACCATAATATATACTCATCCTCATATACATTATTCTTGTGTATGTATATATTTACCACGTAGGTAAAATCCGTGAGTTTAATAAACTCTTATATTATATGTTACATTTTACCATCTTTTATTAGATGATTATTTCCATTAGTTGTATTATTTAATACAACTTATATTAAGATTATTATACTAATATTATGTAACATTTTATGTTGTATAATTACAACTCCTAAGGTTTAATCAATAAATACCTTAGTTTATAAATCTCATTTATTTATAGTTTGTCACATTATTTAATGTGAATATCCTTCCCTTATATTAATTCCATCTAAACCATATAATTGTTATAACATTTATAACATTATAGACCTAGTCTAAAATTCATTTTCCAACCTTTATTATTTCGGTACAGCTCTTGAATTTATTTAAATTCTATTTTGACCACATAACATTATGTAATGTTATACCATATACTAATATCATATAATATGATATCTTTATTTCCTTTAACTTATAACCTATAGTTTTTATACAAAACTATCATATATTGCCGCATAGGCATATATATTAAACCTTATTCTTTTCCATAAACCATAGTTTCCTTTATTTACAAAATCACCCCATTATTTATACCATGTTATATATACCATTTAATATAACATTTCTAACTTATAAAAAGGGTATACCTATAGTTATATTTTTGTAAATTCCGAACAGACCTTGTTCTGTTTTATAATTGCCATTTGGCCCTATTTATAACATATAGTTTTATAATATCATTAAAACTATATATTATACACATATCTTAATAAATACTCTTATATAATTCTAAAAATCACCAAATTTCACCAAAGGGTTATAATTACCCTTATTAACCCATAAACTTTCGGTATTTACTATACCACCTCATATATTTCTCCAAAGTGTCATAATGACATAATAACTATATATTATACATATATAGTTTATTTTAATTCCAAAATCAACCCAATAAATTTCATAAAATTTCCTAATAGCCCATGGGTGTTTATAATACCATTTTACACCCTTAACTTTCGGTAATAACATATATACCACTTATGTTATAAAATTGTTACAATAAAATATTTATCTTATTATAAAACCTTAAATAAGTTATCTAACTTATTTAATTTGGTCAAAACCTACCATATGGTCAAGGTTGACCACCTTAATATTTCCTTGACCATTAATCTCCACAAATTACGGTTTATACCCATATCTTTTCAGAAATTACCATTTAACCCCAAAATTTATATAATCTTATAATTTTTATATAAACTCATTTAAACCTTTAAATTTCGGCTATATCCTTTTATAGCCCCCAAATTTAATTTAATTACACCTAAGACCCCAATTCCTTGCGGTAATAATTATATATCACCTAAACTTAAATAAAAGCTATAAATGCATAATTAAAATGGCCTAAAGTACATGGCCTTATTACAAACATTAGCTTATAAAATGAATTACACATAAATGCCCAAAAATGCATTAAACTCTCGGCCCTTACCACATCTTTTCAATATTTACCAATTTTCCACATAATGTCTTAAATTTGACAATTATGCTAATTAATTAGTTATAAAATTTATTAAACCATTCCTTAATCACCTAAGGTCAAAATAAGACCTTAATAATACCATCACTCACGGCACATTTATATAAATATGTATAAACACATATTAATATACCAAATGTAGGTTTAAGTGATTTATACCTTGTTTTTGCTAAGTATAAGCCTTGTTTGGCCACGGCTGATTGGAGATAATATTTCCACAGCTTAGTTTACATGTTTTCAAACAGCAATTAAGGCATGATTAGTCTCCAAGCAAGATCTAACCATAAGAAGTGTTTAATGTCAATTTTCAAGGTAAAATTTACCTTAGAATACCAAGGTAAACAAAGCTGACTTCGGCCTGTTTTAACAGTAGGCAAAGATCATTAAAAGAGCTACTAAAACCAAGCTTTAAACTGGTATAACTCAGATTAGAAGATGGCTAATCTTTACCTTGTTTAAAGTGCCTAAAATGGTGTTTTTGGCTTGGATCTGGCTATACCTTGAAGCTCTTGATATACCAACTGAATAAGTATGTTAAGATGAAGATAATAAGGCTAGGAACAAAGTTTCACAGCCGAATTTGAAGGGAATCAAAAGATATGTGCTTAAAGCACATTTTTATACCTTAAGAACAAGATTAGCTTTCTCCACCTTCTTCCCTTGTTAATGCCGAGATTTGCCCTTCATTTAACCTCCAAAACAACCTAGATCCATGGATGGAAATGTTTGATGCTTAGATCCACCGAAAGAGGAAAGATTTGTGAAGAAATTGAACATAAAATGGCTTAATAAGCATACCTATGTCAATTGGTGTTCTCCTCTGTTCTTCGCATGTTAGCCACGGTTTGGAGAAGCAAAGAGAGGATGGAGGAGGCCTTGTGTCGGCTGGGAAGCAAGGCAAGTGAGAGAGGTAGGTCAATTTTGCCTTAAAACACATTATTTGCTTTGTTTATTGTATTTGGTGATTGATGACTCACCAAAGGAGATTGGCATCGATTATTGGAGGGGCCGAATGGGGTCTCACACACGTTTTTTGAAGGCTGAATCAATCAAGGAGTCAAAAAGTGTGATATATAGACTATAATATGATAAAGGTAAAAGTAGTCCCTTAATTTAAGGAATGTGTTGGAACCTTGTCCCTTGAGCTTGCAAGTGGCGAAAATAGGCTCCCCCTGCTTGTGGCTGTCGAATCCATGTGGTCCAAGGGGTCAAACTTTGACCTCTTGACCATTCTTAGTCAATGTTGACTCAAACGGGCCCCCTTTTAGGGTTTTATTAATATTTTAATATTAAATTTGTAAAAATTTGTAATTTCTGGAATTAAATTCCTAATATGATATAATATGATATATTATCATATTTAAAGGTAATTATAACCTTTAAGCCCATTAAAAACCAATTTAGAAGGCAATTACACAAAAACGTGCTTTTAGGTGTTTTAGTGCACATTTTGTGTCGCAAGGTGTTTCTGAGCTCTATTTTCTTTGAGAACGGTTTCATTGTTCCTTAGATGATAAGTGATCTTAGGAATCCAATTTTATATAAAATATAGGTCATTAGACCTTTAAGGTTTTCTTAGAGCACATTTTTGCCTTACTTGACCTTGAAGCATGAAAATGCTTGTTCTTTGTGTTGGAGTGTTGTCCAACAATTGTAATATGTAGTAATGTGTTAATAAGCTTAGGACAAAGTTTTAGGTCCTAAGAAGTTCATTTGGGTATTTATTTACCCTAAACAGTCAAAGGTGCAACATCTTGCTTTGTGTTGACCACTGTTGTTCTCAGTTGACTTTTAAGGCATGTTTAGGCCTTAATTAATGTGATTAGATGTTTAATCCATGTTTTATTAGTTTGGGGTATTTCAATCTACCCCCCTTAAAAAGACTTCATCCCGAAGTCGCTTAATCAAATAGGTAAGTATATAAATGTATAACTACCCATTATTCCCATAATGTATATCTATGTGATATATCATTTACATACATCGTATTGTGCTTATACCGCACATAGCCATCACTTTGTGGCGTTAATTCAATCATATATGGATATAGGTGATCCATCAGCACCATTATTTCCTATCAATTCTACCAACCCTGACAACCTCCCCGAGGTGTCCATAACATACCATCGTTCCACATTCCATCTCTAATGATTCATTTCGTATCTAGGCGATACCATATGTAATCATTCTACTAAGAAATATAAATATATATATCACAAGTAGCATAAGAAAAGTACTACACACATGGGTGTAAATACAACATTCAAACAGGTATCTCATAAGATACAAACATACAAGTGCACATCACTCACAAACAAACCAACAACGTACGCCCCGCGTACCAAACATAACCAACAAAACCTCGTGTGCCCCACACACCACCAATTCATTGTATGCAATGCATACGAAACAAATAAAAAGACAAACCTCGTACTGTATGCCCCGTATACGAAACAACAAAATTTAGTGCACACATGTGCACAGCCAAGAGGCTCTACCCCCCTTAAAAAGGGTTACGCCCCCGTACCCCACAAGTATACAACAGCCGCTCAGCAAGGAGCGCTGGATAATTGGCTCTCCCAGAGTTCTCCAACTCGTGGATTATCCTCATATCAAAGAGACGGGTATGACTCTAGCCCTTCTGGGCTCCACAATACATAAAGGGTGAGGCACTAATCTGTTTGTGCTCTCTCCCAAGCTCGTTCTAATTTGCCTTTTCCATTGTTGTGTATCCTCTCATTTGGATCACTAGCATACATGCGTGTGTCTTCTCTCACTGATATCCAGCTTGAGGTATCCTATGACATTGGCTATTGTTAGTACTTAGTGCTCTTTGCACTTGTCTTTGTAATACTAAGACGTACCAGCCTATATGTCTACGGAGATGGTGATTGTCATCCGTGTCTCCTGGTGGTTTTGTTCCGGAGTAACACACTGTTGTAGTTCGTTGATACACACTCGTGTTGATATCCTTTTCATCTTTCTGTATTCCCACTAGATTAGTAACTGCACAGGTGTAATACCAAAACACTCAGTCATACAGAGTGCAGAGGTGTAAACTCTTAGCAGCTAATATCTAATGAGTCACACAGATAAGATGAGCGAATTATCCTATGAGTGGTACATTCCAAATCCATTGTTCCTTAAGCAAGGTATCTGCTAATATTTAGCCTTGTCTCTCATCATTGCGTCGTCACGCGTGTATGTCCATATCATCTGGTAGATTTCCTCTGGATTACAAGAATTGCTCGATTCGTATGAGAATTCTACATCTTATTCATCCATAATAGGTTTTCATGTTTCTTTCTTCCGGTTTCTGTCCTTGAACGGTTCCCCTGTCTTCATTGTATACTGTCTACTACTCTGTGTGTTGAAAGTTCTCGGTTTCTTTAGCCCGTTGGTTTAATTGCGGCTCTTCTCGTCCATCTTCAAGGCAATCTGTATCACTATCCGTAGTACGGAGTTGACTACTTCTCGTGTTCCTAACACTACTTGTCTACTTAAAATGGGTTTCAGTATTGAACTGAGTTTGCCGATCAAAATAGCATCAACAGTTTCCCCCTTTTTGATGCGGCAAACTCTATAAGTCTTGAACTTCTTGAACTGATGAATGTTCCCCTTGAATTGTTGTATACATTCAAGACCAATTGGTACACTCTATAAGTCTTGAACTGATGAATGTTCCCCCTGAGTTGTAGAGTATGTTCAAGACCAATTTCCCCCTTTTGCCAAATCAAAAAGGAACTAAGTCATAAACCTTATGGATTGGGGGTAGTAGTGCGACATGGTCAGATCACTGGGAAGGAGGTGATAATTCTGAACGAGGTGAGGTGCTTTCTTGATGAGTCTGGTAGGTCCAATTTGACTTTAGTACCCAAACTTGTTTGATCTCAGTTGAAGACTCAGACTTAAAGTGATTGATAGGAACCCACCTTTTAGTGTGCAATCTTTTGATTTCGAATGAGTTCTGCCTTTTTTCACACAATTGATTTCCCAACAATTTGGGACACCATCTAACCTTATGTCCTAGCTGGTGGCAATATCGGCATGAGTGTAATCTTGGCTGATGTCTTGCAGTTACAGTCTGTAACTTCTCAGTCGTAGAATGAGAGAATGTCTTGGAATTATATCCCAAGCCGCATTTGTCTGAGTTATTATTCTGCATCATTTGCTTCAAATTCGCCTTCCCGGTATACCATGTTGGATTAGCAGGAGTCTGAAGTTCTAACTTTTGATTTGCCTTGGCTACTATGTCTGAAAGTGTTTCGCATTCTCTTTTTAGAGATTTGTTTCTATCCAAAAGAGAATTTATCTCTTCCTGTGCCCAACAAGGAAGAGTGAGAATTCTAGTTTCCAAAGGACTTACAAAGTTAATCCCTAGCTTATCTAGACTCTCAATGACAAAGTTTTGCTTTTAGTCAAGGACTGACAAATTTTCCACTTTAGCCCTGAGTTCTTTAATCTCAGTATCATACTGATTCTTCAAGAATTTTATCTCAAAGAGTGCTGAGGTTAACTTAATAAATATCTCTTCTATTTTAAGAGTATTCTTCCAGATTTCCTTCTCCTTTATGTTATACTCAGTATTGATGTTCTCATCTTCATGAGCAACTGCCGTCAAACACATCTGCGCGTACTCCTCAGGTTCTGAGTCTGTATCTGAGATATCCTGTCCCCATGCAGCTGCAGCTGTATTTGTGTTTCTTAATCTTTTTCTGAGAATTTACCTTCTGGTGAAGAGGACAATCCTTGACAACATGACCAGGCTTGTTACATTTAAAACAAGTAATTTGTCCCTTCTTTGACCTTTGTTGTCTACTAAATAGCCTCCGGATGTGATTTACAATTGAGGTAATTTCATCATCCATATCAAAGTCGTCACCCTCTGACTCTGTTGTTGTGTCATGTGCTTTCAAGGATAAATCATTGATTGGCGCTGACGAAGTAGCTATTTCCCCCCTCCATCTTTCCTTCATAAACTATTCTGAACTTAGTTCTTCAAAGGATAATTTTGATAAATCCTTAGTGGTTTCCAAGAGAGCTGTATAACTTATCCATTCTTTTCCTAGGCTATCCAGACAACTTTCATTGATAATATCATTGGATAGTGTCACTCCTACAGCCTTTAACTCGCAGATTATCCGATCAAATCGTTCTAGTGTGTGAGTTACATACTCACCTTCTATCATCTTGAAGTTGTCGAACTGCCTCTTAAACTGCTTCCCTTTGGCCTTTTTGATGGAGTCTGTCTCCGTATACGCTGTTTTAAGAAACTCCCATACTTCCTTGGCAATGCGCAATCCCAATACCTTCTGTTGGTCTGAGTCTGACAGTGATGACATAATGATTCTACGTGCTTGTCTATTTTTGCTAATCATCTTGTTTTCATTCTCATTCCAGTTAGCTCTTGGTTTTTCTTTAAAAACATCATTCTCTTTGATCTTAGGCTTCAGATCTCCTTCAGTCACTAGGTCCCACAATTGTAAATCGATGGAGATCAACTGGTCTTCCATCTGCTCACACCAGCTGGTGTAGTTGAATTTAGAGAGCTTTGGGGGTTTAATATAATAGGAATTCATCACGATCAACCCTGAAGAAGTTTCTTCTGCGTTTAGGGTTACCTTGCTCTGATACCAAGTGTAAATTCCTATATGTCGGTGCTAAGTCTGCAACTCATAAGGTATCGATGGTCTGAGTTCAGAACTGAGGACGAACGGGGAGAAAGAAGGGAAGACCAGAATAGCATAAAGGTAGAACCTTTATTATAATCACGTATAACAATGACTACACAATCACGTATTCAATGCTAATACCAACCCTCACGTTAAGAACACTATCTTGACCTAATACACACGTAATTTGAGTTCTGAACTCAAATTACTTACAACGAAATCAGCAGTAAAACTCTCTCTGAATTGACTCTCCAATCTCACTCTCTCTCCCTCTAATTTTCTCTATATTTACTCTTACTGTTGCTCTCGTAAATTACATTGTATTTATGGTTTTCTCTGTTACGTGAAATCCCCCACTCTAACCTAGACTTTCTTCCTCTTTTATAGATACAAAGACCGTGTGAGAATTTATCATTCAAGATTTTATCTTTAACAGCTAGATAAAATCTTGTTAAATATTCTATTTTCTTCTCTGTTCGTCAGTTCAAGACTGACGGACTTCGCTTCAGGCTGGTCTTAAAACGGGCTTCAGTATTGAACTGAGTTTGCCGATCAAAATAGCATCAACATGAATATTATGAGCTACACATTCTTTATACATAAAATAGAGTTTTTACAGCCATGTCATTCAAAAGAGTAAGTAAGCAATGGAACACAAAGTCAAATGAAATAAAAAATGTTGGTTAGCCAATAAAGGAGTTCACAGCGTACATTATGTTACCCGAGCATCCTCTTTTCACTTGGCGAACCAGGTAGGGATTTTTAGGGGATTAAAGATATGTTTTGGAGCACCTGAGGTTTCTATCCTAAGTTTTGCATATATGACTACATAATTTTTGGCCAAGCTAATAAAGCAAATGTAGTGGGGCTAGGGAACCTGTTGAAGGATTTTATGGAAGCATCTGGCTAGGGAATCAATAGTGGAAATCCGGCATTTTCTTATCCTCAGGTGTGTCACAAAATGTTAAGGAAAAATTCTATGACGCTGCAGATAAGTGAGGTAATGGATCAGGGGTCTTATCCGATGTTTCCTTCAAAGGTCAGTAGAAACATATGAGATATTTTCCATTTTGTGAAGGGAAAAATCTAGAAAAATGTCCAGGCTTGGGCCGGAAACATCTCTCAAGCTGGGAGAGTAATACTTACAAAGAGCATTTTACAAGCGGTGCCTACTTATATCCCGTCGATTATTAAACTACCAAAGACTCTTACGGACGAGTGCTCTAGACCAATTAGAAACTTTTGATGGGAAGGGAATGATGACAAGAAATGTATGGCATAGAAAAATTAGGCTGAAATGTGCAAAAGTCATTCAAAAGGAGTGTTGGGATTTAGAGATACAAAGTTCTTGAATGAGGCACTTCTGGCAAAACAAGGATGGAGAATCCTAACCTCCCAAACCTCCTAATGTCTAGAATCCTGAAAGCTAAGTATTTCCATGAGTCATTTCTTTGAGGCTGAAACTTGTCATTGTCCAAGCCCGCTCTGGAAGTCAATCAATGGTATAAGATCTAAGCTGGAGTTGCGCGTGTGGAGGTGTATTGGGGATGGTAGACCACGAGGATTCAGGATCGATGGATCTCTGGGAAGGAAGGGGGAAACCGAGGCAGTTGAAGGAGCCAAAATTGGGGTTCTAAGAGAAAAATCTGCGACGCGATGAAGATAAGTGAGGTGATGGATCAAGGGTGTTATTTGGGGTTTCCTTCAAAGGTCGGTAGAAACAGAGGAGATGTTTTCAATTTTGTGAAGGAAAAAATCCAGAAAAAAGTCCATGATTGGGCCGGAAAAATGTCTCAAATTGGGAGAGTAATACTTGCAAAGAGCATTTTACAAGCGGTGCCTACCTATATCACATCGATTATTAAACTACCAAAAATTTTCACAGACGAATGCTCTAGACTAATTAGAACATTTTGATGGAAAGGGAATGGTGACTAGAAATGTATGGCGTGGAAAAATTGGGCTGAAATGTGCAAAAGTCGTTTGAAAAAAGGGTTGAAATTTGAAGATATGGAGTTCTTCAATGAGGAACTTTTTGAAAACAAGGATGGAGAATCCTAACCTCCCCAAACCTCTTAATGTCTATAATCCTGAAAGCTAAGTATTTCCATGAGTCATCTTTCTTTGAGGCTGGAACTTGTCATTGCCTGAGCCCGCTCTAGAAGTCGATCAATGACATAAGATCTAAGATGGAGTTGGGTGTATGGAGGTGTATTGGGGATGGTAGGACCACGAGGGTTCAAGATCGATAGATGGGGGAAAAACCATGGCAGTTGAAGGAGCCAAATTGGGGTTTCGAGAGGAAAGTGTGTGAGCTAATTGACCAGGAGAAAATAGAGTGGAAGATAGATTTGGTAAAGAGGGTTTTCTCTAAGTATGATGCTAAACTGATTCTAGGGATGCATCTTAGTCAGAGTCTAAACCCAGATGCATGGTTTTAGAGCCAGATCAAAAATAGAAAATTTTTTGTTAGATCTTTCTACCATTTTACAATCCAACAGACATATACAAAAAACAAAGAAGTAACCAGCAATAGTTTAGTAAATCAAGCTATAAAGGAAATTCATAAATTAAAGCTCCATCCAAGGATTGAATCATTTGCTTGGAGACTTGTGAGTAGAATTTTACTGTATGGAGCTATCTAGAGGAAGAGATGTGGTAGCAGCCCGGACTACTGTGGGTTGTGTAATGGTGATACCTTGGGGCATGCACTGGTGTACTGCCTTATGATTATGGATCTATGAGATTCTTGGAATCCACTGAAACTAAAATCAAGATTGAACGATAATGAGTTTCTTGACTGGCTTATAATTGTGTTTTGCAGGAAGAATCGGAAGGTTGCAAAAAACTTGTGATCCACCTGTGGGCGATTTGGTTGCCAAATCAAATTTCCTCCACGGGGAGGCAAAATTGATTAGTTGGGGCTGGGATCAGGCGTGGGGTTTCCTCTAGTCAATGGAGGTCTGTAGGGACCCAGACGCAAATTTTGTTCAGAAGGTGGATGCGGTGGAAGAACTTCACCGGGCGATGGGGTTATCGAAAATTTTGGTGAACGGAAGTTTGAAAGAAAGAAGTGAATTTGGGGTTGGTGTCGTTGGCTTTGGTGAAAAAGGAGTGGTAACTGCAGCCATGATTGACAGTGGTGTCGAAGCTCTGACTCCAACTATGGTGGAAGTAGAGGCGGTGATGACTGGTGTCCGATTGGCCTTAAAGCTAAAGCTAGACAGAGTCTTGATTTGCTGGGATTGCCATCCTATTGTTAATTTCTTGAGGTTTGGGAATTTTTTGCATTGTGAAGCGATGAAGGAACTCGAAATGGATGAAATGTTTATTTCAAATTTCTTGATTGGGGTTTTATCGGAAAGGAGAAAAATATCGAGGCCAATGTGGCCGCTCGAAAGGGTAGAGAAACAAGGGAGGCAAAAATCTACATCGGGCAAGTCCAATGTACTATTTATGATGAACTTATTTATGATGTAATGAAATGAAAAGTATGGTTTTCAAACAAAAAAAAAGATCTACAACTAATCACATATCATGCACCAACCCAACAAAAAACTGCAAAAAAAAGAAGAAGAAAGAAGAAAGGATGACTACTAGTATCTTGAACATGCTACCTGCATCTGTTAGCAAGCGCCACACTCTAAGATTCACTAGTGAAAAAAACATCTATTTCGCCAGTTGTTGGGTGCTAAATATTTGTGGTCTCACTCTTTTGTTGCTTTATATCCATCAGCTCGATGGTCTTCTTTTTATCCTTTTACTCACTATAACAGATACGAGCTAATAGAGCAATATTTAAACTATTTAAAATGGCAAAATAAAAAATATCATATTTGTTGACATTTAAAAGGGCACAATTTTTGTTGTATTTAACTTATCAAAAAGGATAATTATACACATTTGTGGAGGGTGATTTTTCGGTATGAGGGAGGGTCAATCTAAATATGGTTTGACTAAAAGCCTAGATCCTAGAAACTGCCATTCTGTGGAGGGTGAAGACCCGTTATTTATGGCATCGCTCAAATACCTACTATATCGTCCGTCTTTCCCAGAAAGCATAAGGGGAATGCTAGTGAGCACTACACCCGCTCTCAATGGGCTCCATGCGGACTTATGCCTCTATAAGGTGGAATTGACTAGAGTCGCCACCTAGTTTGACCTAAGGAACTAGGAAGGGAGGAGAAGAGTTCTAAGAACCGCTGGTTGACTCTGAATTTGTTGCCTAAGGATAGGACTTATCTGAGTAGATCCAAGATTCTATTATGGGTTCGCACTGGGTTACACCCCTTAGAAGTGGCAACGACCACGACCTTGGATTGGTGCCCGAGGAAACCTCGGTCTCCAATTATCGGGATTGACTTCTTTCAAAACCTTATTAGAGAGATTCAATTAAAAGCCAAGGATATGATAGGATATGAAGAGAGAATGAGTGTTGATGAGTGCCAAGAAGGGCTTGACAGGTTTGTGAGAGTTGATTAAATACGAATGAGGGGTTAGACGAGCTTTTCTGCCAAGCTAGCGCCAAAGTGGGATTGGTGGATGAAAAGAAAAGAAGGAGTATGGGACGGAGGAGGAGGAAAAAAGGGTTTTTGATTGGAATAGGGTCGCACCCTTGGTGGGTTGCCTACGTACTCAACTTCCTGTTGAGATCAGACCTTTCGTAGTTCATGATTTTTAGGATTTTTTTTAATGTTTGAGGGTTTTTAGAAATGCTTGATGTGTGGGGTGTTGTAGTCTGTGAGACGCTCGGGTCTATGAGACATTGAAATCTAGAGATGTCGAAATCTGTGAGACACTTGGATCTGTGAGACACTCGGGTCTGTGAGATGCTCTGGTCTGTGAGATATTCGAATCATTGGAATAACAAAGTCTGTGAGACGCTCGGGTCTGTGAGACATTCGAATGTGGGGAAAATTGGAATGAAGTTAAAATTGAATTGAAATCGAAGTTGAATTGGAATTGAATGAATTTTTATTTAGAATTGAAATGAAATTGAATTTGGAATTGAACTGAATTTTTGAATGAATGAATGATTGAATGAAGTTTTTGAATTGAATTGGAATTTACAAGTCGGGTTGAATTTGGGCTGAATTGAATTGATTTTGGATTTGAGATGGGATTGAATCAGTTTTTGGATTGATTGTGTGCCAAATTTGAACTGATGGGCCAAGTTTGGGCCTTGGAAAGCGGGCTGAGTTTGGGCCTTGAAATCTGGGCCGAAGTGGGCCTTGATAATTGGACCAAAAGTGGGCCTTGATAATTGGACTGAAATGGGCCTTAGAAACTAGGCCGAAAGTGGGCCTTAGAAATTAGGCAGAAATGGGCCTTAGAAATTGGGCAGAAACGGGCCTTGAAACTTGGGCCGAAATGGGCCTTGAAATTGGGCCGAAAGTGGGCCGAAAGTGGGCCTTGAAAGTTGGGCCGAAATGGGCCTTAGAAAATGGGCCGAAAGTGGGCCTTGATAATTAGACCGAAAGTGGGCCTTGAGATTGGACCGAAAGTGGGCCTTGAGATTGGGCAGGGCAGAAGTGGGCCTTAAAACTTGGGCCTTGGAGATTGAGGTTGGAAGATGATTTGAATCTATGAGACAATTGGAGTTCGGGTGGAGTTTGTGTCTGGTCTTGAAACTTTTGGAAGCATTTCGATGGTTTTGTTGAGGTTAGTATGTTGGGGTGTGAAGGGGTTTGATTTCAAAGAGTTCACAAAGAGTATCTGATTTTAGAGTATGAGAGGGTTTGTTTTTGAAGAGATGAGTATGAATTTACAAAGGGCTTGTATGGTTGTAAATTACAAGGATTTTAGGCTTTAAAGATGTGGTTTGTGTGCAGGGTGTCACCACCACCAAGGATCTACTAAGTGTGGGGGACACCCGCTATCCTAATGTTTGTCCTATGAGCTTTCTAAAAATGACCCAAATAAGGATCATAACAATGTCGCAATTAAATCAACTAGAGATAGCATAATGAAACAAGTTTAGCAATTAAATGAGTTGGTCTCGAGTGAAGATCAAACTAGAATCATGCTTTGACTCAATTTCTCAAATCGAATCTATACACAAGGAGCAAACAGTGATACTAGAAATGTAAACATGTTGGTCATGATCAAGAAGAGGTGTAGGTGATAGGAAACCAACCTACGGGGTGGCCTGCCCCAGGTTTATTATTTAATCAAATATAAGACAAAGAAATCTTGGCTGAATCCGCAGTCAAATGTTCATAATCCCGTCTTTGCAAGCCCCAAAACCAACAACATGGTTCATTAGCAAAAGGTCCACGATAAACTCCAAGCCAAGCAAGTCGTGCTCAAGTCTCATCCATTTTGCATGTACCTCGGTAAAAACATGAAACCAAGGTATGAGTAATGCCTACACCGAGTACGACATAATTAGATCGTAGGCCCTCAATTGACCATCTCGAATCAAATCATTAAAGCCCAGGAACATTGCAATGATTGAGACAACAAGTAAATTGATGATTAAGAAACCGGGCCCACCAGAGAGTAAGCCCGCATATACAACGAGCTAATAAGATTCACGAGTTTAAACCCAAACGTGAATACGGTATCATAAACAATCGATTCTAAGATTAAACTTATGAGCATTTTACCCTCAAATCTGGCCAACAGTGACTCGAATAGTGGTAAAAAAATGATGTCAATCCACTATGAAATGTGTTCAACAGTCACGAATCAATTCATTATCAAACCCCAATGGTGATATTTGCAAGAATGAATGAATGAACAATAAACAAATGAAGAGCCCCGGTAAACAGAGAGCTACTATGGGGGGTTGCATCGATGCCGCCTCACTCGAGCTGATAGGGATCCGAAGAGATACACCAACCATTTTTCGCGTTTGAAAGGAGAGCCCCGGTAGTCCTAGCCAAAGTCCAGCTCCTTAGTCCCGAGCAGTTTCCCGTTCCTTAAGCAATATGTACATGTCAAATAATACAACCGAGAGAGGCAAGATACATTATTCAGAGAACGGAGGAAGGTTGGGATGTGTGCAATGGGATCATACGGCACCTCTCAATGGGAGGAAAGGGGGCAATCTAATCATCTCCCACACCCTAACCGAGAACATAGAAAAGAGTTTCAAGCCGCCAACAAATGCTAAAATTGTAAGATAAATCAGACATTGGGGCTGCTACTCAGACTAATTCAACATCTTAGATTACGACTCAAACCGAAGTGTAGTATCAAAGGGGTGGGGTTGTAAGTCATGTGGGATCATACCTAGAAGGGTTCATATCATTTCCCGTCTAAGATGAAGAATTAATAAGGACCATCCAGCCAATGAATGATTTATCTAAACAATTATAATATTTGGGCAACTATCACTCAAGTCATGTTCTTATCTAAGCGCAGTGGGACAAATGCTAGTCTCAAACCGAAGTGTAGTATCAAAGGGGTGGGGTTGTAAGTCATGTGGGATCATACCTATAAGGGTTTATATCATTTTTCGTCTAAGATGAAGAATTAATAAGGACCATCCAGCCAATGAATGATTTATCTAAACAATTATAATATTTGGGCAACTATCACTCAAGTCATGTTCTTATCTAAGTGTAGTGGGACAAATGCTAGTCTCAAACAAATTTCCAAACCAAATCGATGCTCAAGAGACAAGTTTAAATCTGAAGCAATTTTAATGTCCGAACCGCATTCAAGGCGTAAAGAAAGGAATTAGCAAAGTTTCTTGCAATAAAAATGCAAACCGATGGGGTTTTTTAAACCCATGAGGCAATACCAAGCCCAAGGCGCAACCGTATGGTCAAATTGTCAAGCCCAAAGTCGATTCCAGCCAAGTATGTCCAACTCAAGTTTCACCAATTTTGTGGGTACCTTAGTCAAAACAAGAAATCAGCTCGTAAGAATAAAAACAGAAGTAAAACAGATTGGCTAAATATAATCTCTAGACGTGGTATCAAATTACAGGGGACTACTACTGCTTGCAAAATATCAGTACAGAAGGGGGGAGGGAATTAAATATCCAAGGCAATTAAATTATAGTAAAGTTAAAAGGTAGAATTTCCAAACACAAATGTGTTGACTCGAGTCCATACGCATCAGCGTAGCCCAAGGTCAAGTCCAATCAAAGCAAGCGGATTCAAGTCAAATAAGAACAAACCATGTCTTACAATACCTCGGTCAGAAGCACAAAACCAGAGAGGGAGTAAATTGAAGTGAGCAGATAGTGCAAGAACAAAGTCGGCAATAAGTACAAGCCAATCCCAAGTCTTTTGGCTAAATGGATATGTGGGATTTTAACTTTTAAAGTATGACCACACATGAACAAGTCACAAATGTTTCTCACAACGCTGAAAATCAGTATAATCTGATTATAAACGGACAAGTTCAGCAGCAGCGGGTTCATAGAATGGCAAGGGAATTATCTGAAACTAATTGTCTTCAAATGGCAAAAAGAAAGATAATATTCCTTGCTGCAGAAAATTGAGCTACTAACATAGCAGCAACAAAACAGAACCTGCAGTAACTGATATTCATACCAGCAACAAAACAGAACCAGTAGTTCCTCAATCAGCTCAACATTCAAACTGATATTCATACCAGAAACAAAACAGAACCAGCAGTTCCTCAATCAGCTCAACATTCAAACTGATATTCATACCAGAAACGAAACATAACCAGCAGTTCCTCAATCAAATATCAACGTGTATAGAGGACAAAGTAATGCTGGAGCCAAATTGCCAAAGCAATTTCTGAACCGTATATCAGCATGCAAAAGATGTCAAATGACGATGTCTTAACCAATACGATTTCCCAAACCCATGAGAAGAAACCGTGAAGCTAAACAAAACATCGGTATGGTCAAAAGCAACAATGTCAAGCGGACATAGTCCGTGTTTGATTAATGCACCTCAGTCATCTAAAACAAGAAGCACAAGGGAGCAATTAATCGTCTAACAAATAATAGCCAGAAAGATTGTGATGTAGAAGTTAAAATGGTAGTATCTTGACCCACGTGAGCAGACCCAAGCCCAAGGAATCCACAAGCTCGACCCAGCTATAAAGTCCACAGTTGACCAGAACCGCACAAAGAGACTTCAATCCGAAATTCCAGTATAAGGTGCCTCAGTCTTCATAGAAAACCAAAGTGTAAGGGATAACTCAAATTATACATACAACGCAAAGGGGCAAATGCAATTGAAAAAAATAGATATATATATTAGTCAAATGCGAAAACCGACATTAGCCCACGTGTGAAACAGGTGGCAAAACCCAAATTCCAAAACAAGTGAGTCCAGTCGATTCTCCAAACGGAAGGAATATAAGGGCCGAAAAAGGAATGGGGCCCGAGTCAATTCCTAGCGTTAGTCCAGCCAAGTCTCTGATTTTTGGTATGTACCTCATTAAGCAAAATAGTGAGCAAACAAACAGTATAAGCGTGATGAAATCGAATCGAATACACAAACCATAAAGGAGTGCAACAGATAGTAAATAGTCTAGCTAGTGTTTGATCAATCAGCAAATCAACATCCAAATGACCAAACTGGGCTTCCGATAATCCAAAGCAACATCAAATATAATGGGCGATGAAACAAGACGAATCCAGCTGAATCGATAACTAATTACAATTGAACTGCACATGAGTAATAATCTGGAGAGAAGCGACCAATCTGAGCTACAAGAGTAGCTCTGAATTCAGCATTGAAAGTAGTACTTTAAATGCCTTGAATACGGAATCAGGAACAAGTCGAGCCAGCGAGTCCTTAGGAACTCGAATCCAAAGCCAGAATACTTCAGATAGAAAACGCTACACAGCAAGACAGTGATGACATTATTCCATCAAGACCAGAGATGAATGAACAAATTGGGTATCACAAGTTGACCAAAACAACTTTCAGCATTTACTCTCTTGGGCATGGACAATAGTAAACAGAGGTGATCTCACTCACGGGCGATTGCATCAAAGGGAAACTCCCGAATATATGAACACCTCTCAAAACCAGAAGATAGCAGCAACAGGTATATGGGTGAATCATCAAGTTATACTAATCTGCCAAAGAGAAACAAAGATTGACAGAATTAGGTATACATACCAACAAGACAGGTCATAAGAAATATAAAAGCATAAATAGCAGTATACCTGCACTTGATTGAATGAGTTGAGGCTAAATACCAAATTGGAGAACGCAGATTTCCAAGCTTAAATTCATCAGCTAGCTAGAGAAACACCAAGTTCCGCTTAGACATTCGGTTTCAGTTTAAGTCTCGACTCATACCATACCTTGGCTGGAAATGCAAACTCAGGAGATTAGTTAACGCTAATAACAAATGAAAACATTACATATAGATATATCGCAGAAACAATTATACACGGGAAATAGAGGAATTGTGGGCACTTAATCATTCATCACGCACAAAAGAGATAGGGGAGATTCAAAATCGACCGCAAAACCCTAGTCCACAAATCGATAGTGAAACAAACCGGTATAGGGTATGAACAGATTCAAACTCGACAGTGAAGAGAAACCCAATTGAGAAAGAATATACATCTCGTTGAAGATCGATTGAGAAACAGAGGCGGTGGAGCATGAGTATAGGTTTGTTTTTTTGCATGGATCTGAAGAAGTGAAACCCAAATTGAGAAAGAATATACATCTCGTTGAAGGTCGATCGAGAAATAGAGGCGGTGGAGCATGAGTATAGGTTTGTTTTTTGCATGGATCTGAAGAAGTGAAAATAGACATATGAAGGAGAGTGGAGATCGGCGGTGTGGGATTTCTTTGGTGAATGAGTTTCAGACGGTGGTTCCCTGGTGGTCGAAAGAAGAATATCCAGCTTAAGGGAAGTGGAGCTCGTATGCTTTATGTTCTCCAATTGGGTTGCCAAATTATCCACGCTGAAGAGCTGTAAATAGGGTTTTTTTCAGAAGGAAGTTGATGAAGAGGGCTGCGTTTTTGGAGTGGGAGTGGGCTGGGATCGATGTGGGAATGGGCTAGTCGCTGGGCCACGTTTGGTTTGGAGGCAGGCAAAGGGAATACAAGCAAGGTTAAAAAACAACATATATGCTTTAACAAGACTCAAACACAAGATCCCCTGTAACACCCCTCTCCTTAAACACGATGTAATCTCTCACGTAGCAATAAATAAAACGTCTTACAGCGGAAGAATTAATAACAATAACAATACTCACTCGGGTGTCACCGGCCATTACTCGCCCATGCAAGTAACGAAGCCAAACTACATCCAACTTCCAACATAAACAAACTACTAACCGCCGTGATAATGAGAAAACTCCTATACATAATACTAAGTCCATAAACATAAACATCGACAAGTGAGCGTCTACCCAAACCTGAATATACATAACCGTATCATAATACAACTCCATGTGCGGTAATTAAAATAAACTCTAATTACCCTATTCCCGCACTTCGGCTTCGGCGATAATAAACAACCTGCAATGGTGTAGTATCAGCGATAGACGCTGAGTATGCCGGGCCTGGACCCTATTGGTCACTTAGTCATTTTAACCATCTTATTATTAGATTGGTTTTATGCTTTTCCATTTTACAGTTTATAAACAATACTGTAATATACATGTATAATATACATAACCATCCATCCAAACATTAATAACCAACTTAACCATCCATCCAATCCAAACATTCATTTAATATCTCAAACAACAATTGTATATCACGTATCGAATAATAACAGTATAATGTACAATGTACAATCGCCGTAGCGTTCACCATCCTTTGTTAATTTAATTTAATTTGGCCTTCAAGGCCCCATCCATATGTACAATGTACAATCGCCGTAGCGTACAGTTTCCATAGTTAATTTACCTTGGCCTTTAAGGCCCCATCCAACCATGTTTAATTAATACCAGTTGGGCGTCATGTTAAGACAACCCGATAACCTCACCATGGACAGTAGTCCTCCGTACACACAAAGGTGCTCATTTCGCCAGAGGTCCGGAGGCCCCTGACTATTCACTTATGTCTCTAAGACGTCCATATAAAGGCCGTAGCCACCCGACCCACGATCCAGTTTGGGCTCGTTGGGTATAAACCTGGAGCGGAACCCAATCGGGTACCCCTCAGTGATCACAACTGCACACCAAGTAGTTCGTAAACTACCGGGATTCCTCACCTCAACT
Organism: Limonium bicolor; assembly: GCA_023374045.1. Lineage (NCBI taxonomy): Eukaryota > Viridiplantae > Streptophyta > Magnoliopsida > Caryophyllales > Plumbaginaceae > Limonium > Limonium bicolor. The sequence continues at coordinate 444,423,738 of CM041776.1, forward strand.
CCTACCATCTCTCTCTCATAATGTTTAAGATATGCTCTTAGTCTTATGGAGAATATAATTTATTAACCAGCGGCCCAATGGGTCACGCATACCTAGAAGTAATCTAGGTTATATTCATGTTCGAGATCCATGCTCTAGAGACCGACAATGTCGTGACTCATACCTAAGTATTTTACTTAGGTTGCCATATACTTAATATTAATACTATGGTATTATATCAAGTAACCGTCATGTCATCACAATAACGTATATGTATGTTTATATAAGTCGATCTATAGTCGACGTAGTGTTAGTCCCGTAGGACGCTCGTGCTATAAATAATTAATGTAGTAACACACATAATCACATACACGTATCCAAAACACTTAACACACAAGTGATATCAACGAAATCCGAGCCCAAGGAATTCCTTAGGACAACCCGGATCAAACCCCTTTACGTACCGTTCACCAAGACCTAGGATGCGCAGTGTAGTCCACTAGCTCGTCAAGCGTCCATGTCTGAAGTATGATCTAAACGGTATTAAAACTATAAGTCAGTCTCCATGACTAACTACATCCGGTATTTCCGAATAATAAGTAACCCCGACAGTTCATCCCCGTTTTCTACAGTTATTTGTTACGGGTTTCTCTAAACCGGTCGGCTTTGTTACTTTAAAACTCGTATGTCAAAATATTTCAACTGTTAAGTTTAATTCATTATTTTTCTTTAATCTTATCCACCATTAATATAGGTACATAACCTATGGTTATATGCATGCATTATTATTTTATATTGTATTATTTTCCCACCATCCATTATAATACATTGTATTATATACTCCATTATCTTTAGCAAATAATATTTGCATCCAAAAACTCATAACTTATAGTTCGTAACTATTTTTCATGTAATAACCACCACCATTATATTATATGGTTTCCAACCATAATATATACTCATCCTCATATACATTATTCTTGTGTATGTATATATTTACCACGTAGGTAAAATCCGTGAGTTTAATAAACTCTTATTATATGTTACATTTTACCATCTTTTATTAGATGATTATTTCCATTAGTTGTATTATTTTATACAACTATATTAAGATTATTATCCTAATATTATGTAACATTTTATGTTGTATAATTACAACTCCTAAGGTTTAATCAATAAATACCTTAGTTTATAAATCTCATTTATTTATAGTTTGTCACATTATTTAATGTGAATATCCTTCCCTTATATTAATTCCATCTAAACCATATAATTGTTATAACATTTATAACATTATAGACCTATCTAAAATTCATTTTCCAACCTTTATTTTTCGGTACAGCTCTTGAATTTATTTAAATTCTATTTTGACCACATAACATTATGTAATTTATACCATATACTAATATCATATAATATGATTCTTTATTTCCTTTAACTTATAACCTATAGTTTTTATACAAAACTATCATATATTGCCGCATAGGCATATATATTAAACCTTATTCTTTTCCATAAACCATAGTTTCCTTTATTTACAAAATCACCCCATTATTTATACCATGTTATATATACCATTTAATATAACATTTCTAACTTATAAAAAGGGTATAACCTATAGTTATATTTTTGTAAATTCCGAACAGACCTTGTTCTGTTTTATAATTGCCATTTGGCCCTATTTATAACATATAGTTTTATAATATCATTAAAACTATATATTATACACATATCTTAATAAATACTCTTATATAATTCTAAAAATCACCAAATTTCACCAAAGGGTTATAATTACCCTTATTAACCCATAAACTTTCGGTATTTACTATACCACCTCATATATTTCTCCAAAGTGTCATAATGACATAATAACTATATATTATACATATATAGTTTATTTTAATTCCAAAATCAACCCAATAAATTTCCTAAAAATTCCTAATAGCCCATGGGTGTTTATAATACCATTTTACACCCTTAACTTTCGGTAATAACATATATACCACATATGTTATAAAATTGTTACAATAAAATACTTATCTTATTATAAAACCTTAAATAAGTTATCTAACTTATTTAATTTGGTCAAAACCTACCATATGGTCAAGGTTGACCACCTTAATATTTCCTTGACCATTAATCTCCACAAATTACTGTTTATACCCATATCTTTTCAGAAATTACCATTTAACCCCAAAACTTTATATAATCTTATAATTTTTATATAAACTCATTTAAACCTTTAAATTTCGGCTATATCCTTTTATAGCCCCCAAATTTAATTTAATTACACCTAAGACCCCAATTCCTTGCGGTAATAATTATATATCACTAAACTTAAATAAAAGCTTATAAATGCATAATTAAAATGGCCTAAAGTACATGGCCTTATTACAAACATTAGCTTATAAAATGAATTACACATAAATGCCCAAAAATGCATTAAACTCTCGGCCCTTACCACATCTTTTCAATATTTACCAATTTTCCACATAATGTCTTAAATTTGACAATTATGCTAATTAATTAGTTATAAAATTTATTAAACCATTCCTTAATCACCTAAGGTCAAAATAAGACCTTAATAATACCATTAACTCACGGCACATTTATATAAATATGTATAAACACATATTAATATACCAAGTGTAGGTTTAAGTGATTTATACCTTGTTTTTGCTAAGTATAAGCCTTGTTTGGCCACGGCTGTTTGGAGATAATATTTCCACAGCTTAGTTTACATGTTTTCAAACAGCAATTAAGGCATGATTAGTCTCCAAGCAAGATCTAACCATAAGAAGTGTTTAATGTCAATTTTCAAGGTAAAATTTACCTTAGAATACCAAGGTAAACAAAGCTGACTTCGGCCTGTTTTAACAGTAGGAAAAGATCATTAAAAGAGCTACTAAAACCAAGCTTTAAACTGGTATAACTCAGATTAGAAGATGGCTAATCTTTACCTTGTTTAAAGTGCCTAAAATGGTGTTTTTGGCTTGGATCTGGCTATACCTTGAAGATCTTGATATACCAACTGAATAAGTATGTTAAGATGAAGATAATAAGGCTAGGAACAAAGTTTGACAGCCGAATTTGAAGGGAATCAAAAGATATGTGCTTAAAGCACATTTTTATACCTTAAGAACAAGATTAGCTTTCTCCACCTTCTTCCCTTGTTAATGCCGAGATTTTCCCTTCATTTAACCTCCAAAACAACCTAGATCCATGGATGGAAATGGTTGATGCTTAGATCCACCGAAAGAGGAAAGATTTGTGAAGAAATTGAACATAAAATGGCTTAATAAGCTTACCTATGTCAATTGGTGTTCTCCTCTGTTCTTGGCATGTTAGCCACGGTTTGGAGAAGCAAAGAGAGGATGGAGGAGGCCTTGTGTCGGCTGGGAAGCAAGGCAAGTGAGAGAGGTAGGTCAATTTTGCCTTAAAACACATTATTTGCTTTGTTTATTGTATTTGGTGATTGATGACTCACCAAAGGAGATTGGCATCGATTATTGGAGGGGCTGAATGGGGTCTCACACGTTTTTTGAAGGCTGAATCAATCAAGGAGTCAAAAAGTGTGATATATAGACTATAATATGATAAAGGTAAAAGTAGTCCCTTAATTTAAGGAATGTGTTGGAACCTTGTCCCTTGAGCTTGCAAGTGGCGAAAATAGGCTCCCCCTGCTTGTGGCTGTCGAATCCATGTGGTCCAAGGGGTCAAACTTTGACCTCTTGACCATTCTTAGTCAATGTTGACTCAAACGGGCCCCCTTTTAGGGTTTTATTAATATTTTAATATTAAATTTGTAAAAATTTGTATATTCTGGAATTAAATTCTAATATATATAATATGATATATTATCATATTTAAAGGTAATTATAACCTTTAAGCCCATTAAAAACCAATTTAGAAGGCAATTACACAAAAACGTGCTTTAAGGTGTTTTAGTGCACATTTTGTGTCGCAAGGTGTTTCTGAGCTCTATTTTCTTTGAGAACGGTTTCATTGTGTTCCTTAGATGATAAGTGATCTTAGGAATCCAATTTTATATAAAATAGAGGTCATTAGACCTTTAAGGTTTTCTTAGAGCACATTTTTGCCCTACTTGACCTTGAAGCATGAAAATTCTTGTTCTTTGTGTTGGAGTGTTGTCCAACAATTGTAATATGTTTAGTAATGTGTTAATAAGCTTAGGACAAAGTTTTAGGTCCTAAGAAGTTCATTTGGGTATTTATTTACCCTAAACAGTCAAAGGGTGCAACATCTTGCTTTGTGTTGACCACTGTTGTTCTCAGTTGACTTTTAAGGCATGTTTAGGCCTTAATTAATGTGATTAGATGTTTAATCCATGTTTTATTAGTTTGGGGTATTTCATCCCCCACTTCTTCAAAAGTTACACTATCTATCTAAGCAATCTACTGAACTTAACGCAAGAATGTGTACATTAAGAAAAAGCTAAAGATTGAATTGAATAGAATTCCAAAACGCTAATGTTATAAAATAAAAACAACGAATAAAACGAAATGGAATAAAAACATACGAAATAAACAAGATAAAATACAACAAGATACAGAAAAATAGATAAAATAAAAGGAGCCGGTTTGAAACCAGATTATTGTTAGCAATTCTTTTTTTTTTTTTTTTTTAAATCATGTTTTTCCTCGAATGTTTGAAAATGAGCTCGGACATTTTGCGATAAAATGGTGGCTTTATTTTGGCAAGCACGTAAATACATATTGAGAAAGAAAGACAAGAACCCCACTTATTTTAGTTATTATTACGGAATTGACTTTATGGGGTGAGAATTTTTGGTGTCTACAGATGGCTCCCCTTGATTCAATTCTGCAAGTCCTTGCAGAATTGGATCAAGGTCGAGTGGGCGCCAAAAATTCTCACTACGGTTTTGTGGTGCATTGGGATGTGAATGCGATGGGAAATGATATGATAGCTGAATGCACGAGGACTTATTACGAGCCTTAATTGGACTCTTGACATCCAGCCCTAGGACTTATGATGAGCCTAGAATGCTAATATGTTGGTTTGGGGTGCACTAGGGCTTAGGAGTGCCTCAACTAGACCTCTTGACATCTAGTCCTAGGGCTTATGACGGGCCTAGAATGCGATTGAAAGTACGAGGACTTAGGAGTGCCTCAACTAGACCTACTGACATCTAGCTATAGGACTTATGACGAGCCTATAATACCGACAATCCGATTGGTTTAAGGTGCACGAGGACTTAGGAGTGCCTCAACTGGACCTCTTGACATCTAGTCCTAGGGGTTATGACGGGCCTAGAATGCGATTGAAAGTATGAGGACTTAGGAGTGCCTCAACTAGGCCTCTTGATATCTAGTAATAGGACTTATGACGAGCCTATAATACTTTGATCAAGTACCGTACTAGTAGCGCAATAGCTGCCTAGCAGGTTATGAAGTGGACGATCATGGACTAGTAGCGCAATAGCTGCCTAGTGAAGGAAAAAAGGCGAAACCGCACTAGTAGCGCAATAGCTGCCTAGCGGGTTATGAAATGGACGATCTTGCACTAGTAGCGCAATAGCTGCCTAGTGAAGGAAAAAAGGCAAAACCGCACTAATAGCGCAATAGCTGCCTAGCGGGTTATGAAATGGACGATCTTGCAGTAGTAGCGCAATAGCTCCCTAGTGAAGGAAAAAGGTGAAACCGCACTAGTAACACAATAGCTGTCTAGCGGCTTATGAAGTGGACGATCTTGCACTAGTAGCGCAATAGCTGCCTAGTGAAGGAAAAAGAATGAATTTGATAGTGAAAGGGTTTTGTGGGTAAAAGGGGCCACCTGAGTGGAATGAGGATAAACTTTCAAGCTTGAGCGAAATGAATGATTGTATGACATGATCGGTTTTGTGATGACCTTTGAAAGGTTTTTTTTTTACATGCAAATGAGATAAGAAGTGAGGAGGTTAGCAAATGCATTAATTGAATCAAAAACTCCCTATTTGTGGGTGAAATACCCCGAATTTAATTAGGGTGATTAAATTACTCTAATACGATATTGAGGGCCTATTAGTGCCTAATGAATTTTGGTAAAAAGAATAAATCCAAAAGAAATAATAAAAGCGCTTAAAAAGCGAAAAACGCTAAAACGAGCGTTAAGTGACCTTAGGAGAAATACAACCTTAAATAGGGCACTAAATGAATTTAAAAGGCTTAATAATGCCTAAATAATATATGGAAACAATTCCCGAAGAAAACGGATCCATAAAACGAATTAAAAACACTAATAAAGCTTTAGCGCATGTTTTTCGAGGAAACCCGAAAACGTGACTTTGAGTGGTCAAACAAACCCGTAAAAAAATTATAGTTCATTAAATAACTATAAATAAACATTAATGGGAGTATAATAGCCATTAAAATTAAAGAAACGAGAAATTCCAGAAAACGGGCCCGGTTAGTGAATAGTGCTAAACCGGGCAAAATAACGAGCGTTTTCTGTAAAAGAAGAAAAACACTCCAGCTTGTAACATTTAAGTGGGGCCGGTTTTAATAAGGAGAGCAGCCCTCTCTATTACTAGCTAGCTAGTTAAATAAAAGAAGAAGAAAAGCAAAAAGGGAAAAGTTACAAAAGTAACTTCCCTCTCTCTCCTCCCTCATTCCTTCATTCCTCTTCTCTTTCCTCTCTTTCTTTCTTCCCCACCGATTTTTCCTCTCTCCCTCTGGTTGCTGTCGTTCTTGAACTCACCACCCACATCCATGGCTTCGCCACCTTCTCTCCCATGCTCAAGCCACATAAATGCTCCAAATAAAAAACAAAACACATATTTGTGTTCCCCTCATCAAGCTCCACACTTCTCTCTTTCCAAAATTCGAAAAGGATGTGTTTCATTTTTATGGGTTCTCCCCATTTGAAGAGAAAAGCACATCATCTTGTAGCTTGGAGTCTCCTCTTTCGTCTAAGGTAAAAATTTCATCGAAAAACGCATGTCTGCTCTTCCTCCCTTAGTAGCCGATTTTGGCCCTCTCTCACACCTTGTTTTCTTCTTGATTTTGAGCTCCATTTCAACCCTCCAAGGGTGGATTAATCCCCTTCTTGATTCAAGGGTGAGAACCCCTCTCAAAAATCTCTAAAGGTAAACCCTAACTTTGTGTACTAAGCCCTTTTGGTTGAATTAAGATTTCCTAAGGGTTTAGATAATTAATTGAGTATATTTTTGTGTTTCTTGAATGTTGGGTTGGAGTTTGGCAACTCCATCCCTACTTGACCGATTTTGAGAAGAGGAGGAACAAGAGGAGAATCAAAGAGGAACTTGTGAATTAAGGTAAGAAATTTACCTTAAACTTGTTTTAATTGCTTTAGGAATTGGGATGGGTTAAATTTAAATAATGAACCCAAAATATTTGAATTAATGTAGTTGATTGGATTTGAGGATGATTGTGGACTTGTGTTGATTTAAGGGCCTAAGTGCCATTGTATTTGAGATTTGAGCAATATTGTTGTTTGGTAAATTTTGAATTGAGTTTATGTGCTGGTAGGACCCTTGTAAGGGTGTGGCTAGTTTAGGATTGAAAATGGTGAACCTAGGTGTTTGTCGTGTTGGTTGGAGTGTAGTAGTAGCCTTGAAATGACATTTGCAGAACTAGTAGAGGAGAGGTGAAAATCTGTAGCAATGGAGTATGGAAATGTTTTAGAAAAACTAGAAAAGGAATTAGTGTGCAAGACTTAGGAAATGAGTTGGACTTGGGTTTTAGAATGGTGTACTAGGAATGAATTGGTATGGTCATTAAGTGATTTGGTGAGGTTGGTAAGAGGTAAAAACAAGCAAGAAGGAAGTTAGAAATGCAAAAGAGTGAAAAATGCAAATGAGAGAACTTGGATTGTTGAATTTGAACAAGAATTGGAGTAGGGATTTAACCAAGGATTTGAGGTGGTTTAGAGCATGTTTTAGGGTGATTAATTATGTGGAAAACTTGTGGAAAGACTAGGGAAAGATTAAGGGTGGTTTAAGGATTGATTAGGGGCTGAAAAATAATGTATGTTGCAGGTTTTAGCAGGGTCTGGGACCTAGTCCTTGGACAGAGTCCCGGACCACCCCTTAATATTAGGCCGAGAGTTCTTGCAGTACTTGGTCCGGGACTTGAGGGATGGACAAGGTCCCGGACCACCTATTAAAATCATGCCAAGAGTGAAGTACATGCTTGGTCCGGGACTAGAGAAAGGGAAAAGGTCCCGGACCAGTGTAGGAATTCCACCCGAGAGTTTGGTTATGCATTGGTCCGGGACTATAGGTAGGGACCAAGTCCCGGACCACCCCCCAGAATTCAACAAAATGTGTTTCCAAGGGTTTAAATGATGGGGGTTTGAATGGTATTGGTTTTAGATGATGTTTAGGAGTTGTTTGGTGACTTGTAAAGGTCCTAAGAAGAATAAACAAGTGTTGGGGGTGAATGAGTAAGTTAAGGAAATAAGAACACTTAAGTAAACCGAGATATCGGGATAACGGGGTAAGTACGAGAGTAGCATTTATGTACGTACTGTAGCACCTTAATATTAATTGAACCATTTGACATGTAAATAGTGGTTCAAGAGTAAGACTTGAGGAACAAGTGTGAACCGAGGAACGAGGGAACACCCGGTAAAGATGGCCCCGGTGAAAGGTATGATTTCCTCATGCTCTGTATCCTAACTTGGTTACCCCGATTTGTGTGCTTGTTTGATTGTGTGATCACCTAACAAGATAAATGCACGAATCGAATTGTGTGTATTCTCTTGTGTTTGTATTGTATCGTTTGTGGTTGGATTGTATCCCGGTAATTAAAGCTTGTATAATTCATGAAATGTGGATTAGGAATGAATTGCTTGATTGTGTTTGGTTGTGCGACTCATAGTTGAGTCTTGTGTGAGTGGAGACTCGTAGAGGGAGTCAAGTGCGGACTAATAAAATGGTGGAAACATACTACAACTATTGAACCTTTACGCGGCAACCTAAACCTACGAACACACTAGAACGCGAGAAAACATACAGGAGTAGCAACCTCCCGATAACGGTTAGAGAACCGAAACAACTAAATCCACACGATAAATATTAGTGGAAGTATATGAGTAACCTCTAACTAGAGGATTGGAAAGTTATTCGGAATGCGAACCTTGAGTAAAGTAATGAATGGTAAGGGATCACCAAACCCCTTAGAAATATAGTCGAGCCCCAATGAGAGGAACCGACTAACATGAGCAATGTCCCGAACATGAGAGTATTCAATAAGTTGGTTGAAACCTTAAATCTTAGAATACTAGACGTTGAGGAATTCCCTAAGCCATTAGATGCTATCGAGGGAGATACTTCTAGGCTAATCCTTGAGATCATGAATTGACTCCGAGAGTGGAGTTTTGGGAATTTGAGTAGTCCGGTAGTGAACCGGGCATTTGAGTATTGAGGAGCTAACTGTATAGCCCTATTTGTATTTGATCCCGGTGGTGGGTCTTGTGTATGGCCCTGCCCGGAGGTCATGAGATCGACTTAACATATACCTTGAGCATTGAGTATTGACTTGGGAACTTGAGTATTGAGTATTGTGTATTGAGTAATGAGTATTGAATCGAGTATGTGAGTGTTGAGAATTGAGTTGTGACTTGTGGGACTTGAGAAATTGAGTTGAGTGGAGAATTGAGTTGAGTGTTGTAGACCTTGTTGAGATTGTGAGTAAGAGTACCCAAGAGAGCGGGTAGAACATGAGTAATTGAGTAAGGCATGGTGAGGTATAAACCCTCAAGCCTAATTAAAGAATATATTAAACTAACCCCATTGATGTGTGTGTTAGTGCTTATGTTCAATGTTGAACTTGATTGTGAATGTACATATATAATGTATGTGGTATGCATGATGTTTGTGATAAAATGAACCGCATGCTCTCGACCAAATAGTCGGTGTACCCTCGCTAGTACGCGGGGTATGCGGAAGTCATATTCAGCGTAAGCTGACCCCCTAGGGGGAACGTTTTTAGTGTGCAGGTACCTGAAGCAAATATGATCACTGTAAGAGACCGACAGCTAAGCACGGAAAGACTTGGGCATTGTAGATACTCGGTATAGATCGTAATTTGAAGTTGTATTGTATAATATGAGATTGGAGTTGTATTTGGTTAGATTGGATAGAGTAACAGAAGTATGATTTTATAGTGTACTCGGTATAAGACCCATCAGACCGATATTGTAATTGTTGTTGTATTTGAGTTGGATTTGGCCTACCTAGTCACGTGGGTGACTAGCGGCATTGTACCACCCCCGGTTGTGGTTTGAATTCCGCTGCATTATGGTTGGTAATTGAGACGGGTTAGGAGGATAATGGTATGATTACCGGAAGGGGTGTTACAAAAAGTGGTATCAGAGCGAAGTATCGCTCTGATGGTCTGAATACCGAGTCTAGGAAAATACCGAGTTAGGAATTAGAGACTTAGGGCTAGGGGTTGAGCGTTAGCGTGTGAGGTACGCTATTTAGGAACTTCCAGTGTGGTCTGGATACCTACATAACCAATCCCGCCCTCCGCAACCCCTATTATAAGTTGGGGAAAAGAACGCCAGAGAGATGGAAAGACCTCTCATACTCGGGAAAACCCGATCTGGCAGTTGTAGGATAAACATTGTAAAGAGAAGGAACCTGTGTAGATTCCAAGAGTTGGAAATCCCGAAGACGGTTCCCGTTTCAACGACAATAACCATACTAACGACAGTAGATTGAAGATCCTAACCACAGGATAACAAAATTTGCGGCACCATGGGGACATGCTTCGCAGTCGCGAGAACCATGTAGCCAACAAGAAGGGAAGTATAGCTACACAATGAGCAGAAAAGCAAAGTAACAAACCCGAGGAAAGAGTCTACGGACTGCAATACTTGACAATACCACCAACGGTATACTAACCGACTAAGGAATTAGTCGAGGTTGGATAATTTCAAACCTACAAAGCTAACAGGACTACCATGTAGTTCCTAATCCGGTAAACCTCAGTAACCACCGCCAAGTGTGGGAACGAGCTATGGAGCAAGGTACATGGAGTACCACAAGGATCGGGAAAGCACCCGAATTAATAACAAATTTGTCAAGAACACGGGAAGTACTCAGGAGATTGATCACTAAGATCAAAGGATCAAAGGAGAATCCAATAAAACCCAAGTCTAGATGAAAACAATACCGTAACCGGTATAAGGTAACCTAAAAACCGACGTACCCGCGCACTTGCCAAGGCAAGTGCAGCAACAACAAGGCAAAGGGGAGACTTTTGACAACCAACAAGTACTTACTAAAGTACCACCATGACATGGAAGCAAATGAAGGATCACTAATCCTAAGGAATTGAAGAATCAAACCTTGGAAAGGCCTAACGGCCCAACAGTATATTATCAAACAAACCAGTCCGCATTAAGCTAGACTTGGTCAAGACCTCAAACATGGCAACCATGAAGATTTCTTCTCAAAACCCTGGATTTTATTTCAAACACAAAACCTTTCTTTCAAAAACTACAAGCTTTTCTTTTAAACCTCATATTTTTAAAACCAAACCGAGAATCACGGTGAGTATCATTGAACGATACAAGAAGTTGACAATAGAATACTTCACCTAGGCGTGTGACGAGCACTACGAGTGTACCCAATTACGGGATGTGGGACGACCGCACTCCGAAGGAGCTTGCGGGCCTGACAGACCACTCGTGAGTTAGTCAGGTAAGTGGTAACGTACCAATACGGTACCCACGTATGTATACATGTAGTGTACGAAACACGGGAAGTAGTCAGCTCCGTTCTACGGACCATAAGGTAAATGCAAACCAAAAGTTGAATACCTCAAATAACCGAAGGAACCCAGATTAGCTTACAAGCTAAAGGAGTCAAGAATCCATTCTAGGAGGACGATTAAGAGCTAAAAAGTGTGAGAAGCACTAGTAATTGACTAAAGACATTGGAAATGTCTCAAGAATTTGAAACAAAAAGCATGAAATAGCCGGAAGGGATACCCGGTCTAAACACAGTAAGGCAACGCCTACCATGAACATATAAAGGTTCAAGGAGCAAAGTGAAATACCCATAGTGATCATCTAAGGTACCGGAGGATACCGTTCACTATCGAAGAAGGCATCAAACCTGTATAAACATTAAGGAAAAGCAGCAACGGCCTACCCTAAGGACGGGAGACATACAACCCTAAACGGGACAACTTATAATTCTAAAACCGCAATGCGGAGAAAACGGAACTCACTCAAATGTTAGCCGGATGTAACGGCATAATGAATAACACCAGGAGCAATCCATAAAGGGTATCAAAATCAACATAGTTGAACGAGTGTCATAATAAGAGCACAAAAATTACAACGAACACTCGGTTAGAACACTGAAGGGATCTCACTTACCAGGGGATACCCTGAATTAATAAACGGTACCGATCAATACCGAAATACTTGAAGGGGCCTCCAATAAATGGAAGCGTGATGCGATAACCTTACCATGGAGCCCAGTAATACCTCCAAGCCATTTGACAGTATATGGAGTAATGCGAATATCTGTGAGCCCCTATAATGAGCAGAACTCTAGGCACGTGGCTAGTATGCCATGAACCTATTACAATACAAATTCAACGGTTGAAAACCATTGTGAATCATAGGAAGAATTGCCAAGAACGGCACAGTAAGATTGTTTAATAACCAACGAGTAGGGACACCCCTCGTTAATGTGAGACCGCGAGAGCGGTAAACACATAGATTCCAAGACGGGAATACCATCAGTGAATATCTGATAACATCCCTTTCAGAACTGCTAATGTAGTGGAGCTTGAGCATCAAGCCATTGCCAAGCGAAAATTGTAAGTAAATAAGCCAAAGAAAGCTTTGATAGCAATTGGAAGAAACCGATGAGTAATCGGTTAAGAAGAAATACGTGAGGTACGAACCTGAAGTGTAAAACCAGCAACACTCAAGGAGCTAAGAGATATAAAAGAATGTCATATGCCGTGATCAGCCAAGTAAATGGCGAACCATTGTCTAATGGTAGAAAAACATGAGCAAAGCTAATGAAATAGTGGATGCCATGGAAACCAATGTCGTAAATAAATACGAATGGGGTGCGCAGCAAGCGACCAATACTTGTGGATAAATCACACGATGATACGGAGTTGGTGAATAAAAATGGTAGACGGACCGAGTAATAAGGAAGTAATGATCATTCTTATTGCAATCTCATAAGAGATTTACTGCCCAGGGGTTTACGCCTCTGCACTCTGTAGGACTGAGTGTTTTGGTATTGCATTTGTGCAGTAATGATCGAGTGGGATAGCTAGGAAGTTGGGAAGGTGGCAATTGTGGTAAGAATAGAGGAAAATTTGTGAAGTAAAGAACACTTGCAAGGAACCAGTAGGTGGGCATAGTTCAGAAGCCACTGGTAATAGAGGAAGCACTACAATTAAGTAGTGGCTTAACCTCAACAACAATAAGTCGGAGGAACAAGTGAATAACCACGAAAATATACAACAGTATGTATATAGATTCCTAAAGGGCTGGATAGAGAAGCTCATTGAATTCGCGTGCGGTAAAAGAATACCACGCTTGATTGATAAACCTTATTCCCAAGATAAAAAGGGATAAAAGGATAATGTATAACACATTTAGAATAACGAGAAGGGCAAATACACCCTAATTTATCAGGGTCGCGCAGCAGAAGCTAGTGGGCCCAGAGTTCTAACGTTAATACACCTAGTGAATGAATGGCTAATTATCAATGCCTTGAAGCCTTTTAGGCTAGAACCAACCCGGTTAAGAGTTAAACAACACTTCGATGAGAATTCTTGGTGCAGGGACTAACCAATAACAGGGTTAAGACCCTTTGACCAAAGACCATTGTATAATAGACCGCATGGAAGTTGAACCACTCCATGACGGCTGAATGCCTTCGACCTATGTCCAATGTGGACACATGGTAGATTACGTGGGCGTAATCCCTTTTTAAGGGGGGTAGGGCGAAAACCGCAAAATGTATGTTTTACGTGATAGGGCGTAAACTACAATGCGCATAGCGCAAAAGTATTTGTTGTGATGATTGGTACTATGTTACATAAACATATGTATACCACTCATAGTAATTGTGGTTGATTGTGAGACTTGAGTGGAAAGGAGTATTGATTGTGAGAAATTTGAGGTGAATGGAGTAGAGGAACTCCATGGGGAATGAGGACCCCGGTTGATAATAATTTGGGAAATGAGTATGTTTGAGGAGATCGATGAGTATGTTGGGAGATTTGAGGAGTATAAATCGGTATGAAACCGATGTTGAACCTATTGGGAAGTGAGTCCCCTAGGTAATTTGAGTTGGTTGTATTTGTGTATAATTTGAGGATAGAAATTGATTTGACTTGTAAATGATTTGAGGATAGAAGAACTAATTTGAGAACTAACTTTCGAAATTCTTGGGTATAGTAGCTGAAGATAAGTTGAGTAATAATTGATGGTATGAGTAGTAATGAGTAAATGAATTCTAGAAATTGGTAAATGTATGGTTGCATGATTATGATTTGAAAGATAAAAGATAGAAAATGAAATTAATGTTTGACTATTTGATTGTGTGAATTGGGGTGGGAGGTGGAACTTGGTTTGCTAGTGATCAAGGGAAGCCGAACACCAAAGTGGGGTGGATGGATAGTTCAACACCAATGCTGATCACATTGGGGTTGAATGACTCTTGAAGCTCCGTATAAGTGGCCACAAGTAATCACACTAGTAATAGGTGAAACTAACATAATTGGAACTTGGAGATGCATTGAGTTTTCAAAATGAATTTCCAAAATGATTTTGGCAAATGATTTTCTTCAAACTTGAGAATGAGGATTGGTTTTGAAACCACTCCCACGGGCGCTAGTGGATCTTTCATGGCTAGGCACGGGTATCCGGTTGAATCATGGAGGTGAAGCTAGTTGTGAGTCGGTGGAGGTGTTGAATAGTTTTGAAACCACTACAACGGACGAGCAAGGGTACTAAGTGACCTGTAGGACGTTTGTAGTGTGTGTTTTGTATTTGTCCAAGGGCCGCCGGATATGAGTAGTCCGGTCAGGGAAGAGTACCCACTTTGGAGCCTGAGGATTCTCTAGAGTTGCAAATGAATTTTGATCATAACCAAAGGACCGTAGAGCCAGAAAGAGTAAGTGCTCAATGTCATGACGGCCGTGAACCAGAGAGCGTAAGTGTTCAAACGTGACCGGTACCTGAGGGATCACTCGATTTGGGGGAGGACTTAGTGCCTAATTGTCTGCGGATGGACCCCCATTGAGAGATTTGGGAAAAAGATATTTTTGGTTGCTATGCATGCTTGACATGTTGTGGATATGTGGTTTGTAATCAGTCAGTCATTGGAGTCTGACAGTTGTTGAGAGAGTATAACCCTAGTATTGAGTACCTTGGTGACTAACAATCTTAGACTCACTAACTTTGTGGGCAAAGTTCTTTAAGGGGGGTAGATTGAAATACCCCGACTTAATTAGGGTGATTAAATTACTCTAATACGATATTGAGGGCCTATTAGTGCCTAATGAATTTTGGTAAAAAGGATAAATCCAAAAGAAATAATAAAAACGCTTAAAAAGCGAAAAACGCTAAAACGAGCGTTAAGTGACCTTAGGAGAAATACAACCTTAAATAGGGTGCTAAATGAATTTAAAAGGATTAATAATGCCTAAATAATATATGGAACAATTCCCGAAGAAAACGGATCCATAAAACGAATTAAAAACGCTAATAAAGCTTTAGCGCACGTTTTTTGAGGAAACCCGAAAACGTGACTTTGAGTGGTCAAACGAACCCGTAAAAAAATTATAGTTCATTAAATAACTATAAATAAACATTAATGGGAGTATAATAGCCATTAAAATTAAAGAAACGAGAAATTCCGGAAAACGGGCCCGGTTAGTGAATAGTGCTAAACCGGGTAAAATAACGAGTTTTCTGTAAAAGACGAAAAACGCTCCAGCTTGTAACATTTAAGTGGGGCCGGTTTTAATAAGGAGAGCAGCCCTCTCTATTAGCTAGCTAGTTAAATAAAAGAAGAAGAAAAGCAAAAAGGGAAAAGTTACAAAAGTAACTTCCCTCTCTCTCCTCCCTCATTCCTTCCTTCCTCTTCTCTTTCCTCTCTTTCTTTCTTCCCCACCGATTTTTCCTCTCTCCCTCTGGTTGCTGTCGTTCTTGAACTCACCACCCACATCCATGGCTTCTCCACCTTCTCTCCCATGCTCAAGCCACATAAATGCTCCAAATCAAAAACAAAACACATATTTGTGTTCCCCTCATCAAGCTCCACACTTCTCTCTTTCCAAAATTCGAAAAGGATGAGTTTCATTTTTATGGGTTTTCCCCATTTGAAGAGAAAAGCACATCATCTTGTAGCTTGGAGTCTCCTCTTTCTTCTAAGGTAAAATTTCATCGAAAAACGCATGTTTGTTTCCTCCTCCCTTGGTAGCCGATTTTGGCCCTCTCTCTCACCTTGTTTTCTTCTTGATTTTGAGCTCCATTTCAACCCTCCAATGGTGGATTAATCCCTTCTTGATTCAAGGGTGAGAACCCCTCTCAAAAATCTCCAAAGGTAAACCCTAACTTTGTGTACTAAGCCCTTTTGGTTGAATTAAGATTTCCTAAGGGTTTAGATAATTAATTGAGTATATTTTTGTGTTTCTTGAATGTTGGAGTTTGGCAACTCCATCCCTACTTGACCGATTTTGAGAAGAGGAACAAGAGGAGAATCAAAGAGGAACTTGTGAATTAAGGTAAGAAATCTACCTTAAACTTGTTTTAATTGCTTTAGGAATTGGGATGGGTTAAATTTAAATAATGAACCCAAAATATGTGAATTAATGTAGTTGATTGGATTTGAGGATGATTGTGGACTTGTGTTGATTTAAGGGCCTAAGTGCCATTGTATTTGAGATTTGAGCAATATTGTTGTTTGGTAAATTTTGAATTGAGTTTATGTGCTGGTAGGACCCTTGTAAGGGTGTGGCTAGTTTAGGATTGAAAATGGTGAAAAAGAGGTGTTTGGACATGTAAGGTTTATGGGGAGGTTATGGCAAAATTTTGGTAGAAAAACAAGTGTTTAAAGATGACTTAGTGTATTGGAGAACCTAGGTGTTTGTAGTGTTGGTTGGAGTGTAGTAGTAGCCTTGAAATGACATTTGGAGAACTAGTAGAGGAGAGGTGAAAATCTGTAGCAATGGAGTATGGAAATGTTTTAGAAAAACTAGAAAAGGAATTAGTGTGCAAGACTTAGGAAATGAGAGTTGGACTTGGGTTTTAGAATGGTGTATATCTAGGAATGAATTGGTATGGTCATTAAGTGATTTGGTGAGGTTGGTAAGAGGTAAAAACAAGCAAGAAGGAAGTTAGAAATGCAAAAGAGTGAAAAATGCAAATGAGAGAACTTGGATTGTTGAATTTGAACAAGAATTGGAGTAGGATTTAACCAAGGATTTGAGGTGGTTTAGAGCATGTTTTAGGGTGATTAATTATGTGGAAAACTTGTGGAAAGACTAGGAAAGATTAAGGGTGGTTTAAGGATTGATTAGGGGCTGAAAAATAATGTATGTTGCAGGTTTTAGCAGGGTCTGGGACCTAGTCCTTGGACGGAGTCCCGGACCACCCCTTAATATTAGGCCGAGAGTTCTTGCAGTACTTGGTCCGGGACTTGAGGGATGGACAAGGTCCCACACCACCTATTAAAATCATGCCGAGAGTGAAGTACACGCTTGGTCCGGGACTAGAGAAAGGGAAAAGGTCCCGGACCAGTGTAGGAATTCCACCCGAGAGTTTGGTTATGCATTGGTCCGGGACTATAGGTAGGGACCAAGTCCCGAACCACCCCCAGAATTCAACAGAATGTGTTTCCAAGGGTTTAAATGATGGGGGTTTGAATGGTATTGGTTTTAGATGATGTTTAGGAGTTGTTTGGTGACTTGTAAAGGTCCTAAGAAGAATAAACAAGTGTTGGGGGTGAATGAGTAAGTTAAGGAAATAAGAACACTTAAGTAAACCGAGATATCGGGATAACGGGGTAAGTACGGAGTAGCATTTATGTACGTATGTAGCACCTTAATATTAATTGAACCATTTGACATGTAAATAGTGGTTCCAGAGTAAGACTTGAGGAACAAGTGTGAACCGAGGAACGAGGGAACACCCGGTAAAGATGACCCCGGTGAAAGGTATGATTTCCTCATGCTCTGTATCCTAACTTGGTTACCCCGATTTGTGTGCTTGTTTGATTGTGTGATCACCTAACAAGATAAATGCACGAATCAATTGTGTGTACTCTCTTGTGTTTGTATTGTATCGTTTGTGGTTGGATTGTATCCCGGTAATTAAAGCTTGTATAATTCATGAAATGTGGATTGGGAATGAATTGCTTGATTGTGTATGGTTGTGCGACTCATAGTTGAGTCTTGTGTGAGTGGAGACTCGTAGAGGGAGTCAAGTGCGGACTAATAAAATGGTGGAAACACACTACAACTATTGAACCTTTACGCGGCAACCTAAACCTACGAACACACTAGAACGCGAGAAAACATACGGGAGTAGCAACCTCCCGATAACGGTTAGAGAACCGAAACACTAAATCCACACGATAAATATTAGTGGAAGTATATAGTAACCTCTAACTAGAGGATTGGAAAGTTATTCGGAATGCGAACCTTGAGTAAAGTAATGAATGGTAAGGGATCACCAAACCCCTTAGAAATATAGTCGAGCCCCAATGAGAGGAACCGACTAACATGGCAATGTCCCGAACATGAGAGTATTCAATAAGTTGGTTGAAACCTTAAATCTTAGAATACTAGACGTTGAGGAATTCCCTAAGCCATTAGATGCTATCGAGGGAGATACTTTAGGCTAATCCTTGAGATCATGAATTGACTCCGAGAGTGGAGTTTTGGGAATTTGAGTAGTCCGGTAGTGAACCGGGCATTTGAGTATTGAGGAGCTAACTGTATAGCCCTATTTGTATTTGAGCCCGGTGGTGGGTCTTGTGTATGACCCTGCCCGGAGGTTGTGAGATCGACTTAGCATATACCTTGAGCATTGAGTATTGACTTGGGAACTTGAGTATTGAGTATTGTGTATTGAGTAATGAGTATTGAATCGAGTATGTGAGTGTTGAGAATTGAGTTGTGACTTGTGGGACTTGAGAAATTGAGTTGAGTGGAGAATTGAGTTGAGTGTTGTAGACCTTGTTGAGATTGTGAGTAAGAGTACCCAAGAGAGCGGGTAGAACATGAGTAATTGAGTAAGGCATGGTGAGGTATAAACCCTCAAGCCTAATTAAGAATATATTAAACTAACCCCCTTGATGTGTGTGTTAGTGCTTATGTTCAATGTTGAACTTGATTGTGAATGTACATATATAATGTATGTGGTATGCATGCTGTTTGTGACAAAATGAACCGCATGCTCTCGACCAAATAGTCGGCGTACCCTCGCTAGTACACGGGGTATGCGGAAGTCATATTCAGCGTAAGCTGACCCCCTAGGGGGAACATTTTTAGTGTGCAGGTACCCGAAGCGAATATGATCACTGTAAGAGACCGACAGCTAAGCACGAAAGACTTGGGCATTGTAGATACTCGGTATAGATCGTAATTTGAAGTTGTATGTATAATATGGGATTGAGTTGTATTTGGTTAGATTGGATAGAGTAACAGAAGTATGATTTGTATAGTGTACTCGGTATAAGACCCATCAGACCGATATTGTAATTGTTGTTGTATTTGAGTTGGATTTGGCCTAGCTAGTCACGTGGGTGACTAGCGGCATTGTACCACCCCCGGTTGTGGTTTGAATTCCGCTGCATTATGGTTGGTAATTGAGACGGGTTTGGAGGATAATGGTATGATTACCGGTAGGTGTTAGTGGGTGTAGATTTTTGTGTGAGCAGATGGCTCCAGAGTTGCTTCGAAGCTTTAGATGGCTCCGGCATGGCCTCAAGGATCAAGATGGCTCCAGCATGCGTTGATGGCTCTAGTATGCACTGATGGCTCCGGTGTGACCAAGGGTCTCGGGGTGGTTGGTGGGTTTCGATTTGATTGATTGAGATTTTCGTGATTGTTGGTGGTTTTGCTTTAGTTCAGATTTTGAGTCGAATGGTGGGTTGATGCGATTGGTGGGTTGATAGCTCCGGTGTGGCCAATGGTCTCGGGGTGGTTGGTGGGTTTTGATCTGGTTAGATTTGTTCGGGATGGCTGATGGGTTTTGATCTGGTTAGAGTTGTTCGGGATGGTCGGTGGATTTTACTTTGCTTCGGGATTTTCTGGGTGGTGTGGGGACTCCAACAATGGATTTATCATGGTTTGATGAGGTTTTTGATGGCTCTGGAAAACGAATGACTGTGATTTGAAGAGTTTGTTGTGGGATTTGTGGTGGGTGAATGGTTTTACATGGGTGGGTGAATGGCTAAACATGATTTCATGGCTTTGGGGTAGTGCCCGTCATGGTTCCAGATCTCCAGGGATGGCCCCGGGATGACTTTGTGTCGGTTGAGCATGATGACGTATTAGTTGGAATGAGGGGAAATGGAGGTCTTGTCTTTGAGGTGGTCGCACCCTGGGCGGGCTGCCTACGTACTCAATTTCGTATTGAGATCAGACCTGACGTAGTTCGAAACTTTGTGGGTGAGGCTTTGATGAGGAAATGACTCCTGTGTAGCCGTTGGGATAGTCTTAATGTTTGAGGATGGATACCGCATGGCTCCCGCTTGGTAGTGGGAGTGGTGCCAATGGGGTTCGAGTATGACAGCGAGTGGCTCCTACTTTGACTTCTTTTGATTGGAAGTTATGCTTCAATGACTACAACTAAGGTTGACTTTCAGTGAGACTATGCATAGTTCTTACCGGTCAAATGTTGAAGATGAAATGATTATGATGCATGCAGACACTAAATGTAGATGCAAATTGCATACGTACTTTTTGGAGAGAGTGTATGGTCCCATCTTTATTAATATGAGGTTTACGGATATAAGACATCTTCGGTTCGATCTTGAGTGATTGTTGAAATAGAATGCGTGAATCACTTTCCTCTCACGGAGGGATGTGGGTCAATCTCTCATGGGGTATGGCTGTGTGTGCTAAATGGTGTGATGATGCTCTTTATGCTTAGAGCAATATTTTTCAAAGAATTTCTTTTCGAGGTTTTTGGACTTTCCGATTCTCACAAATTCCTCACCTGCAACGGGGTAGGCTGTTATATTTTGGTGCTTAGATCAGAGAGTCACTCGCACTCAAAGGACCCTGTGGGGTAAGATCACACTCACTCGCTCATTGTCCCTTTGGTATGATGGACATGTTGATAACAAGTACGAAGCTTATGATTCATGTTTCATATCCGATACTTTCAGTTAATGCTCATCGACTTATGAGTCAGAGGTCTTTTATTGGGTTATAATGGGGCTGATGGGTATGATTGATGTCACATGGGACGGGAGGATCAATTTGGGAATTGTGGAGCTTTTTGTGCAATAGAGGATATGTTTTGCCTTCGCCATGGGTGGAATGATTAGACAGGTTTTGATAACCTTTTATTGGTTTCCATGGGACATCATTGGTCCTTTGGATTTAGATTTCTCCTTCGTGCCTCTTCTGGTGCACGGTTTGAACTTTCTTCTCATTTTTGTTTTTTGAAAATGCATTTGGCCATCAACATTCTCAAGCGTTCTTTGCTTTGTGTTTGGGCTTTCAGCTTTGATTGAGCTTTTTTGGTGCTCTTTCTTTGGCTTTGGAGTTGCATTAACTCACCGATTTCTTTGAACATTTCATTTGTTGTTTTTGTGAAAGATGGTGAGGAGAGACCATGGCTCCGGCTCCTTTGAGATCCTCTATTGCAAGGGCAAGTGTGTATATGTACATGGGTTGGCATGTTGTGGAGTTCACAGAAAAAGGTATATCGTGAAAGGCTTAGTGAGGCTTACTAAGGGATTATGTACAAGGCAATCAAAGCTTTTTGGTTTTGTGGAGATTTTGTTCCTAAGTGCCTCGTCATTCTCATTAGTCAATGATTGTTTTCTGACTATATCGGATCTTGACATGAATCACAGCTTATGTCTTGTTTATCGACATTATTCTCACTTTAGCATTGTGGCCTCTCCTTGTGCTAAAGGAATGCACAAGTCTCTCATGGTTTTACCTCTATTGGATATCTCTACCTTCCCTCATCGCTTAGTGGATCGTCCAAAACGCTAACTCAAAATTCAAGGGAAAACACCGCTCTTCGCACACTACTCACTTTGTTTGTGGTGTTGATTTAGATTGGACCCTTGTGTGAATTTACGGGTCGAGAGTTTAGTGGTTCAAGCATTCTACTCAATCAATCTCTCAAGATTTTCCTCAAAGATGTTGTTCCGATAGGGAGCATGCAAATGCAACTATCTACAATGCATTATACAGTGGTAATATGGAATTACTATGTACAAGATGCATGAAGTGGTGGTGATGACAACAATGCTGACTTTGGATTTGAATGAATGTTTTTTGTTGTATTGTATGCAATGCATGAGTGATAAGGCTACACATAGTCTCACTTGAGTCGGTTTCAGTTGATGGTTCATGAAACTCATCTCATCAATGTCGGTTCTAAAGATGGTCTAGCTATCGGGTGTGATGTGGGAGAAGCTGTTTTAGAATGTATTCGGTTGATGATTGGCTCCTGGAGTTTAGGAATTTTTAGGGAGTGACAACTCCCGCACGGTAGCCCCACGATATGACAGTGACTGCATTTTTTGGGATTTTTGGATGTATGCAATTTTTGGATGTTTGCATCTTTTTTGGTATGCATGTCGATTAGAGGAATGCAAGTTTAAGCTACCCAATCCTACCCCCATAGGACTATTCCTAACAGCTCAGAATCACAACCAAAAGCGACAAATAAATGCACACGTAAGGAGAAGGAAGAAGTTAGACCCCTAATGGGCCCACCTACCTGGAGTTCCTACAAGTTAGTCTAGCATAATCACACAATGATATAACACACATGGAAAACGAGTCCGACTGTAAGCTCTTCACTCATATCCTAGCTATCCTCACCAAACACACTCTAAGTGTGGAGTAGAGTAATCCTATGGCTTTCGAATGAATCTCTTAAAGGTTTTGAAATAAGTTGGGCAATCCTAACAATTTTAAATGGAGTTCAGTCTTCCTTGAGTTTGAGAAAAACTTACTCAAGTTTTCCCCAGCAGAGTCGCCATTCTGTAGAGGGTGATTTTTCGATATGAGGGGGGGGGGTCAATCTAAATATGGTCTGACTAAAAGCCTAGATCCTAGAAACTGCCATTCTGTGGAGGGTGAAGACCCGTTATTTATGGTATCCCTCAAATACCTACTATATCGTCCGTCTTTCCCAGAAAGCATAAGGGGAATGCTAGTGAGCACTCTACCCGCTCTCAATGGGCTCCACGCGGGCTTATGCCTCTATAAGGCGGAATTGACTAGAGTCGCCACCTAGTTTGACCTAAGGAACTAGGAAGGGAGGAGAAGAGTTCTAAGAACCGCTGGTTGACTCTAAATTTGTTGCCTAAGGATAGGACTTATCTGAGCAGATCCGAGATTCTATTATGGGTTCACACTGGGTTACACCCCTTAGAAGTGGCAACAACCACGACCTTGGATTGGTGCCCGAGGAAACCTCGGTCTCCAATTGTCGGGATTGACTTCTTTCAAAACCTTAGTAGAGAGATTCATTTAAAAGCCAAGGATAGGATAGGAAGAGAGAATGAGTGTTGATGAGTGCCAAGAAGGGCTTGACAGGTTTGTGAGAGTTGATTAAATACAAATGACGGGTTAGGCGAGCTTTTCTGCCAAGCTAGCGCCAAAGTGGGATTGGTGGATGAAAAGAAAAGAAGGAGTACGGGACGGAAGGAGGAAAAAAGGGTTTTTGATTGGAATGGGGTCGCACCCTTGGTGGGCTGCCTACGTACTCAACTTCCTGTTGAGATCAGACCTTTCGTAGTTCATGATTTTTAGGATTTTTTTTTATGTTTGAGGGTTTTTAGAAATGCTTGATGTGTGGGGTGTTGTAGTCTGTGAGACGCTCGGGTCTATGAGACGTTTGAAATCTAGAGATGTCGAAATCTGTGAGACACTTGGATCTGTGAGACACTCGGGTCTGTGAGATGCTCTGGTCTGTGAGATATTCGAATCATTGGAATAACAAAGTCTGTGAGACGCTCGGGTCTGTGAGACATTCGAATGTGGGGAAAATTGGAATGAAGTTGAAATTGAATTGAAATCGAAGTTGAATTTGGAATTGAATTGAATTTCTGAATGAATGAATGATTGAATGAAGTTTTTGAATCGAACTGGAATTTACAAGTCGGGTTGAATTTGGGCTGAATTGAATTGATTTTGGATTTGAGATGGGATTGAATCAGTTTTGGATTGATTGTGTGCTAAATTTGAACTGATGGGCCAGGTTTGGGCCTTTGAAAGCGGGCCGAGTTTGGGCCTTGAAATCTGGGCCGAAGTGGGCCTTGATAATTGGACCAAAAGTGGGGCTTGATAATTGGACCGAAATGGGCCTTAGAAATTGGGCCGAAAGTGGGCCTTAGAAATTGGGCAGAAATGGGCCTTAGAAATTGGGCAGAAACGGGCCTTGGAACTTGGGCCGAAATGGGCCTTAGAAATTGGGCCGAAAATGGGCCTTGAAATTTGGGCTGAAAGTGGGCCTTGAAAGTTGGGCCGAAATGGGCCTTAAAAAATGGGCCGAAAGTGGGCCTTGATAATTAGACCGAAAGTGGGCCTTGAGATTGGAACGAAAGTGGGCCTTGAGATTGGGCAGAAAGTGGGCCTTGAAACTTGGGCCTTGGAGATTGAGGTTGGAAGATGATTTGAATCTATGAGACAATTGGAGTTTGGGTGGAGTTTGTGTCTCGTCTTGAAACTTTTGGAAGCATTTCAATGGTTTTGTGAGGTTAAGGTGTAGTATGATGTGGGGTGTTAAGGGTTTGATTTCAAAGAGTTCACAAAGATATCTGATTTTAGAGTATGAGAGGGTTTGTTTTTGAAGAGATGAGTATGAATTTACAAAGGGCTTATATGGTTGTAATTACAAGGATTTTAGGCTGTAAAGATGTGGTTTGTGTGCAGGGTTGTCACCACCAAGGATCTACTAAGTGTGGGGGGCACCATTATCCTAATGTTTGTCCTATGAGCTTTCTAAAAATGACCAAATGAGGATCATAACAATGTGCAAGTAAATCAACTAGAGATAGCATAATGAAACAAGATTTAGCAATTAAATGAGTTGGTCTCGAGTGAAGATCAAACTAGAATCATGCTTTGACTCAATTTCTCAAATCGAATCTATACACAAGGAGCAAAAAGTGATACTAGAAATGTAAACATGTTGGTCATGATCAAGAAGAGGTGTAGGTGATAGGAAACCAACCTACGGGGTGGCCTGCCCCCGGTTTATTATTTAATCAAATATAAGACAAAGAAATCTCGGCTGAATCCGCAGTCGAATGTTCATAATCCCGTCTTTGCAAGCCCCAAAACCAACAACATGGTTCATTAGCAAAAGGTCCACGGTAAACTCCAAGCCAAGCAAGTCGTGCTCAAGTCTCATTCGTTTTGCATGTACCTCGGTAAAAACATGAAACCAAGGTATGAGTAATGCCTACACCGAGTACGACATAATGAGATCGTAGGCCCTCAATTGACCATCTCGAATCAAATCATTAAAGCCCAGGAACATTGCAATGAACGAGACAACAAGTAAATTGATGATTAAGAAACCGGGCCCACTAGAGAGTAAGCCCGCATATACAACAAGCAAATAAGATTCATGAGTTTAAACTTGAACGTGAATACGGTATCATAAACAATCGATTCTAAGATTAAACTTATGAGTATTTTACCCTCAAATCTGGCCAACAGTGACTCGAATAGTGGTAAAAAAATGATGTCAATCCACTATGAAATGTGTTCAACAGTCACGAATCAATTCAATGTCAAACCCAAATAGTGATATTTGCAAGAATGAATGAATGAACAATAAACAAATGAAGAGCCCCGGTAAACAGAGAGCTGCTGATAAGCCGTAGACTTATCATATTTTATAAGCTAGATTTATGGTATTATTAGTTAAAATAAGGTTATAATAGGTAGTATTTACGTTAATTTGCATCAAAAGTCATTTTATATGTTCAGACTAATACCTTGAGTGTTTTTCCATGCAAGGAGCAAGTTCTACATTAAAAACCAAGAGATGCCGGATTTGTAGCCGGGTTACCGATGCCCGGCATACGCATCAGAAAGAAGATCAGGCCGGGCATGATGCCGGGTTTGATCCATCCGACATAAGCAAACGTCGCACCAACTCACCAAATGATAACTGTTATTTACCGTTAGTAAAATCCTCAGCGCCGGACGTGGTGCCGGATATTCTCTATCCCATATGTGACTTTTCGCGCCAGGCAGTTTTCGACCGTTATTGAAAAGCACGTGTTTTATTCACATGCCGGATAACTTGTACCCGGCATGGGACCCGGCATCTGAAGATTTTCAAGTCTATAAAAGGGCCGAGAGTCTGCACTTTGAGAACACTTCATTCATATCATTTTACACCAAAAATCTCTCAAATTCGTGACGAACTGCTTCCAAGGAAGTGCTACGAATCCAACCTGAAGAAAGAAGACATTATCGAGTTCAAGGGAATTCTCATCAAGTTGTACTCTTGATCCTCCTTATATCTTCTCTCAATGTTCTGGTTGGTTTGGTAGACTCTTTGGTTGCTTTGATTAGATTGATTGCATTGTAAAACACTCTTTGATCATTAATGGAATTCTCAAGTTTTGTAACCCGAGTTTTAATCTCTTTATCAATAGAACAAGGATTTTCTCTTGTTCTATCATCACAAAGTTCTATTTAAGGCTTTCAACAGCAAGAGTAGAATAGGTTATGACTTTGGTAATCTTTAATATTGTTGCCTTGAGAAGTAGGCAACAAATGCTAAGATTTAGGATTGTTTCTCTTATTTCCCCATTGTTCTGTTCGTATTCGCGGCATTATTTATGCACGATGCGAATTAGGGTAGTGAGTTCTTGTTGTCATGCTTGAAACTGGAAAAAATTATTTACGAAATGTACGATGCCGGACTGACCGCCGGGTGGAATATGTCCGGCACATTCAAAGTTTTTGAATGCGCCGGTTATAATTTGTCCGGCACCAAACCCGGCATATACATTTTGTGAGAAAGAGAATCCTTTTCGAGACTTGCCACTTTTGATCCGTGATCATATGAGTTCTTACATTGTTAATTGACCCTAATCAAGGTTAGTTCGTTGTGAATAGTTAGTTTAATTAGTTTAGAAATACTTATACACTTTTTCCCCCTCTTTTAATTAGTAATTACCAAGGCTAGGACTAATTTTGTATTCAAGTCCCTAGGGTTCGACTTGCTTGGTTTTAATTTGCTTCCCTGCTACTTTTGACCGGGTTTTTATTTGCTACCCGTATAGATTGAGTAGGTTTTCTTTTATTTTTATTCACTGCCGTGCAGGTTGCCGGGTAGATAATACCCGGCACATTCTTGATTCTTTTCCTATGTTCTATTTAATCTCTTGTACATAAATGTATATATTTAACCTACTAAAATCTCTGTTAGCAATGGGGGGTCGCATCGACGCCGCCTCACTCGAGCTGATAGGGATCCGAAGAGATACACCAACCGTTTTTCGCGTTTGAAAGGAGAGCCCCGGTAGTCCTAGCCAAAGTCCAGCTCCTTAGTCCCGAGCAGTTTCCCGTTCCTCAAGCAATATGTACATGTCAAATAATACAACCGAGAGAGGCAAGATACATTAGTCAGAGAACGGAGGAAGGTTAGGATGTGTGCAATGGGATCATACGACCCCTCTCAATGGGAGGAAAGGGGGCAATCTAATCATCTCCCACACCCCAACCGAGAACATAGAAAAGAGTTTCAAGCTGCCAACAAATGCTAAAATTGTAAGATAAATCTGAGATTGGGGCTGCTACTCAGACTAATTCAACATCTTAGATTACGACTCAAACCGAAGTGTAGTATCAAAGGGGTGGGGTTGTAAGTCATGTGGGATCATACCTAGAAGGGTTTATATCATTTCCCGTCTAAGATGAAGAATTAATAAGGACCATCCAGCCAATGAATGATTTATCTAAACAATTATAATATTTGGGCAACTATCACTCAAGTCATGTTCTTATCTAAGCGCAGTGGGACAAAGGCTAGTCTCAAACAAATTTCCAAACCAAATCGATGCTCAAGAGACAAGTTTAAATCTGAAGCAATTTTAATGTCTGAACCGCATTCAAGGCGTAAAGAAAGGAATTAGTAAAGTTACTTGCAATAAAAATGCAAACCGATGGGGTTTTTCAAACCCATGAGGCAATACCAAGCCCAAGGCGCAACCGTATGGTCAAATTGCCAAGCCCAAAGTCGATTCCAGCCAAGTATGTCCAACTCAAGTTTCACCAATTTTGTGGGTACCTCAGTCAAAACAAGAAATCAGCTCGTAAGAATAAAAACAGAAGCAAAACAGATTGGCAAAATATAATCTCTAGACGTGGTATCAAATTACAGGGGACTACTACTGCTTGCAAAATCTCAGTACGGAAGGGGGGAGGGGAATAAATATCCAAGGCAATTAAATTATAGTAAAGTTGAAAGGAAGAATTTCCAAACACAAATGTGTTGTCTCGAGTCCAAACGCATCAGCGTAGCCCAAGGTCAAGTCCAATCAAAGCAAGCGGATTCAAGTCAAATAAAACAAACCATGTCTCATAATACCTCGGTCAGAAGCACAAAACCAGAGAGTGAGTAAATTGAAGTGAGCAGATAGTGCAAGAACAAAGTCAGCAATAAGTACAAGCCAATCCCAAGTCTTTTGGCTAAATGGATACGTGGGATTTTAACTTTTAAAGCATGACCACACATGAACAAGTCACAAATGTTTCTCACAACGCTGAAAATCAGTATAATCTGATTATAAACAGACAAGTTCAGCAGCAGCGGGTTCATAGAATGGCAAGGGAATTATCTGAAACTAATTGTCTTCAAGTGGCAAAAAGAAAGATAATATTCCTTGCAGCAACAAAACAGAACCAGCAGTTCCTCAACCAGCTCAACATTCAAACTGATATTCATACCAGCAACAAAACAGAACCAGCAGTTCCTCAATCAGCTCAACATTCGAACTGATATTCATACCAGAATTAAAACAGAACCAGCAGTTCCTCAATCAGCTCAACATTCAAACTGATATTCATACCATAAACGAAACAGAACCAGCAGTTCCACAATCAAATATCAACATGTATAGAGGACAAAGTAATGCTGGAGCCAAACTGCCAAAGCAATTTCCGAACCGTATATCAGCATACAAAGGAAGTCAAATGACGATGTCTTAACCAATACGATTTCCCAAACCCATGAGAAGAAACCGTGAAGCTAAAAAAAACATCGGTATGGTCAAAAAGCAACAATGTCAAGCGGACATAGTCCGTGTCTGATTAATGCACCTCAGTCATATAAAACAAGAATCACAAGGGAGCAATTAATCATCTAACAAATAATAGCTAGAAAGATTGTGATGTAGAAGTTAAAATGGTAGTATCTTGACCCACGTGAGCAGACCCAAGCCCAAGGAATCCACAAGCTCGACCCAGCTATCAAGTCCACAGTTGACCAGAACCGTAAAGAGACTTCAATATGAAATTCCAGTATGAGGTGCCTCAGTCATCATAGAAAACCAAAGTGTAAGGGATAACTCAAATTATACATACAGCGCAAAGGGGCAAATGCAATTGAAAAAAAATAGTATATATAAGTCAAACGCGAAAAGGACATTAGCCCACGTGTGAAACAGGTGGCAAAACCCAAATGCCAAAACAAGTGAGTCCAGTCAATTCTCCAAACGGAAGGAATATAAGGGCCGGAAAAGGAATGGGGCTCGAGTCAATTCCTAGCGTTAGTCCAGCCAAGTCTCTGATTTTTGGTATGTACCTCATTAGGCAAAATAGTGAGCAAAACAAACAGTATAAGCGTGATGAAATCGAATCGAATACACTAACCATAAAGGAGTGCAACAGATAGTAAATAGTCTAGCTAGAGTTTGATCAATCAACAAATCAACATCCAAATGACCAAAATAGGCTTCCGATAATCCAAAGCAACATCAAATGTAATGGGCGATGAAACAAGACGAATCCAGCTGAATCGATAACTAATTACAATTGAACTGCACATGAGTAATAATCTGGAGAGAAGCGACCAATCTGAGCTACAAGAGTAGCTCTGAATTCAGCATTGAAAGTAGTACTTTAAATGCCCTGAATACGGAATCAGGAACAAGTCGAGCCACCAGGGTCCTTAGGAACTCGAATCCAAAGCCAGAATACTTCAGATAGAAAACGCTACACAGCAAGACAGTGATGACATTATTCCATCAAGACCAGAGATGAACGAACAAATTGGGTATCACAAGTTGACCAAAACAACTTTCAGCATTTACTCTCTTGGGCATGGACAACAGTAAAACAGAGGTGATCTCACTCACGGGCGATTGCATCAAAGGGAAACTCCCGAATATATGAACACCTCTCAAAACCAGAAGATAGCAGCAACAGGTATATGGGTGAATCATCAAGTTATACTAATCCGCCAAAGAGAAACAAAGATTGACAGAATTAGGTATACATACCAACAAGACAGGTCATAAGAAATACGAAAGCATAAATAGGCAGTATACCTGCGCTTGATTGAATGAGCTGAGGCTAAATACCAAGTTGGAGAACGCAGATTTCCAAGCTTAAATTCATCAGCTAGCTAGAGAAACACCAAGTTCCGCTCAGACATTCGGTTTCAGTTTAAGTCTCGACTCATACCATACCTTGGCCGGAAATGCAAACTCAGGAGATTAGTTAACGCTAATAACAAATGAAAACAGTACATATAGATATATCGCAGAAACAATTATACACGGGAAATAGAGGAACTGTGGGCACTTAATCAGATTCATCAGGCACAGAAGAGATAGGGGAGACTCAAAATCGACCGCAAAACCCCTAGTCCACAAATCGATAGTGAAACAAACCGGTATAGGGTATGAACAGATTCAAACTCGATAGTGAAGAGAAACCCAAATTGAGAAAGAATATACATCTCGTTGAAGGTCGATCGAGAAACAGAGGCGGTGGAGCATGAGTATAGGTTTGTTTTTTTGAATGGATCTGAAGAAGTGAAACCCAAATTGAGAAAGAATGTACATCTCATGGAAGGTCAATCGAGAAACAGAGGTGGTGGAGCATGAGTATAGGTTTGTTTTTTGCATGGATCTGAAGAAGTGAAAATAGACATATGAAGAAGAGTAGAGATCGGCGGTGGTGGGATTTCTTTGGTGAATAAGGGTTCAGATGGTGATTCTGAAATACCCCTAACATTTAAATAATTAAATATAATTAAATAAATATTATTTGGGGGTTTATTAAACCCTAAGAAAGCATATAAACACTTGGGCGTTAAAAACGCACCTAAACTCCTTAAGGTTAAAAACGTGCGTTAAAGCCCGACCTTAAGATAAACAAGTTATATAAGCTCTAAAACTCATATGAAGTTAACCAAGGATCATTTTATGACCTTTAAAATGCAAGTACTCAGTTATAACTGAGTAAAAATACAAAATGCCCGGGAGTTCCCTTAAGGGCCCCTTAAGGTCCGAAAGTCCCGAAAATACCTTATTAAATAAATTAAAGCATTACACTTCATTTTAAATGCATAATATCACTTTAATGAACATTTAAGATGATGTTTCCAAGATAAAATCTCAGTTAAAGACAAAGTGCTCGGGGGTTCCCGATGAGGACCCCATAAACCCACGGGAGTGCCTCGGAGAGGTACCGAAGTGGCACAAACCCCAATATAAACTATTCTAAGAGTTCCTAACATCATTATTTAACATTATAAAAGAAGTTCTCAAGCTAAATTCTCAAAAATAAGCAAAGTACTCGGGTGAATTTCTTAACGCTCCTTTTTGCCCCGGGAGTGTCCCGTTAGCCCGAAAATTGAGTTACAAGTTTATATAACCCCATATAACTCAATGTAACACCTTAGCATATTATTATTGACTATAAACAATGTCAATAAACACTTGGAACTCATAGCGACTAATTATTTTTCAGAAAATCCTTAAAGCACAAAAATGCACCTTCGGGTGTCACAAAAATGTGTTTTACGCAATTGCCTTGAACTTTTTGAGGAGCCACGAGTTGATAATCTTAAAAGAGGATAAAATTACCATCTAAATCAATTAATGGCAGTACTAAATTCATAGTACAAACAGGGGCGATTTTTGAGACAAAAAGATACCTAAATTCAGCATTTTTACCTTAAAACTTTCATCTTTTACCATGGTATAAATGTACCAATTAAATGCTGGAACCTATTACACCTATTAGTATGGTCTTAATAAAATATAGTGTAACAAAAATTAAGTTAAAAATCTGTTCCATCTGGCCTCCATCTCATGCGACATTTAGGGGCAGTTTTTGGCTTAAAATTTTGTTGTTGGATGATGAATCATCTTAGCACCCACCGTGTGATTATGTACTAGGCATGTGCAATCAATTAATGGGAGCCTCACAACCGTACAGCCTGCAAGAGATAAGCAAGGAGGATTAGTATATGACAATGAATGAAATTAAAAATGCTAAAAGTAAAGTTAGGTTACTATAATGTAAAGATGGTGACTAGATAAGCAAACACCCATGTTCTATCCTATAGTGCAGCCGATTCCTATACATAAACAAGGGTAATTATTGCTGTGCTTAAGTCTAAATAATACACTACCTAACTATGTCTAATTCCTTGCCTAATATTGACAAAATCAATTGTCTCCAAACAGCTCATATGTCCGATTTCAAGCATGGAAAAGAAGTCTAGTTGCTGTGTTGGAAATTAAACTAAATCATCTAGCTACCTAGCCATTATCTATTGTCTTTAAATCAACAAAAATCTGTAGCCAAACTCCTATAGCATTACTGTAACAAAACATGAATAAAACAAAGGCAAATCAAATAGAAAATCAAAAGGGAAACACATACCTAACTTACCTCTTGTCTTCTAGTTTCAATCATCAATCAAACTTCATTATCTTCTAATCAAGCAGCCGTAAGCCTAGTGTAAATGGGGGACTTTTCTAGCCAATTATGAAATCAATTAATGAAAAGCAAAACATAGAATAATGCATGCTACATGACAATAATTTACAATTCAATTCCATTCATTCCTTTCTTCTAATAACTCACGTAGGACTCATTCTTCCATTTGCCTTCCATGGCCGTATGGTAAGCATTATTCCTTTCTCTCTTTTCTTCTTCCTTTGTCAAGTTTTTCCTTAGAGCTTCAAAGCTCCATTAATGGTGAATTAAGTTCTAACACCATTTCTATGTAAATTCCTAGTTAAATCTACTAAGTCTTGAAGCAAGAAATCATCCTAGGAATTCCTACAATTTTCGCCAAGGTTAGATGCTCCAAAGAGGTTCCTAAATTCAACTACAACACAAGGAATAACAAGATCAAGTTAAGGTATATTTTCATGTTGAAAAATCTTAAGAAAATTCCTTAGGCAATTTTCGAAATTTAAAACCTTCTAAATCCATGTTCTCTTCATTATTTCATGAAGGAAACTTGGATCTACAATCATCCCAAGGTGTATCAAAATACCTTGTTAAATTCCTTAGGTAAACTCTTGTAAAAATTACTTCAAATATTATTTATAAATCCTTGTTAGAAGCCTAACAAATGGATCTCCTAAATATATTTAAGGAGCCAAAAATTATTTAAAGATAGCATTTGGAGAGCTTGGAATTCAAGGAAAATCAAGTACAAGAATTGTCTTGATTTAAAGGGTAAGTTTATATAATTAAGGTTTATTAAGTTTAAGCTTGATTTAAGCTTCAAACTATGGTATAAAAATTATGTTTAGGCCATGTTAATATTAAGGCCGAAAATTATTGAGTTATAATGTCAAGAAAATAATTTATAACATATAAGGAAAGATTATTACCTTAAGGTATAAAAATATGTCACAAAAATTAATTAAGATGCATATATATATAAACCGATATATCTAAGAGTTATTTGTCCTATTTTGAGTTTATAAACATTCTAAGTCATTAGCATAATTTTTAGAAGTTTATATGGCTTATATACATTTATATGTATTTATTATAAGGTTTAAATCAAGTTTTAAAACCATATGGTAAAGGAATATTAAAACCGAGAGCAAAGTATTTCATTTGATGATTTTTGAGATATGTATAAGTGTATTAGCTTATATTATAAATTTTAGGGATATTAAAAATAGTTACAAGTATTTAAATGGATAGTTTAATAAGTTATGTGGCTAAAATGTAAATTTTGAAAAGTTTGGAGTACTTATTATAATTGTCGAGAATAAAAGGATGAATTTGATGTATTTATGATATAATATAAGGTAGGAATTAATATTATGAATTTTGGTGAATTTAAATAAGTGGTTAAGTGTTAAAATAACATTTTATAAAGTTTGGGGCTATTTTGTAATTATTGAGAAGTTTGGAGTATAACCGAGAATTACATATGATTTATGGGTTTATTAAAGTATAATGATGAAATAAAGTTGGTCAAAGTTGACCAAAAACTTTGGGTTAAAATGATTTATGACATAAAATATTAAGTTTATAATAGTTTTGGGGTGAATATGTAATTTATGGAAGTTTATATGAAAAATAGAATTTAATATGGGGCGGAAGTGTAAATTGAAGAAATTTGTGTACTGATTTGGTTATTTAAGTGAATTAAATATTAAAACTATAATTTATAAGTTAATATGTAACTTATATAAAGTTTTGGGATTAAAATGTAAATATAAGGAAAGTATATGTCAAGACCGAAAATTAATGAGGTCATTTGGTAATTAACAAATTATAATATCCATCTTGGAATTACCGAAATATTAAGTGGCTAATTAGTAAATTAAAAAGGTAGTATGGTTAATTAATAATTACAAAGATTAATGTGGGTAATTAGTGAATTATAAAAGTTATAAGGTTATTTGGTAATTTATAGAAGTTAATATAGATGTTTTACAATTTCCGAAAATTAATATGGGTATTTAGCAAATTATAAAAGTATATGGTTCTTTGATAAGTTGTAAAAGTTAATGGGTTCAAATTATGATTACCGAAAACCATATGTGGTTATTTAATAATTTATAGAGTTGTTGGGTATAAAATATAAATACCGATTTAATAAGGTTGGTTTGTAATTTAATAACAAAAGGAATTGAAACTAGGTAATATAATGTATTATGGTATATTAAGGAGTATAATATAAAGTTTATAAAATAATTTTGGTTATAATAAAAATGACCAAGGGATATGATATAAAGAATAAGTAAAAATAATTATGGATGTATGATTAATGAAATAAAGATATACAGTACAGTGGGAATTCATTATCACATGTGAATATCACATAAAATAACGAACTGTAGAACTACCTATAGCCACTGTAAAATAACAGGGGAAATAAAGGATTTACAGGATTGGTATGTTACAAGTAATTAGTACTACAGTGACAGTACTGTAATGTTTAATGGATAGTT
The DNA here is from genome assembly GCA_023374045.1 of Limonium bicolor. NCBI lineage: Eukaryota > Viridiplantae > Streptophyta > Magnoliopsida > Caryophyllales > Plumbaginaceae > Limonium > Limonium bicolor. Next base: position 444,459,370 of record CM041776.1, read on the forward strand.
ATATTAATTTACCCGGTATTGCTTGTAAATATAACAGCGTACGGGAAGGACTGTTAGAGCGTGAATTGTCACTAGTTTTATCACGGTGAACGGTATGTTAATTGTGTGGTCTAAATGTCCTAAGGATTATCTTAAGGTCCAGACATTATGTGTTTAATTGTCAAGAGCGATATCTATGATTTTATGTATATGATATTGTGTACTGTATTGCTCAAACTGTTGCGTTGTATTTTATGCGCGAACGTCTTATGACTGGAAGTTTATACATCTAAACTGGGAAAAAGACTAGCTGGCCTTTAGGTATTATTGAACCTAACAAAGGTCAACTGTTAAGGTCTTAATTCAAATATTGGTTATTATGTCACTGACAAAAGGGGCTAACTTATAAAGAGAGGAATCCAGACTGTTTCGACTTTCTGGTTGCGCATTGTGATCACTACGAGAGACTTCAAAGGAGAGTCACTCAAGGAAATCCATCAGCCACATTCGGGGATGGCGGAGGGCACTGCCGTTGGTGCACAGGTTCGACCGGATCGGTCAATTAACCAGGGCCTAGGGTCACTGGTAACAGTTCCAAAGGAACACAGGGGACTACTGTCCATTAATAAGTTATTAAGGGTTGTCTTAACATGATGCCTAAGGTGGAAATTTAATTGAAAAAGGTTAAGTGATTGGTCTAAAAGGTAAAGGTCAGGTGGCTAACTAACAAGTACAGTTTAATACGCGTATCTTGTTTGGTGATCGTTATGGATTATTAATGTGATTATTGGTTATTGTTATGGATTATTAATGTGTGACTATTGGTTATTTCTGCGAGTTATTGTTGTGTGGTTATTGGTGTCGTGTACTATTGTACACTGGTGTTTACAGGTGAATTGCTATGTGATCGTTAAATGTTTACAGTTATTACTGTTACCATTGTAAACCGGTATTTTATGTAATGAATCTAATATCAAGATGGCTAAAACGACTTAAGGAGTCCTAATGATTTAAGACTACATTTAGCATACCAGCATTTCGATTGTTGAGCCCTTCATTGGGCCAAACATTCCAGGTTATTGAAGAAGACTCAAGCCGGAGTGCGGGACTCGGGGGTAGCTGTTGTGTTTTCGGCAAACACCATTGGTTTTATTTGTATTGTATTAAGGGGGTTGTTGTATTCAGTTAGTTGCTCATTTAGTTGGATTTGGTTTTAATAATTAGAGTGCTCAGTATCTATTCATCACAGCGTGAAAAGTTGTATTGTTGGAAAGAGTAAGGTTGCCTTGTTGCTCACAAGGGTGAGTGACGGCGTGTAACACCAAGGTAGATAGTTTTATTTTCCGCTGCGATTTGTTATTCATTATGCTACGACTTGCGCGACGTTATTACAGGTTTAGGATTAGGGGTGTTACAAAAAAGTGGTATCAGAGCGGAGTACCGCTCTGATGAAAGATATTGAGTCTAGGACAATGAGCATAGGAATATTGGGATACGGGAAACGTCCGTGAGGATTCGTGACTTAGAAAAACCCTAGGGATATTTTATTGCTAGTAGTTAGCCTACTTACTTGATTGTGATTGTGTATGTATGACGGTTAGCAACCGAGTAGAAATAATAGTATACTGTCTTAGATGTCGACAAGCGGAAGGCCACATGGAGACAGCAGTGGACGCGGTGGCGAGTCACCGGCAGATGTTCCAGCGGTACCTGACCTAGCAGCAGCTATGGCAGTCTTCGCGCAGCAACTAGGAGCTCAATTTACGGGAGCCATACCCCACCCACCCGGCCCGGGGAAACCAACTGGTTGAAGAGCGTTGCAGACGCGAGAGTACCAATTTATTCAAGGGAACCGGACCCCGCCGCACTGGAGAAGTTCATTGTAGAGCACCAAAAAGCGTTCAAGGCTGTCAGAGTTCCAGAAGACCAGTAGGTCGACATCGCCGCGTACAACCTGAACACGCAGCTGACATTTGGTGCCAGTCTGGAGGGCCACCGTAGAGCTACACCGGACTTTGGATGGACAACGTTTGTAGAAGTGTTACGGGAGAAATTCTACCCCGAACACCTAAAGCAGAGGAAAAGGCAAGAGATCGTGACCATAATCCAAGGGGGTCAAACAGTTGACCAATACTACGCACGGTGCACCAGGTTGTTGGACTATATACTAGGAGTCGACTACTCCGACGCAGAAAGAAAGAAGAGAAAGAGTACCGAAGGAGATGATGGTGGAGCAACCTCTGGAGGTTACTGCAAGAAGGGGAAGAAATTCTTTGAAAAGAATAAGGGGCGGAAGGATTTCCACGGTCAGAAGACGAAGGAGCAGGTCCCTCGTCTGACCGGCCCAGCTATTGATACTCAGCCACTAAGAACAACATTACCTAGAGGCAATAAGCCAACCCGACGTCACTATTACTGTAAACGTTGTGGAAATGATCACCCAGGCGTAGATTGTGCAGGAAGGAAGGTGGAGTGCCGCTATTGCAAAAAGGAAGGTCACAGGGAGTATGAATGCTTTTCAAATCCAGGGAGCCGAGTATACAAGGGAGCTAGAGGTTCACAGAGGACACCAGTTATTGAGGCGGACGGACCAAGAGTAGGCCAGGCACCGCAGAACAACACCTATGCTAGAGGACCGGCAGGACAGCCATCCTCATCCGGGAGTCGGAAGGGAAAGGAGATAGTTCCATGAAGAAATACCCTGTACATAGTGGGAACTTCAGGCGCTGAGGCTAGCGCTCAGCGCGGAAACCGGTAAGCCTAGAACTTAAACCTAATGCATAATGCATGAATGTGTGTTTATATTTATCAGTCGATGAGACTTGTATGTGATTAGTGAATATCAAAATTTAGAGAGACCTAACTTAGGTAACCTCTCATCTAATAGGATACTTCGATATTTGTTTCCTTACCTAAGAGACCGGGGTCACCTGAGCCTATGAGCGAAGGTCGGGAATATCCAGAGGCATAACGCCAAGTAATTTGACCCGGCATGATCCTACTCAAGAAATACTTAACTATAAATGAACAAATAACTATTGTAAATGAATGTAGAACTTGGGGATTAGTAAGTCGGTTTTTGCTTGATCCGCCAAAGGGCGTTATCAACTGTCCAATCTTACAGTAACTACAAAGAATGACCTGCCTAAATGACGACAGCTGTCCTGAAAAGGAATACATAAATTAATACGAAATACTTAAAACTACATGGATTGTAAAAAGGATTTGATGAAGACCTACACGTAAAGAACTAACACTGAAATTTTATGGGATACCCAGGCACCGAGCTTACCGCTCAGTGCGAGACTGGAAAATCTTAAAAATCCTTTATTAACTACGAGAGAAGATAAAGCGAAACCTTGAAATGTGACAAAAGAGAAACAAATCTCAAAATATATAACTAAAACATCCAACAGGGATGAGCACGGGTTTTAAATACCGAGTAAATACCAAGGGTCTCAGCTAGTGTTAATATGGTAACTATGCTACTCCTAATTAATGAAGGGTAGAGAACAAACTTTGAACCTATATTTTCTGAAGTCAGGAGAATTACCTAATTAGCAGTACAAATGCTACGTATAAAAACATAATTTGAGGTTACAAACCTAAAACGTTGAGGAGTATGGATATATTTCAGAAGGCTAAAGTATCGTTAAATATACCTACCCTATTTTGAGGCTATCGTCCTACACTATCCTTATGGTTTTATACGAGCATATGTCTTTCATGACAGCTCAAGTTATAAACGCGAATAAAGATCGCAATAAATCAAATAAGATTAACCCCATACTTAAAATAAATTTTTAACATAAACATGGTAACGAATAACTCCCCTTGACACTTGCGATGAAGTCATTGTAAGTTATATAAGAGTTTGAATTAACATATACACAAAAGAAAAAGAGTGTAAATTAAATTAAAAAGTAGGGAAACATGCCCTTGACTTGTAACAAGTATTCCATATGTGAACTTTCCTAACGATATATACAACTTTTAAGAATTTTAGATTCTCTATTTATTACACCTAATCGTTCTATTTTTGGAAGCCATCGAGTTTGCGGATTAACCACGTTTCTGAGAGATAGAAACAAACAATAAGTCTTAATTGTCCTATTACCAAACCGAAGGATTCAAACTGGAAACCCTTAGTTTGAGATGGTACTAATATTAAGAGATACTTAACCTAGGCTGAACATATGGTTCGCCTGATTTATGGAGTTTAGATGGAATAAGAAAAGCCAAGCTTTAAGACGGAGTAAATAATACTTTGGGAAACTGTAATTGTTATAAAAAAAAACTTTTACTTGGAAGTCTAATGGTGACTGTCCTTATTCCACATAATGATAATCGAAGTATATGCAATAATCAAGCCCTGACAAGTGGAATATTAGATAAGCCTTCTAAAGAGAAGAGAGTATTCTAAGGTATGCAAGTCCATGATGGAACTTATTACTGCTATGATGGATTTAAGAGTCGAAATGATTGATGGATATAATTATTAGACGGTATGAGCCTAGATGCTTTAATAAGAATTTATCTTTTATGCCAAGAGGAAAAACTGGCTTCCCCGCTTGATGATTTTATCAAAGGAATATGGTGCCGGGGATTTGGGAATACACTAGATTCAAGTATGGATTATAACATATATAGGATTAATAGTATAATGGTCAAGAGAAAATGTGGTACTCACCACATCACAAAGCTCGATAAGATAAAATTTGAAAATGACAATTATGTGATTGTTGATATTTGACGTGGGAGGTCGAACTTGATCCTGGTCAGATCAAGGGAAAACCAAACACAAAATGGAGTTGAAGGATAGTTCAACACCGATGCTGACCCCGTCAGGGTTGGATGATTCCTGAGACTCCTTACAAGTGGTCACAAATATTTCGGTGATACGTAAGTATGTATTCTTAAGTCTAATACAAAAAAAAATCGACTAATAAGTATATGAGATGTAGAAGGTGTAAATTAAGAGTTAAGTTGTCCAAGTTACCCTGAGGAGATTAAATAACTAAAACAACTCCGCGTATGATGGAAAAATAGTCTGTTGGGAGGGAAATATTAACCATTATTATCCCATGAACCATGCTAACAAATTAAATAAGGAATCAAGAGACAATTATCAATAAGGAGAATAGTCTCATGCTAGCTTCTAAGTTATGGCCAAATTACCATCTGAAAGAAAAGATCGACTTCCATGTCTTTCTTTATGAATTCAACCCAATATATTAAATGGGAACCTACCTATAAACATGGTAAAATATAAAGAGTAGAAACATTATACTAACAATCACATGAGTTGATTCACAATTGAAAGAATATGTCCAATTGAGAGGAAACTATACCTTGTTAGAAATCTTAGCAGGAACCTACTGTGGTATACCTAATGAACAGACGATAATAATCGTGTATATACTACCGATAATTGGTGAATCAATATTACCAAGGAAATTTTCGATAAAGTACATAAGATGCATGGCTCGACCATAGCTCATACTCTACATTGGAAATGAAAACCGAATATGGTGACAGTAAACTCAAATACCAGAATCACAAGATGATGATCTGAAGATCAAAGAGAGAGATTTTAAGTAAGCCCAATATTAATACAAGACCCGAGCGTCGACGGTTACAATTACAGGAGGCGATTAATGGAAGTATGATACACACAATAGTTTAAATAAGCCATGAGATAATATTGGCAACATACAAGATGGTAGATCACCTACATACACACAAGATTCAAATATAAAGCATACTAATGCACTATAGAACATGTCAGTGAATGCAGAGATTCTTGGGGGGCTATACCCCATAAACAGACAAAAGTCATATACTGGTACCAGAAGGAGAGACCTCGAATTCGCAGTAGGCGGTCGAGTATTCCTTAGAGTTTCACCTATGAAGAGAATTACTAGACTTGGGCAGAAGGGCAAGCTGAGCCCGAAGTATGTAGGACCGTACCTTATTACGGAGCGGGTGGCCCATTAGCTTACAGATTAGATTATCTTAGAGCCGAGACACTCGAACTAGATCCTACACTTAGATATGAGGGTACCCCAGTTCGCTTATTAAAAATCCAAGACTAGAGAAACCAGGAACAAGACCATTAGAATGGTCAAGGTTCTGTGGTCAAACCACAACATTTAGGAGGCGACATGGGAGTTAGAAGACCCCATGCGAGACAAGTATCCAACAATTTTCTCTTAGTTTTGTGTATACTTGTGGGGGTACGTGGGCGTAACCCTTTTTAAGGGGGGTATAGCACCACATGCGACTTATATATCTGCAGTCTATATTGGTTTTGTGTATGGTTATTTGTGTTTGACTGTTGCGCATGTGTGCAATTGGTTGAATGGTTATTAGTATGTCCTATGCGACATTTGGTTGGTTATTGTTATGTCCTATGTGACACTTGAATGATTACTTGTGTGTTCTATGTAACACTTGGATGTTTATGAAAGCACTTATTTACTTTACTGTATTTACCAAGTTATTTGTGTTACGATTATATTAATGTCATGAGTAAGGCTATTTATATGTATGAGTTGCATACACTTGGATTACAGATGGAATGTAGAGGTGTCACTATAGTATTGACACCCAGGAATGATAAGCATACAGGGAATAATTACGAGGAACTTGATTCCATAGGATATAAGTATAAGTTATGACTTCGGGACGAAGTCCTTTTAAGGGGGGTAGACTGAAATACCCCTAACATTTAAATAATTAAATATAATAAATAAATATTATTTGGGGGTTTATTAAACCCTAAGAAAGCATATAAACACTTGGGCGTTAAAAACGCACCTAAACTCCTTAAGGTTAAAAACGTGCGTTAAAGCCCGACCTTAAGATAAACAAGTTATATAAGCTCTAAAACTCATATGAAGTTAACCAAGGATCATTTTATGACCTTTAAAATGCAAGTACTCAGTTATAACTGAGTAAAAATACAAAATGCCCGGGAGTTCCCTTAAGGGCCCCTTAAGGTCCGAAAGTCCCGGAAATACCTTATTAAATAAAGTAAAGCATTACACTCATTTTAAATGCATAATATCACTTTAATGAACATTTAAGATGATGTTTCCAAGATAAAATCTTAGTTAAAGACAAAGTGCTCGGGGGTTCCCGATGAGGACCCCATAAACCCACGGGAGTGCCTCGGAGAGGTACCAAAGTGGCACAAACCCCAATATAAATTATTCTAAGAGTTCCTAACATCATTATTTATCGTTCTAAAAAGAATGCTCAAGCTAAATTCTCAAAAATAAGCAAAGTACTCGGGTGAATTTCTTAACGCTCCTTTTTGCCCCGGGAGTGTCCCGTTAGCCCGAAAATTGAGTTACAAGTTTATATAACCCCATATAACTCAATGTAACACCTTAGCATATTATTATTGACTATAAAAAATGTCAATAAACACTTGTAACTCATAGCGACTAATTATTTTTCAGAAAATCCTTAAAGCACAAAAATGCACCTTCGGGTGTCACAAAAATGCGTTTTACGCAATTGCCTTGAACTTTTTGAGGAGCCACGAGTTGATAATCTTAAAAGAGGATAAAATGACCATCTAAATCAATTAATGGCAGTACTAAATTCATAGTACAAACAGGGGCTATTTTTGAGACAAAAAGATACCTAAATTCAGCATTTTTACCTTAAAACTTTCATCTTTGGCCATGGTATAAATGTACCAATTAATGCTGGAACCTATTACACATATTAGTATGGTCTTAATACAATATAGTGCAACAAAAATTAAGTTAAAAATCTGTTCCATCTGGCCTCCATCTCATGCGACATTTAGGGGCAGTTTTTGGCTAGTTTGGCTTAAAATTTTGTTGTTGGATGATGAATCATCTTAGCACCCACCGTGTGATTATGTACTAGGCATGTGAATCAATTAATGGGAGCCTCACAACCGTACAACCTGCAAGAGATAAGCAAGGAGGATTAGTATATGACAATGAATGAAATTAAAAATGCTAAAAGTAAAGTTAGGTTACAATAATGTAAAGATGGTGACTAGATAAGCAAACACCCATGTTCTATCCTATAGTGCAGCCGATTCCTATACATAAACAAGGGTAATTATTGTGTGCTTAAGTCTAAATAATACACTACCTAACTATGTCTAATTCCTTGCCTAATATTGACAAAATCAATTGTCTCCAAACAGCTCATATGTCCATTTCAAGCATGGAAAAGAAGTCTAGTTGTGTGTTGGAAATTAAACTAAATCGTCTAGCTACCTAGCCATTATCTATTGTCTTCAAATCAACAAAAATCTGTAGCCAAACTCCTATAGCATTACCGTAACAAAACATGAATAAAACAAAGGCAAATCAAATAGAAAATCAAAAGGGAAACACATACCTAACTTACCTCTTGTCTTCTAGTTTCAATCATCAATCAAACTCCATTACTTCTAATCAAGCAGCCGTAAGCCTAGTGTAAATGGGGGACTTTTCTAGCCAATTATGAAATCAATTAATGAAAAGCAAAACATAGAATTATGCATGCTACATGACAATAATTTACAATTCAATTCCATTCATTCCTTTCTTCTAATAATTCACGTAGGACTCATTCTTCCATTTGCCTTCCATGGCCGTATGGTAAGCATTCTTCCTTTTCTCTTTCTTCTTCCTTTGTCAATTTTTCCTTAGAGCTTCAAAGCTCCATTAATGGCGAATTAAGTTCTAACACCATTTCTATGTAAATTTCTAATTAAATATACTAAGTCTTGAAGCAAGAAATCATCCTAGGAATTCCTACAATTTTCACCAAGGTTAGATGCTCCAAGGAGGTTCCTAATTCAACAACAACACAAGGAACAACAAGATCAAGTTAAGGTATATTTTCATGTTGAAAAATCTTAAGAAAATTCCTTAGGCAATTTTCGAAATTATAACCTTCTAAATCCATATTCTCTTCATTATTTCATGAAGGAAACTTGGATCTACAATCATCCCAAGGTGTATCAAAATACCTTGTTAAATTCCTAAGGTAAACTCTTGTAAAAATTACTTCAAATATTATTTATAAATCCTTGTTAGAAGCCTAACAAATGTATCTCCTAAATATATTAAGGAGCCGAAAATTATTCATCAAGATAGCATTTGAGAGCTTGGAATTCAAGGAAAATCAAGTACAAGAATTGTCTTGATTTAAAGGGTAAGTTAATATAATTAAGGTTTATTAAGTTTAAGCTTGATTTAAGCTTCAAACTTTAGTATAAAAATTATGTTTAGGCCATGTTAATATTAAGGCCGAAAATTATTGAGTTATAATGTCAAGAAAATAATTTATAACATATAAGGAAAGATTAATACCTTAAGGTATAAAAATGTGTCACAAAAATTAATTAAGATGCATATATATATATATAAACCGAAATATCTAAGAGTTATTTGTCCTATTTTGAGTTTATAAACATTCTAAGTCATTAGCATAATTTTTAGAAGTGTTATATGGCTTATATACATTTATATGTATTTATTATACGGTTTAAATCCAGTTTTAAAACCATATGGTAAAGGAATATTAAAACCGAGAGCAAAGTATTTCATTTGATGATTTTTGAGATATGTATAAGTGTATTAGCTTACATTATAAATTTTAGGGATATTAAAAATAGTTACAAGTATTTAAATGGCTAGTTTAATAAGTTATGTGGCTAAAATGTAAATTTTGAAAAGTTTGGAGTACTTATTATAATTGCCGAGAATAAAAGGATGAATTTGATGTATATATGATATAATATAAGGTAGGAATTAATATTATGAATTTTGGTGAATTTAAATAAGTGGTTAAGTGTTAAAATAACATTTTATAAAGTTTTGGGGCTATTTTGTAATTATTGAGAAGTTTGGAGTATAACCGAGAATTACATATGATTTTATGGGTTTATTAAAGTATTAATGATGAAATTAAGTCTTGGTCAAAGTGTTGACCAAAAACTTTGGGTTAAAATGATTTATGACATAAAATATTAAGTTTATAAAAGTTTTGGGGTGAATATGTAATTTATGGAAGTTTATATGAAAAATAGAATTTAATATGGGGTGGAAATGTAAATTGAAGAAAGTTGTGTATTGATTTGGTTATTTAAGTGAATTAAATATTAAAACTATAATTTATAAGTTAATATGTAACTTATATAAAGTTTTGGGATTAAAATGTAAATATAAGGAAAGTATATGTCAAGACCGAAAATTAATGAGGTCATTTGGTAATTTATAAAAATTATAATATCCATCTTGGAATTACCGAAATATTAAGTGGCTAATTAGTAAATTAAAAAGGTAGTATGGTTAATTAATAATTACAAAGATTAATGTGGGTAATTAGTGAATTATAAAAGTTATAAGGTTATTTGGCAATTTATAGAAGTTAATATAATTGTTTTACAATTTCCGAAAATTAATATGGGTATTTAGCAAATTATAAAAGTATATGGTTATTTGATAAGTTGTAAAAGTTAATGGGTTCAAATTATGATTACCGAAAACCATATGTGGTTATTTAATAATTTATAGAGTTGTTGGGTATAAAATATAAATACCGATTTAATAAGGTTGGTTTGTAATTTAATAACAAAAGGAATTGAAACTAGGTAATATAATGTATTATGGTATATTAAGGAGTATAATATAAAGTTTATAAAATAATTTTGGTTATAATAAAAATGACCAAGGGATATGATATAAAGAATAAGTAAAAGTAATTATGGATGTATGATTAATGAAATAAAGATATACAGTACAGTGGGAATTCATTATCACATGTGAATATCACATAAAATAACGAACTGTAGAACTACCTATAGCCACTGTAAAATAACAGGGGAAATAAAGGATTTACAGGATTGGTATGTTACAAGTAATTAGTACTACAGTGACAGTACTGTAATGTTTAATGGATAGTTATATTAATATTACTCGGTATTGCTTGTAAATATAACAGCGTACGGGAAGGACTGTTAGAGCGTGAATTGTCAAGCTAGCTGTTATCACGGTGAACGGTATGTTAATTATGTGGTCTGAATGTCCTAAGGATTATCCTAAGGTCCAAACATTATGTGTTTAATTGTCAAGAGCGATATCTGTGATTTTATGTATATGATATTGTGTACTGTATTGCTCAAACTGTTGCGTTGTATTTTATGCGCGAACGTCTTATGACTGGAAGTTTATACATCTAAACTGGGAAAAAGACTAGCTGGCCTTTAGGTATTATTTAACCTAACAAAGGTCAACTGTTAAGGTCTTAATTCAAATATTGGTTATTATGTCACTGACAAAAGGGGCTAACTTATAAAGAGAGGAATACAGACTGTTTCGACTTTCTGGTTGCGCATTGTGATCACTACGAGAGACTTCAAAGGAGAGTCACTCAAGGAAATCCATCAGCCACATTCGGGGATGGCGGAGGGCACTGCCGTTGGTGCACAGGTTCGACCGGATCGGTCAATTAACCAGGGCCTAGGGTCACTGGTAACAGTTCCAAAGAAACACAGGGGACTACTGTCCATTAATAAGTTATTAAGGGTTGTCTTAACATGACGCCTAAGGTGGAAATTTAATTGGAAAAAGGTTAAGTGATTGGTCTAAAAGGTAAAGGTCAGGTGGCTAACTAACAAGTACAGTTTAATACGCGTATCTTGTTTGGTGATCGTTCTGGATTATTAATATGTGATTATTGGTTATTGTTATGGATTATTAATGTGTGACTATTGGTTATTTCTGAGAGTTATTGTTGTGTGGTTATTGGTGTCGTGTACTATTGTACACGGTGTTTACAGGTGAATTGCTATGTGATCGTTAAATGTTTACAGTTATTACTGTTACCATTGTAAACCGGTATTTTATGTAATGAATCTAATATTAAGATGGCTAAAACGACTTAAGGAGTCCTAATGATTTAAGACTACATTTAGCATACCAGCATTTCGATTGATGAGCCCTTCATTGGGCCAAACATTCCAGGTTATTGAAGAAGACTCAAGTCGGAGTGCGGGACTCGGGGGTAGCTGTTGTGTTTTCAGCAAACACCATTGGTTTTATTTTGTATTGTATTAAGGAGGTTGTTGTATTCAGTTAGTTGCTCATTTAGTTGGATTTGGTTTTGTAATAATTAGAGTGCTCGGTATCTATTCATCACAGCGTGAAGAGTTGTATTGTTGGAAAGAGTAAGGTTGTCTTGTTGCTCACAAGGGTGAGTGACGGCGTGTAACACCAAGGTAGATAGTTTTATTTTCCGCTGCGATTTGTTATTCATTATGCTACGACTTGCGACGTTATTACAGGTTTAGGATTAGGGGTGTTACAGATTCCCTGGTGGTGGTCGAAAGAAGAATATCCAGCTTATGGGAAGTGGAGCTCGTATGCTTTATGTTCTCCAATTGGGTTGCCAAATTATCCATGCTGAAGAGCTGTAAATAGGGTTTTTTCAGATGGAAGTTGATGAAGAGGCTGCGTTTTTGGTGTGGGAGTGGGCTTGGATCGGTGTGGGAATGGGCTAGTCGCTGGGGACCCCGTTTGGTTTTGGAGCAAGCAAAAGGGAATACATCAAGGACAAAAAACAACAATATATGCTTAATAAACCTGACTCAACACAAGTCCCCCCCACTTCTTCAAAAGTTCCACTATCTATCTAAGCAATCTACTGAACTAACGCAAGAATGTACATTAAAAAATCTAAAGATTGAATTGAATAGAATTCCAAAACGCTATGTTATAATTAAAAACCAACGAATAAAACGAAATGGATAAAACATACGAAATTAACAAGATAATACAACAAGATACAAAAAATATCTAAATAAAGGAGCCGGTTTTGAACCATATTATTGTTAGCAATTCTTTTTTCTTTTTTTTTAAATCATGTTTTTCTCTCGAATGTTTGAAAATGAGCTCGAACATTTTGCGATAAAATGATGGCTTTATTTTGGCAAGCACGTAAATACATATTAAGAAAGAAAGACAACAACCCCACTTATTTTAGTTATTATTACGGAATTGGCTTTATGGGGTGAGAATTTTTGGTGTCTACAACATTGTTTATATTCAATCAAATAGATCACTAGTTAGTTTATTGTTGTTGTTTGTAGTCAAATAGAGATATAGGTAATACTTGCCCTCTTATTTTTTGAAACAAATGATAAGTCGGGAATTTGTCTAAGTTTACTAGGCTAATTCATGCTTAATTATCTATGTTTTGACTTTAAATTCCCTCCTTATTGTCTTAAGTATGCTTAATTGTTATATTTGTCTCCTATGATTAGTTTATTGATTTTTCTGGGTAAAAAGCTCAAGAAAGTGCTTAAATGATGTCTTTAGAACTTGAGTCAACCAAAGGAAGTCAAACCGGGAGTTGAATGATGATTTTTGAAGGAAATGCAAGTTTACTACTGGTCCATGTTTGCGTACTTGTTTATAAACCCGGACTAGCTCTTCGGTGACCTTTCAGCCTTGGAGTTTTTCACTTTTCGGCATGTTTGTTCTTTCGGATTAGTATCTACATTTTTTTTTCATAATTTATTAAAGTGCTTTTAAATATAGTTTCAAGACTCTCGTTCTTTGGTTACAATTATGTTGTTTGTTTCCCAAATACGATGTTAAGTGGTAAGGTGTGATTCCAGTTCATCATCTTTGTTATGTTTACTCCTATGTTCCATAAGATACTATAAGTTCTTTCTCTAGTGGCATAACTCCTATGTTCAATAAGATATAATAAGTATTTTCTCTGGTGTGAGGGTGTTTGACATGCTAACTTGATATTGTTGGTCCTGATCAGTTTTGCTCTAGAATTTCATGTGTTCACTGTTCATGCGATGTTTGTTCATGTATACCTAGTCCATGAGTTTGAATAATGAAAGTAACGTGAGTTCCACTGCTGGCATAAAGTCTTTATTTCCATTGTTCCCGTTGATCAAATGCGAAAGTACAACTACAAAGGTTGCGGAGCAGGTGGAGGCAAAGGTTGATAGATTCACAAAAGTCACGGAAGATACTACTAATCTTGGGCACGACTGCATGCGTCGAAGGTCCTACTTGATATACACTTGACGCTTTTTTCCTCTGTCAATTGGAGGCAGGGATTTGAACTTCGCAATTACTTACGATAACATGCCCTTATATGCGCCAAGTGCGGTCTCTTCCTCCAATCCACAAAAGTTTGCCTACAAATGTCTATGCCTTATGAAGCTTGCACCCTGATGGGATCGGGGTGCTGACCGAGTAGGTCTGAGGTGTTAGTCTCAGACCAACTCTGCTTGAAGAATAAATGTGTGCAGCAAATAATAACGCGGAAGTTTTTGTTTAAACTTAACAAGATAGGATTCTGCTTGTATTGAAATTCAATGTGAATTACAACCTAGCTTCCTATATTGGGATTCGACAGAAGTATTCTGTCTCATCCAACACTCGCTCTACTCTCGGCTTTGATCAATGCGTCACAAGGAGTAAAGGGGAGTGTTCTATATGTGCTCTCTAGGTAATAAATACCTAAGCTAATTGACAATATCTCACTAAGATCTCTCAAAATACTTTTCTATCTCAAACAGTATCTTTTTCTCTCTCTGAATAATCCAGAATGCACATGTGAATTAGTTACAATCCTATGTATCTATACTTGCTAAACGGTTTCCTAAATCTTCGGAGGTGTCTTCACGTCGCGGTTGCTGAACTCTGGAGGCGCAAGTATCGGAGTTATTTGTTGCTTCACATTCTCACGTTGTGCATGCTTCCACGCATCCGAGATTTCCGCAGCCACTCGATAGTGTCGCGCCTTGGTTGATCAGAGACTGATAGACAGGTCTTGCTGTAGAGGTACTCGAGCTGGTGAGTTACGACGCCAAGTCTTTCTGCAGAGCTACTTTGACTGAGGAGGCAATCATCTGCAAAACTAAGTCTCCAACAAAATTCCCCCTTTTTGCTGATGATGGCAAACTCAGTGTATCTGGCATAGACTTTGAAGTTTTTAATGAATGTACCTGCAAAAAGAACACATAGCAAGGTAGAGCAACTATCTCGGGAGAACAACTCACTGTTTGTTCCCCCTTAAACAAATATTCCCCCTTAAGCGAATGTAGTTAATAAGAGCAGATAAAACTATAGTACAAAACTACTTCAAATACTAGTAAACAGAAATAAAACTGATCCAAAACAAGATGAGGCCTTCAGAGGCACTCAGGATCCACACATAGTTACCCGCATAAACCAGCCGCGGGATACACCGCTTCCCCCGTTTGCCAACATCAGGGGAAACACAATAGTAGTATCCAAAAACACATAATCCAAAACTCTTAAAACAATCCACCAGCGTAATTTAAGAGTATTCAAAAAAACTGACAACCTAGGAGTTAGAGGGGTGGGGTAAAGAGTTAGTCATCTCCTCGATCCATTCCTGTGTCCGCATCCCGTGCTTCATCTTCCCCCGAAGCCTCAGCATCATCCATCGCTTTCGCCGCTGCCAGGGTTTCAGCAAAAGTCTCCCGAAACTCCTCCGCCAGCTTCTGGACTCCTCCTGCAAAGATATTCATCGTCTGCTTGTGGTTGTTGTTGAGGACGTCGATGAGCATGTCGATCTTTGTGGATAGAGTGGCGAGGTTGTTCTCGATTGCAGCTACCCGTTCAGACAGAGATGTTGTGTCGGGAGGGGATGTTGTTTTTGGCGGGGCTTGCTTTTTGGATAGCGGATTTTGCTTAGAGACAGACTTGATCTGGAAGGATGGTGTTTTGTTGTCCAGTATATGACCAAGAATGTCGGTTTCTGTGATACAACTGGCTTTGGAGGGATCAAGGATGATTTCACAGTGGGTGAGGATTTTTGGTAGCCAGAAGATATACCCCAGAGAGTGTCAGGGTGAGGAAATGGTTGAGGCTATGTGATTGAGGATGAGCTTTGGGAGGTTTATTTTTTGGTGATGAATCAGGCAGTACATTATCGCTAGATCAAGTGGGCTAACAAACTAATTTCCTTCCTTTCTAGGTACTAAGTTTTTTATCACCAAGGTATGAAGCATTTGGTGTGTATTTGATAGAGAGGGTCGGTCTAAAGAGTGACCAACTCTGCTATTAGGTGAAAAGAAGTCATAAACTTCTTTAGCAGTTATGAACCCTAGATCAGGAAATCCAGCCCTATCATAGAACTCCAGTCTGCTAGTTGGAATTGCTAGATGAGTTGCAATGGAGTTGGAATCAAGGATGATAGCTTTTTCATGTACCTCGGTCATTATTTTGCCTTTGCGGATGACACAATTTTGGTAGAACTGGTAGGCCTCATTTTCATGGTAGGTCTGAATGCCATGGAACAGGTGAATCCAGTTTTGAAAGTGGAGCATCTCTTCGAACATGTCGAACTCCATTGAGTGAAGCCACTCCTGGTCGAGTAGCTTTCCTTTCACCAAATTGCAGGACTCGGCTGAATCATCGGGTGGTAGGGAGTAAACAGCAGAATGAGTATCGATCAGGCCTAGCCTGGGAGCAGGTGTTGGTGGGACAGACTCAGAGTAAGGACAGAGTCACTTTCTAGTGGAAGTTGTTGTTGTGTCGGAGTCTGCCTGAGTTGATGAGTTGGTGGTGTTGCGCGGTTTTTCTTTAGCTTGTGATGCGGTGACCACTAGGGAGGGAGCAGAGACTGTGACTTCAGAAATGGGTTTTGAAGATGACGGTGGGCACTTAGCCCTAGATCGAAGGGTTTGTGTAGTTGAAGGCCTTGGAACATTGGACTTGGAACGGTGAGTTTTCTTTGGGGGAGAAGAGTTTTCAGGAGCAGTAGGTTGGATTTCGAGGTCGTGTACCTCTGTTGGTTCTTTGGAAGGGGAGGTGGGTTGCGGGTTTGGATTTTCTTGATCAGGGGGTGGAAGGGAGCCAAACTGGAGTTTTGACGGGGATTTAGTTATGGTGTCTGGGATGGGTATGATCGGGGTGGTAGGTGGTGACGATTGTTTGGTGGGAGAGGGGGTGTTTTCCGATGGTTGGGACGCCGTAGTGTTGACGATAAGGGTGGGGTCAGTGGAGACGTTGGGTAAGCGGGTGGTGATTGGCAGGGTGTTAATTAACATGGCGGGGGCGACGGCGGTGGAGTCGGAGGCGGAGGTGGGTGTTTGTTTGGCTTGGAGAATGGTGAGCTTGTTGATTAGGGCTTGGAGGAGCTGTGGATCATTGGGTAATTCGGCGTCGGAAAACATGGAGGTTTGCTTAGGGTTGGGGTTTGAAGCCATGACAGTCTTAGTTGATGGTAGTGGGCAAAGGTTGGAGAAGGCGAAGAGAGGCAAATAGGCTGGGACAGGGAAGAGAGAAAAGAAAACTGTCGTCGGGGATATAGGCGGACGTAGTGTGTCAGGGTAGGTGTGGGCTGATTGGGTGAGAGAGGGTGTTGCGGATTAGTGGGCGAAGATTTCACGGGTAGTTTTTCATAAGTAAAAACTCTTGTTGTTGTGGCGCCGGTGTTTTGTTTATTTGACAGACGGACTAGGTCATCAGACATATTCATGCATTTCACCCAAACATTGAAAAAACAGGAGAAGGAGATACAACCTTAGCTAAGTCATACAGGTCATACCTAGTTCTGAGCGCAGAGTTTCAAAGGGGCTTCTTTGCAATGGTTTGGTGAATATGTCTGCAAGTTGATCGGAAGTAGGCACGTATTCTAGTTGTATCAGCCCTTTTTCAATGCAATCCCTTAAGAAGTGGTGACGAATCTCAATGTGCATTGTCCTAGAATGATGAACAGGATTTTTAGATAAATCAATAACACTATTGTTGTCATAAAATATTGTAGTACAAGTAGGGGAAATGAGATAATCCTGTAGTCGTTATTGTATCCAGAGTATCTGTGCACAGCAAGCAGCTGCGGAGACGTATTTGGCTTCAACAGATGACAAGGCTACCGTATTTTGCGTCTTTGAACTCCAGGCTACAAGACAAAGTCCCAAAAATTGTGCGGTACCAGACGTGCTTTTCCTGTCTAATAAGGAACTTGCAAAATCAGAATCACTGTAACCCATTAGAGTAAAATCAGGAGTACTCGGATACCAGAGGTACATGTCCTGGGTGTTTTTCAAATAGCAAATGATGCGCTTTACACTTTGTAGGTAGGATTCCTTTGGGTTTGCCTGAAATCTTGCACAGAGACATACAGCATAGAGAATGTCAGGCCTACTTGTTGTTAAGTAAATGAGAGAACCTATCATACCTCTGTATAGTGTAGCATCAACGGCAATTCCTTTTTCATCCAGATGTAGTTTCTCGGTGGCGGACATAGGAGTAGGTGTTGCTTTTGAATCCTGCATCTTATATTTGAGTAGAAGCTCTTGGATGTATTTTTGTTGTTAAATTTGAGTCTCGTTCTCTTGCTGAATGATTTGAAGCCCTAAAAAGAATTTAATTCTCCAAGAGCACTCATTTCAAATTCTTTACTCATGAGATCAGAAAAGAATGAGCATAATTCAGGAATAGTGGATCCATAAATTATATCATCCACGTAGATCTGGACAATGAGTATGTCTTCACCTTTGGTGAGAGTAAAAAGAGTTTTGTCAACCTTACCTCGGATGAATCCATGTGACAATAAATAAGATGAGAGACGCTCATACCATGCCCGTGGTGCTTGTTTTAGGCCGTATAATGCTTTGTTTAACTTGTAGACATACTCCGGGTGGTGTGGGTCTTCGAATCCCGGTGGTTGAGCAACATAAACATCTCTGTCGATGTATCCATGTAAAAACGCCTCGATGTGCCGCATAGGCCACGAGTATTCGAATTGCCTCAATTCGAGAGACTGGAGCATAAGTCTCATCGTAATCAATTCCTTCTGCTTGGGTGTATCCCTGAACCACGAGTCTAGCTTTGTTGTGAGAGATATTCCCTTGATCATCTAACTTGTTGCGAAACACCCACTTGGTACCAATTGGTTTATGGCTGGTTGGACAGGGAACAAGTCGCCAGACGGAATGTCGTTGAAGAGAGTGTAGTTCTTCTTGCATGGCGAGTATCCAGTCATGGTCCTGTAGAGCTTGTTGGACATTCTTAGGTTCGATTGTGGATAGGAAAGCATTAAAAGCACAGAGATTTTGATGGATCTCGCTGCGTGTTTGAACACATTTAGAGGGATCACTGAGGATTTGGGTGATTGGGTGAGCAGAGGCTTGTTGGAATTTTCTTGTGGAGCTTGTTGGTATATTTGTGGAGGGTTCTGGTGTTTGAGGATTATGGGGTGTGTTTGTGGTTTGAGGAGGAGGTTGCAGGTCATTTGTGGGGGTTGGTGAGGCATCTTTGAATGAGTCATCAGGGTCATCATCGCTGTCGGAGGATGAGTCTGTCGGAAGAGGTGTTTGTGGTGGAGGGATGGTAGCTACTGGAATTTCAATGAAGGTGATATCTGGGGCATCTTCATTGGATACATGTGGATTATGCTCGTAGTTACTAGTGTTAGAAAGTTCTTCGAAGCGAATGTGAGGACTTTCTTCAAGACACAATGTTCGTTTGTTGAGTACTCTATAAGCCCGACTATGGGATGAGTATCCAAGGAAGATTCCTTCATCACTTTTAGATGCAAACTTGCCTAGATCGTCCTTTCCATTATTGTGTATGAAACATTTGCATCCAAAGCGTCGTAGATGAGTTACAGAAGGGGGACGTCCTTTGATAATTTCATATGGGGTTTTGCCGATGAAGGGATGAATTAACGCTCGATTCAAGATATACACTGTAGTGTTGATAGCTTCTGCCCAGTATGAAGCTAGAAGATTACTGTCAATAAGCATTGTTCTTGCCATTTCTACCAAGGTGCGATTCTTTCGTTCTACTACTCCATTTTGTTGTGAAGTGCGAGCAGCTGATGTTTGATGCACGATTCCCTTTGCCCTGCAAAATTCTAAAAACTGGATATTGCAAAATTTTGTACCATTGTCAGAACGAATTGTCTTGACAGTGGTGGACAGCTTGTTAGTATTCATTTGGAACAGGGATTCGAATTCAGAAAATGTCTCCGACTTGTTCTTAAGAAAGAGTACCCATGTCCAGCGCGAGTAATCATCGACGATGACTAGAGCATACTTCTTACCACTCTTGCTTTGAACACGCATTGGTCCACATAGATCCTTATGTAGCGGATCCAGCGGAGATGTTGTAGACATCTCTGGTTTACCTGGAAAACTTGCTCTTGAATGTTTCCCATGTACGCACGCAGGACAGAGGGTGTCGGTCTGGAAGAAGTTTGTCTGAGGGAGTCCTACTACAAGATTTCTGTTTTTGATTTTGTTGAGAAGTTTGTCGTGTGCATGACCTAAACGGAAGTGCCATAAGGAAATATTTTTGTCCTGTACACTGAGACAGAGAGTGCCATCTAGGTTAGGGTTGTCAAGAGATAACTTGTAAAGATTGTTCACCCTTATTCTAGTGGCTTTTAGAAGACCTGTTTGCTCATCAAAGATTTTGCAGTCAGAGGCCGAAAAGAGAACAACATTAGAGAGATCACATATTTGAGAGATACTTAGAAGGCTATGTCCAAGACCATCTACTAAATTGACATTATCTATCTTAAAGAGAGAGGGATTACCGACGGTTCCAATACCAATGATTTCACCATGAGCATTGTCACCGAAAGTTACCTTTCCCCCATGGTGTTGAGAGAGAGTCGTGAACTTGTCAGGGTCTCCTGTCATATGTCGTGAGCATCCACTATCTAGAAACCAAGAGTCATTGTCCACGGTCTCTCCCTACAAAACAATCAGAGGTTAGACTTGGGAACCCAGGCGAACTTCGGTTCCCTCTTTGAAGCAAAAGAGCTATGAAGATGTCGTGCTTTAGACAGAGTATGTAGACGTTGCCTATTGAAAGATAAATCTCTGCCAAGCTTATGACATGATGAGTGAATGTGCCCGTCGTAGCCACAGTAACCACAATATAAAGAAGGTAGATGAACATACTTCTTATGCCAACGAAATTTGTTTTCAAATTTTTCTTTTTGGAATTTTCTTCTTTGAAGATCGTTGGGTTTTGAGGCCATTTTGGGCAGATTAACTTTGCCTTTGTTTTTCAGCCATTGAGGGGGATTCGATGATGAGACCAATTCCATCTGTGCCTTTTTAAAAGCGATGTCCAGGGAGTCGACCTCTTTCTCGAGTCGAGCTTGTCATTCATTTGACTCACGTAGTTTGCTTTCAAAGAATTTTGGTTTTTGCATGGCAGCAACCTCACAAACAAAGGTAATTGGTTTGAAGAATTTTTGAGGGATTTTGGAACGATTTTTCTGTAGGGAAGAAACTTGGGTTTTTAAGGAACTGATGAGACTGTGAGCATCTCTTAACTCACTTTCAAGTTTTTCGGCCTTTTCTTCAGACTTTTGCAATTTAAGCCGGTCGTTGTTGACATGACCCTTTAACACATGAATTTCTTCGTAAAGAGAAGCTATCCTTTCTTGTTCTTCAGTTAATTCGAATTCAGGATGATTGGGATCTATTTAGTAAGTAGATAAATCTAAAAAAGGAACAGCACATGAATCTGAGAAATATTCAGTTACCTCTGAAGAGGGACTCTTGCATGCCTGACTTTTATGAGCCATGAGGCAGATTAAGCTTGATGTTCCAATCTCAGGTTCTTCTGAGTCAGAATCTCCCCATGCAGAATTTGCCATCAGTGATGATTGCTCACGATCATCTTTTTTCTTGAGTGGACAGTTGTTGGCATAGTTCCCCGGTTTCAGGCATTTCAAGCATACTCGGTCTCCAGTTCCAGTATTCCCTTGATGATTACGGTTGTATGAAAGATATGGTCGGCTTTGGTTTTGACTAAACCTGTTTGGACTGTTTCTTTCTGATCGATCTCGCATGAATTTCTTAAAGTTCTTGACCAGCATGGCCATATCTTCGAAGGTATTCGCTGATCCTTCCTCTATTATACCATCAATCAGAGTGTCTCGTAGCTGCTGGATTAAGTCTTGATTTGGAGAGGTAGTCTCATAATGGAACGACTCATTCTGGTGGGCTGGTATCTGACTAGCCGTGGTCCTCACCTGCAAAACTTGATTCATATTGGAATAGGAGACAGTGTGGTTTGAGTGAGAAGCATTACCTCTGATTTTGATATTCATTTTGTATTTGTTGATGGACTGAAGATAAGACCCTAGGTCAGTCAAGGTCCATTTTTCTAGACTTTTGGAAGCCTTTGTGGAGATAACACTCTCGGTCCATTCTTCACCCAGACTATCCAGAAATTTGTTGTTGATATTTTCGTTTGACTCTCCAATCTGCAGCTCTTCCGTGGTGGCAGTGAGTTCAGTGAATCGTGCAAGCATGTCGCTGAGAGATTCTCTAGGCTTTCCCACAAAGTTTTCGTAGTCCATCTTCAGTTCTTGTATCTTTGATTTTTTGAAGCTAAGTATTTCCTTCATGAACAGCTCGAAGGTGATCCCAGATGTCTTTTGCTACCTTGATGTGATACACTCTTCTTCTTTCGGGTGGAGAGAGACTTGAGTAGATGACTCGTACGGCTTGGCATTTAGCTCAACACATCTGCGCTCCTCAGCCATATAAGAGCTTTGATCTTTCCCTTCAAGTACTGGGAAGTTTCCTTTTGTCACTACCATCCAGAGTTGTTGATTGAGTGACTGGAGGTGCAACTCCATCTTGATTTTCCACATATTGTAGTTTGTGGAGGTTAGCTTTAGATTCTCCACCTGCATTCTGTTGTTGGAGTTTGAGATTTCCACCATTTTGAGAGGTTTGTCAGCCAACGCGGGTTCTGATACCACTTGATGGGATCGAGGTGCTGACCGAGTAGGTCTGAGGTGTTAGTCTCAGACCAACTCTGTTTGAAGAATAAATGTGTGCAGCAAATAATAACGCGGAAGCTTTTGTTTAAACTTAACAAGATAGGATTCTGTTTGTATTGAAATTCAATGTGAATTACAACCTAGCTTCCTATCTTGGGATTCGACAGAAGTATTCTGTCTCATCCAACACTCGCTCTACTCTCGGCTTTGATCAATGCGTCACAAGGAGTAAAGGGGAGTGTTCTATGTGTGCTCTCTAGGTAATAAATACCTAAGCTAATTGACAATATCTCACTAAGATCTCTCAAAATACTTTTATCTCTCAAACGGTATCTTTTTCTCTCTCAAAATAATCCAGAATGCACATGTGAATTAGTTACAATCCTATGTATATATACTTGCTAAACGGTTTCCTAAATCTTCAGAGGTGTCTTCACGTCGCGGCTGCTTAACTCTGGAGACGCAAGTATCGGAGTTATTTGTTGCTTCACGTTCTCACGTTGTGCATGCTTCCACGCATCCGAGATTTCCGCAGCCACTCGATAGTGTCGCGCCTTGGTTAATCAGAGAAAAATAGACAGGTCTTGCTGTAAAGGTACTCGAGCTGGTGAGTTACGACGCCAAGTCTTTCTGCAGAGCTACTTTGACTGAGGAGGCAATCATCTGCAAAACTAAGTCTCCAACACACCCCATTTGGGATGTGGCCTCAGTATGTAAGTCTTCCTAGCCCGCTTCTGCCTAAGAGAACTCTTCTATGACTCCACTTCACGGTAAGCTTTGACAGTTATTGTTTCTGTTCTTCTAGGGCAATGACCCTTTAACCTCAAGTAGGCTCAAGTTCCGTTCTTCGCGAGCAACACTACACCTCTTATCCTCTATGGTGAGCCCGTAAAATGGACAAGCCTATCTTAGTTGTGTCTCCTCAGAGTTATAGAAAGTGAAGCTTCAGTAATATCTTGGAGCAAGCTTCCCGTGAGGAGACTTGGGATCTAAACCTAGGGGAAGCGACCTGGAAAGGCAAGAAAGTCAAGACACGAATTAAATTTACTTCTATGAATGATTGGGTTGAAGGAGTGGGTGAATGCGCATGTTCTAAGGCTCACGAGCAGATCCACAACACGACACGGCTTCATTCCAGGACCATAGAAAGGAATGATGGTTGTCTTACTCAATTGTATAGGTATTGGTTCTTCTCATGCGACTGAGTTTTCATCCTCCTTAGGATCATGCGTATTGCATCTTCTATGCAGGTGGTGGGGCTTTATTTCTTTATTACTTTTTCTTTTCTTATTAGTGTATGATATTTGCTCTAGTTATGTTAATGTTTATTTGGTTAGTAGAGTCTTTAAAAACTCTGTTAGTCATATTAGGTGGTTGGTTAGGGATGATCCCTTTTGCTTGTTGGAATGCTTTGTTAATCATGGACAATCTAGCTGGTCTAGTCCACTTAAAAACTGCTATAACAATGCTCCATGAGGGCACCTTGCGAAGAGCAATAAGAATTAGTTGGTTTGTGTTGGTCTTTGTTGTATTTTGATGCTTATGATCGAATGAAGTCATCAAAGTCTATGTATGTATCCTATCTAATGAAATATTAATGATTTCAAAAAAACAAAACTTCAAGTGTTACAAGTCAAGTGGAAAGGTATAATGATTCTCTCTACTATTGTGATTTCTACTCCTATTTATAGACATCAATTTGAGTCATGTTGTCTTCCAGTCTAGACGTGGGGTCTCCTTATTGGCTTGTCATATATCAAGTCATGCTACTTTACCAGGCTGGCAATAGTTACCCCTCCTTGAACTAGTTTCTTCTTCCAGCTCAATCTATCTTCTAGAGTGAGAGTTTCTTATCGAACGAATGTTGTAGTCTAAACACTTCTTTACCCTTATGTTTCTTTTGAGTTTTTCTATGTAGATCTTTTTTTATGTATGGATTACCTTCACACAATGAGCATAGGTAGAAGTCCGGGATTCAGGATCAGGTGGATGCAAAACATTTTCCATCCGGTACATGACTTTTGGTCTTGATATGCCATCAAGAGTCCATGGAGCAAAGTTCTCCCTTCGGCCTTTGCTTTAAGCTTTTCTACTTTTGCCTTTTCCATTTTCCTTACCTCACATAAATCAGCGCAATCTCGGTTCCATTCGCTTCTTCGAATTAGGAGTTTATTTGGTAACTTACATTTGTTGCCTTAATTCAGATAGGTCTAGCGGAGATTATTTTTGCTAATGCATGGGAAAATGAGGACATTCGCTCCCTCAGACCTAGTAATGCCGTTTATGGTCCTTGCATGCAGAAATCATGGTTTTCTCCTAAACCTCCCTTTACCACAACTAAGGGAAATTGTTGCTCCCATATATGCTAATCACTACTACGAGACTAGCCACACTACTGTCGTTTCTTTTCTTCATGCCTCCTCTACTTTAGCCTCTTGGGAAGAAGATGACATAATAGCGGTGGATAGGCTTGAGGTGGTCAAAATCCTAGCCGAGAAACCATGTTTCCAGACGAGAATAGTGGTGGTGGTGGTGGTGAAAGATGAAGTCAGCGCGGGGAAGATCGACGAGCTGGGTATCATTTTTTAGATGATCGGTGGTGGCTCTGAGGCGTAAATTGAAATCACCAATTCGAAGGTAATGGACATGTTCCTTTGCCTGTGTTTTTTCCTTCCTGACAGTTGCATGTGGCGACTATTGAGGAAGATGGTTGGGACACCTCTTGATCTCACTTGCCAAGGTCAAACCACGGTTGTCCTAGTCTAATGACGATTCCATGACTCATCCCTACTACGCTTGTTTACAATATAACTGGAGGCTTTTTTTTCTCACCGCTTGTAGGATCGGGATGCGAGCCATCTACAGGCGGATGATCCGCTTGGGCGATGAACTATCTTTCCTTGATTCTTCGCTCTCTTCTTCCAGGCTCAAACAGAATCTCACGGTGCATTGTAAGTCTAGCGCCATTATTCTGAAGGATTTTTTGATTATGCATCATGCCACCTCTGAGCATTGCCTTAGGCTCTGCATGTACTGGTATTTACCGACTTTTGTGGGGTTCGATCGCGAGTGCTGCGGAGCGATGATCTGGACTAAATGTGGTGGTCCATGGTGGTGTCCTGGTGGGTAATAGTATGCTTGATGGTGTCATGATGGATCTGATAAGGGTAAATAATGGGACTGAGTATCTATTATTCCTTGTTCTTTTGTCTTCTTTTGCATGTCAGATGGTGTCATTGAAGGATGGCAATGCAGCTATTGGATTGTTTTGATGTTGGAAGTTATGATTGTTAGTCGATCTTAGTTTGTTTTGTTGTTTTAGTGTACGTAGCTAGGTCAATCAGTCGGTTGTTGGCTTATCGCTTTATGCTACTTTAATTTCCTTGTTATGCTCTTATAAAGATGGTTGTGGTACGTTAGTCCTTCGTCTCATCGATTCAAAGTTGGTCGCGCTTCTAGAGCCTTTTAACGGTTGACACTTATCTTGCTACTCTTTGCCCCAGCCCATGTGGTCTCGGTTGCTTCCAATAGTCTCACCTTTTGTTATGATCTCTAAGATGTTTGATATTCGGAGTCTTAGATCTCTTGTTTGTAATCCTTGGTAGTGTATGTTGGGTTTTTAGATGTTATTCGACTTCTACTTTGCTTTGGTCTTGATAGGATCGGGGTGTTGACTGAGTAGGTCTGAGGTGTTAATCTCAGACCAACCCTGCTTCAAGAACAAGAATTTGTAGGACATAATAACGTGGAAGCTTTTGTTTAAAATTGACAAGATAGGATTCTGCTTGTATTGAAATTCAATGTGAATTACAACCTAGTTTCCTATCTTGAGATTCGACAGAAGTATTCTGTCTCATCCAACACTCGCTCTACTCTCGACTTTGATCAATGCGTAACAAGGAGTAAAGGGGAGTGTTCTATGTGTGCTCTCTAGATAATAAATACCTAAGCTGATTGACTAAGTCTCACTAAGATCTCTCAAATGCTTTCTCTCTCAAACAATCTTTTTCACTCTCTCTAATGCATAGTCTCGGATGCATGCATAATGTCATTACAAGTGTAAGTTTATATACAACTTAAAAGCGCCTAGAATATCGGAAGTGAAGTCATGGAGCAATGACTTGAATATGGTGCGCAAGTATCGGAGGCACTAGCTACTCCATGATCTCCAAGGAGTACAACGCGCATGTCATCCACGTCTCTGTGAAAGTCGGAGTCAACCGATTCTTCAATATAAGTTTGCACCATCAGAATTAGATATCCAAGTGTGGGTGCAGAGCTACTCGAGCTGAAAAGACCTTGAGGGCTAGTAGTTCTGCAGCGCAACTTTGACTAAGAAGGCAATCATCTGCAAAACCAAGTCTTCAACAAAATTCCCCCTTTTTACTGATGATGGCAAACTCAGTGTATCCAGCGCGAACTTTTTGGTGGTCTCAACAAGTGTACCTGAAAAGTGAAACACAACAAGGCAGAGCAACTATCTCGGGAGAACAACTCACTGTTTGTTCCTCCTAAAGCAAATATTCCCTTTCAAGATAATGCAGTTAAATAAGAGCTGATAAAACTGAGGTACGCAACTACTTCGTAATCTACTTAGAAAAAATATAAAATAAATCCAAAACATAGCGAGGCCTTCAGAGGCACTTGGATTCCACGCATAGTCACCCGCATAAACCAGGCGTGGGATACACCGCTTCCCTCGTTTGCCAGCATCAGGGGAAACGCATCAGTAATATCCAAAAACATAGTATCCAAATGTCACACATCAAACCACCAGAGCAATTAAAAAAATTCCAAAGTCAGTCATCCTAAGTACTATGGGTTAATAGGGAGTGGGGCAAAATGTTAGACATCTCCTTGGTCCATTTCTGTGTCAGCATCCATCTCTCTGTCTTCCCCCGAAACCGCAGCATCATCCATCGCTTTTGCCGTTGCAACTGCTTCGGCGAACGTCTCCCTGAACTCCTCGACCAGTTTCTAGACTCCTCCTGCAAAGATGTCCATCGTCTTCTTGTGGTTGTTGTTGAGGACATCGATGAGCATGTCTATCTTTGTCGATAGATTTGCTAGGTTTGCTTCTATCCCAGTAACTCTTTCAATGAGAGTTAAAGTGTCAGGAGTGGGAGTTGATTTGGGAGTAGGTTGTTTTTTTGATGGAGGATTTGGTTTGGAGACAGACTTGATCTGAAATGATAGATTTTTATTGTACAGAATCTGACCAAGTATGTCAGTTTCGGTTATACGACTGGCTTTGGAAGGATCAAAGAAGATTTCACAGTGGGTAAGGATTTTCGGTAACCAAAAGATATACCCCAGAGAGTGTCAGGGTGAAGAGATGGTTGAGGCTATGTGATTGAGAATGAGTTTGGGAAGGTTTATTCTTTGGTGGTGAATTAGACAGTACATTATTTCAAGATCAAGCGGTCGGACGAACTGGTTTCCTTCCTTTCTAGGGACGAGGTTTTTGATCACCAAGGTGTGGAGCATTTGGTGTATGTTAGAGAGAGCGGGTCGGTCTAAAGAGTGACCGACTCGGCTATTGGGCAGAAAAAAGTCATAAACCTCTTTTGCGGAAATAAACCCTAGATATGGAAATCCAGCCCTATCATAAAACTAATCCAGTGGTTGGTATGGCCAAATGAGTTGCAATAGCGTTTGAATCAAGAATAATGGCTTTTTTATGTACCTCGGTCATAATTTCCCTTTGTGGATGACACAGTTTTGGTAGAACTGGTAGGCTTCTTCTTCGTGGAAGGTTTGAATACCGTGAAACAGGTGGATCCAATTCTAAAACCTGGACATCTTTTCAAACATGGTGAAATCCATCGAGTGTAACCACTCAAGATCCAATAGTTTTCCTTTCACCAAGTTCCGGGAATCAGCAGAGTCATCTGGGGTAGGGAATAAACGGCGATGTGGGTGTCAATTAGGCCTAGTCTTGGAGGCGGTGTTGGAGGGACCGATTCTGTTCGAGGATGTAGTCACTTTCTAGTTGAAGTAGTACCTGTGTCAGAGTCGGCTTGGGTAGAGGAGTTCGTGGCGCTTCTCGTCTTCTCTGGAACTGGTACTACGATGACTGGTGAAGGTGGAGGGACCGTGATGACAGGAGTGAATTTAGAAGATGCGGTTGGGATTTTGCTCTAGAACGTAGAGTTCTAGTGGGTGGAGGATGGGGAACAATTTCTTTTGAGCGGCGGTTTTTCTTTGGAGGTGGAGATTGTTCAGGGGCAGGGGGCTGGGTTTCAAGTGCTTGTGCTTCTTCCTATTTTTCGGAATCTTTGGTATGGGAGCCGGGTTGAGGGTTTTGAGACTGTTGTTCAACAGGAGGTTGAAGGGAGCCAAACTGGATGTTCTGTGGTGATTTGGTTATGGTGTCTGGTGTGGGTATGATCGGAGTTGGTGGTGAGGATTTTTTGGTGGGAGAGGGAGTGGTTTCCGACATTTTGGTGACGTCGTTGGGTTCATGGTGAGAGTTGGTTCAGTAGAGATATTGGGCAGTGGGGTGGTGATAGGCTGGGTGTCAATCGACATGTCGGGTGCTACGGCAGTGGAAGCGGAGGTGAAGGTAGGTGTTTGTTTGGCTTGTAGGAATGTGAGCTTGTTGATTAGGGCTTGGAGAAGTTGTGGATCATTGGGGAGGTTGGCGTCAGAAAACATGGAGGTTGGTTTTGGGTTGGGGTTTGTTGCCATGGCGTAAGGGGTTTCGGTGACAAGAGTGGTCGAAGGAGGGAGAAGACAGGAGTAGGCGAAAGGTTGGGACAGAGAGGCTAGGTGGTAGATGGTGGAGGGAGTATTGGCGTCTGAATATAAGCAGACTGTGTGTGTCAAGGTAGAATTATCTGATTAGGTGAGATGGGTAGTAGCGGATTACAGGGCGATTATTTCGCGGGTTGTTTTTCATATGTGAAAACAAGTGTTTTTAATGCGCTGGTGTTTTGTTTTGTATGACAGATACTAGATCATCAGACATACTCATGCATATCACCAAGTAATGGTAAAACAAGAGAATGAGATACAACCTTAGCTAGGTCATACGGGTCATACCTAGTTGTGAACGCAGAGTTTCAAATTGACCTCGTTGCAACAGTTTGGTGAATATGTCTGCAAGTTGATGGGAAGTAGGAACGTACTCTAATTGTATCAACCCTTTTTCAACGTAATCTCTTAGGAAGTGGTGACGTATTTCATTGTGTTTTGTCCTGGAATGATGAACAGGGTTTTTAGATAAATCAATAGCATTATTGTTGTCACAAAAATTGTAGTACAAGTTGGAGGAATGAGATAGTCCTATAGTTATTGTTGTATCCATAGTATCTACGCACAGCAAGCAGCTGCAGAGACATATTCCGCTTCGGCAGATGACAGGGCCACTGTGTTTTGCTTCTTGGAGCTCCAGGCTACAAGACATAGACCCAGAAATTGTGCGGTGCCAGACATGCTTTTTCTGTCTAATAAAGAGCTTGCAAAGTCAGAGTCGTTATACCCCATTAGTGTAAAATCAGGGGTACTCGGGTACTAGAGGTACATGTCCTGGGTGTTTTTCAAGTAGTGAAAGATGCGCTTTACACTTTACAAGTGGGATTCTTTTGGATTTGCCTCGATAGTGTAGGATCAACAACAATTCCTTTTCATCAAGTTGTGGACATCAGAGTGGGAGTCGCCTTGGAGTCCTGCATCTTGTACTTAACTAGTAGCTCTTGGATGTAATTCTGTTGATGAATTTGAGTGTCGTTTCTTTTTGAATGATTTGAAGACCTAAGAAGAATTTCAATTCTCCAAGAGCACTCATTTCAAATTCTTTACTCATTAGATTAGAGAAGAAGGTACATAATTCTGGAATCGTGGATCCATAGATTATATCATCCACGTAGATCTGGACAATGAGTATATCTTCACCTTTGGTGAGAGTAAAAAGAGTTTTGTCAACCTTACCTCGGATAAACCCATGCGACAGTAAATAGGATGAGAGACGTTCATACCATGCTCGTGGAGCCTGTTTAGTCCATAACACTTTGCCTAACTTATAGACATACTCGGGGTATAGTGGGTCTTCGAATCTCGGTGGTTGAGCAACATATACATCCTTGTCGATATAACCATGCAGAATTGCAGTCTTTACATCGATTTGGTAAAGTTTCAAACCTCGATGAGCCGCGTAGGCCACGAGTATTCGATTTGCCTCAATTCGAGCGACTGGAGCATAGGTCTCATCGTAGTCAATTCCTTCTGCTTGAGCGTCTCCTTGAACCACGAGTCGAGCTTTGTTATGAGAGACATTCCCTTGATCGTCTAGCTCATTTCGAAACACCCACTTGGTACCAATTAGCTTATGGTTTGTTGGGCAGGGAAGAAGCTGCCAGACTGAGTGGCGTTGCAGAGAGTGTAGTTCTTATTGCATTGTGAGGATCCAATCATGGTCCCCTAGGGCTTGTTGGATATTTTTTGGTTTGATTGTGGAAATAAAGGCATTAAATGCACAGAGATTTCGATGAACTTCGCTGCGGGTTTGAACACCTTATGTGGGATCACTTAGTATGTGGGTTATTGGTGAGCGGAGGCTTGTTGGAATTTTCTTGTGGAGCATGAGGGTAGGGTAGTGGAGGTTTTTGTGTTTGGTGATTTGAGGAGTGGGTGTGGTTGTGGTGTGAGGGTGGGGTTGTAGGTAATCAGTAGGGGTAGGTGAGGCATCTTTGAACGAGTCATCAGGATCATCATCGTTGTTGGAGGATGAGTCTGTTTGAAGAGTCGTTTGGGGTAAAGGGATGGTCGCTACTGGAATTTCGATAAAAGTTGTGTCTTGGGTATCTTCATGAGGTATGTGTGGGTTATTCTCGTAATCACTAGAATTTGAAAGTTCTTCAAAGCGAATGTGAGGACTTTCTTCAAGGCATGTTGTTCGTTTGCTTAGTACTCTATAAGCTCGACTTTGGGATGAGTATCCAAGGAAGATTCCTTCATCGCTTTTGGAGGCAAACTTGCCGAGATTATCTTTTCCATTGTTATGTATGAAGCACTTGCATCCAAAGCGACGAAGATGAGTTACAGAAGGAGGGCGTCTTTTGAGAATCTCATATGGTGTTTTTCCAAGGAAGGGATGAATCGACGCCCGATTCAGAATGTATGTTGCGGTGTTGATAGCTTCTGCCCAGTATGAGGCTGGTAGGCTACTGTCAATAAGCATTGTTCTTAGCATTTCCACTAGAGTGTGATTCTTCCTTTCTACTACTCTGTTTTGTTGTGGAGTACGTGTAGCTGATGTCTGTGCACGATTCGTTTTGTCCTACAAAACTCAGAAAACTGGATATTGCAAAATTCGGTACCGTTGTCAGAACGTATTGTTTTGACTGAGGTAGACAGTTTGTTAGTAATCATGTAAAACAAGGTTTCGAATTCAGAAAATGTCTCCGACTTGGTTTTAAGAAAGAGTACCCATGTCCAGCGTGAGTAGTCATCCACAATGACTAGAACATACTTCTTACCACTTTTGCTTTAAACACGCATTGGGCCGTATAGATCCATATGTAATAGATCTAACGGTGACTTTGTAGACATTTCTGGTTTTCTTGAAAAGCTTGCTCTAGTATGTTTACATTGTACACACGCAGGGCAGAGTGAGTCGGTCTGAAGGAAGTTTATCTTAGGAAGACCAATAACGAGATCACCGTTTTTGATTTTGTTGAGCAGTTTGCCATGAGCATGACCTAACTGGAAATGCCATAAGGATTGATTTTTATCCTGTACATTGAGACAAAGAGTTCCATCTAGGTTAGGGTTTTCAAGAGATAGCTTATAAAGATTGTTCACCCTTACACCAGTGGCTTTTAGAAGACCTGTTTGTTCATCAAAAAATTTGCAGTCAGACGTAGAAAATAGAACGACGCTTGAGAGATCACATATTTGAGAGATACTTAGAAGGCTATGTCCAAGGCCATCTACCAAATTTACATTTTCTATTTTGAAGTATGAGGGATTTTCGACAGTTCCAATACCAATGATTTCACCGTGAGCATTGTCACCAAAGGTGGCTTCCCCCATTATGTTGAGAGAGAGTCGTGAACTTGTCAGGGTCTCCTGTCATATGTTGTGAGCATTCACTATCCAGAAACCAAGAGTCATTGTCCACGGCCTACTCTCCCTGTAATACAATCAATGGTTAGACTTGGGAACCCAGGCAAACTTGGGTTCCCTTTTTGATGAAAAAGCTTTGCATACGTCGGGCTTCAGACAAAGCATGTATGTGTTTCATATTGAATGATAAATCACGACCAAGTTTATGACAAGAAGAGTGAATGTGCCCGTCGTAACCACAGTAACCGCAAATCAGTAACGAGGGTAGGTGAACATACTTCTTTTGCCAACGAAATTTATTTTCAAATTTCTCTTTTTGAATATTTCTTCGTCGAAGATCGTCGGGTTTTGAGGCCATTTTGGGTAGGTTGACTTTGCCTTTGTTCTTCAGCCAGTGAGGAGGACTCGATGATGAGACCGAATCCATCTGTGCCTTTTTAAGAGCCACAATCAGGGAGTCAATCTCTTTTTCGAGTTTGACTTGCCTTTCATTTGATTCACGAAGTTTGTTTTCAAAGAATTTTGGCTTTTGCATGGCATCAACCTCTCGAACAAAGGTGATCGGTTTGAAGAATTTTTCAGGAAGTTTGGAGCAATTTGTTTGATTTTTCTGTAAAGATGTGACTTGATTTTTCAAGGAATTGATAAGACTATGTGCGTCTCTTAACTCCCTCTCAAGTTTTTCAACTTTTTGCTCATACTTTTGGAGCTTGAGATGGTCATTGTTGACATGACCTTTTAGCACATGTATTTCTTCATAAAGTAAAGTTATTCTCTCTTGCTCTACTGTTAAATCGAATTCAGGATGATTAGCATCTATGAAGTAAGTGGACAGATCTAAAGAGGGAACAACTCATGATTCTGAGAAATTTTCGATTACCTCTGGAGAGGGAGTCTTGCATACCTGATTTTTGTGGGCCATGAGGCAGATTAAACCGGACATCCCAATCTTTGGTTCTTCTGAGTCAGAGTCTCCCCATGTTGTATTTGCTACCAATGACGATTGCTCTCGATCGTCTTTCTTCTTTAGTGGGCAGCTGTTGGCATAGTGTCCTTGTTTCAAACATTTGAAGCATATGATAAGTGTGAAACATATAGCTTTTTAGGGTTTAAATACCTTATAATTTGTAACAATTCAGGCAATGTTTCCCACTTATTATGTGTTTTTCCTAAAATTGATGCTTTGATAAGAATTGATGTTATATATGTTAAATGCAGGAAAAACCCAGGAAATAAAGATTATACATCATAAGGATTACAACACAACAAACGGGGAACAAATCAGGAGAAGAGACAAAAATTGGTCTTGTCCGGATCAGTTTGGCCGGACACAAAGCCGGACATCTCTTGTCCGGATCTGATTGGGCCGGACGCAAGCCGGACATGACTAAAATTCCAGATTCGAGAGTTCGCGTTTTAGATCTAGAATTCTGTGTCACGTCCGGATCCGGACACAATCCGGACACGATCCGGACGTCACACAGAATTGAAAAATAAAAATCCACGCACCGATAATTAGCCTTTCGGCTAATTATCGAACAGACAGGCGGCGAATAAACGGGAGCGGCGCATTAATGAAGAAGACTCCAAGCTCAACCAAATTTTCTCACCAACTATACCAAACTCCCACTATTTGTGTTTCCCTTCTAACCCTATATAAACCCCCTTCTACCTTCATTCCAACTCGCACCTGACTTCACAGTCCTTCCCCTCTCTAACTCCTCACTCACCTTACGCTCCATCTCCATTCATTCCTCTATCTCCTCCATATCTCAGCCCAGTTTTATCATCAACCTCGCTCAAAATCCCCCGTAACCATTCGCTTTCACCACGCAACCCCCGCATCCATTCACCAGATTTAGCCGTGTCCGACCCTTGTCCGGACCGGACAAGCTCCTTCCACCCACGTCCGGATCACGTCCGACCCAGACAGATCCGGACATCTCACGTCCGACCTGTCCGACCCTAGTCAGCCGGACACCTCACAAAATCACCAAAACTTCCATTTCGCCCCATTTCACCCAATCCACTCCATTATCACCGAGATCAACCTTCAAGCTAGCACGGAGCAAGGACAAAGGACGGAGCGAGCAAGAAGATCTTCGTAACAGATGATTTCTTCTAACTCTCTCTTATTTATGATTATAACTGCTATGTCTAGCTAAAAGGATTTACTCTAGGGGAAGGGATGTTGTAATTAGTTAACTCTGCATTATTTTGCTGCTTGTTGAGACAATTTGGATTGTTCAGGTTAATGCTTTTAAGTGCTTTTAATAAACGTTGCTAAGTTATTATAAGCCCTCGAATCATGTTATGATCAGATAAGGTGATTAGCATTGACGGTCCTATTAACCTGTTACCTGTGATAATTGCAATCGGATAGATTACTTTAGTCACTAGGAGCTTTAGTCCGGATTGAACCAACCAGACTAGTAATTCTGCATTAAAGCCATCTAGATATACTTGCTAGGTCTAGACTAGAACTACATGCCCTGTCTAGATGAGCTATCTGGAATTATGACTTAATACAGAATAGATAATTGAGAATTACAAGCCGATCCAAGTCTCCACTTAAGCAGTAGAATATGCAGAACCTAGCTAGTGAAACAACTCCCTGAACCTAGAGTACCGTTCACACTCCCAAAACTATCACTTTACTTTATCTGCTATTTACTTTCCTGTTATTTATTTGCAACCCAAAACCAAAACAAAAACCCCCTTTCGAGTTAACCAATACCTAAGGCTAGACTTACTCATCGAGTCCCGTGGATTGACACCCCGGTCGCTTCTTTAATTACTATACTATTTCGACCGGGATTTTTGCAACCTGACGATATATTAAACTATTGAATTCTAGGATAATTTCTTAGTATTTAATACACCAAATAATCGTTTGCAAAATGGCGCCGTTGCCGGGGACTTGACTTTTGTCTAGTCCCTAGCCTTGGTTAATTTGTTACTTATCACAACACACTGTTTATAATCATTTGTTTTGTAATATATTTTGATTTTAATTTATTTTTGTGCCATTTTCATTACTTTAAAACTCACTCATTTTGTTCCT
The DNA here is from genome assembly GCA_023374045.1 of Limonium bicolor. NCBI lineage: Eukaryota > Viridiplantae > Streptophyta > Magnoliopsida > Caryophyllales > Plumbaginaceae > Limonium > Limonium bicolor. The sequence goes on from CM041776.1 coordinate 444,495,278, forward strand.
TTTTCGGGCTGATTATAAGCGCCTAGTGGATGCGCAGAACGCGCTCAACTGGTCCCCCAGACACAAACTACTTCGATCCTGAAATCGAAAGAGTCTACCTCCAAGCTCTGAGAGCAAGAAGGCAGCTTGACTTCAACATGGCGGCAAATCATGACCAAATTGGAGGAGGTGCAGTGACTCAGTACACAATGGGAAGGATAAACAGACCACCAGCCACACCAAGACGAGGGCCAGTGGTTCTACCCAATCTAACTGCAGAACTCATAGCCGATTGGCAAAAGGTAAAACCTTCTCACCAATCCAATGCGGTTAGAAATCACCCTGCAGGTACTTTTTCAGGTGCAGACCCATCAGATACATTGGACCATGTACATCGCTTTCTTGTACACTTGGACTCTCTTGGTTTATCTCAAGGATTGGAGGAGTACGCCAGATTGAGCCTGTTCCAGCACAGCTTGTCAGGAGAAGCCTCGAAATGGTTCCACAGACTACCGCCAGGCATCATTACCACCTGGGAGCAGATGATGGACAAATTCTACGAGAAGTACATTCCCATCTCCCGGACACGACAAATGATTGCCGACCTGATGGCATTCAAACAGAAGGGTAATGAGACAGTCTGTGAGGCGTGGGACCGATTCAAGGAGCTACTCCGACAGTGCCCTCACATGGTCAGGACATCACTTCACTAGCTCAGGGATTCTTCCAGGGGTTGAAAGACGAACACAGAGGCGAGATAAGATCCGCATAGGAGGAAACCTGCTAGCAAAAAGTGGGGAGGAGTTCATGGCAGCTATGGAGTCCTACTGTGAGGAGCTTCGTCAATGGAGCAGCAGTGGAGGACGAGTATTTTCAATAGGTCAGAGTTCTTCCCGAGCTCCAGACCCAATGATGGAACAGCTAGCCGCTGAGCAAGCACAGATGAGGACCACGATGGGAAGCATGGCGAAGATGCTCGAACAGCTCACCATGGGGCCAACCACCAGGCAATCCGCCAAGAAAATCTCTACAAACGAAGCTTGCTGCTCTCAATGTGGGGATGCACACGACTATGAGGACTGCCCACAAGTAGCCGAGATGAGGCAAACCGAGGAGGCCAATGTAATAGGCCAGTTCAACAACAGGCAACCCTGGGTGCAGAATCAGCACCAAAATCTGAGGTATGGAAATCCTAACAATGCACTTAATTCACATCAATTGCAGCCTCAGAGGACGAATCAGGGGGGACCACCCGGTTTTTCAAGGCCTCAATATAATCAATTCCGGCCACAGCAACCTCAAGCTCAGCAACCATCTTTGAGCTCAAACAATGCAAACTAAAGAGATGGTGGATAAGCTGATGGCTTCTCAAGAACAGCAAACGGTAATCAACCAGAAACTAGAGAACGCCATGGTGGAGATGCAAGGAACAATGAGTCAGTTGACTCAATTCCTCATGCAGCAGAGACCTTCTGGATCATTGCCTTCCCAACCAGAAACCAATCCAAAAGAGCAGTTGAAGGCAGTGTCGGTCTCAGACGAAGACTGCGAGGATTCTGAAGCAGCAGCAGTTACCCTGAGAAGTGGGAGGAATTTAAAAGACCAAGTGGCAGGAAGCCGTACTGATGAAGAGACCGAGCCTCTTTCTAACACCGCCGGTGCACCATCAGGGCATCCCGCCCCTCCTGAGGTAGTTTCTGAGGAGACCCAGGCTCCTATTCCTTCTTCCTCTTTTCTACTGCTGTGTTAAAAATAAAAAGGGGAAAATATCTGCAAAGGAACTTCCATTTCCAAACCGACTCAAAGAGCGAGAGCTCGATGAACAATTTGGAAGATTTTTAGATGTTTTTAGAAAGCTGACTATTAATATCCCTCTTATTGATGCGATTAAGCAGATGCCGAATTATGCTAAATTTGTAAAGGATCTGATTTCGAATAAGAGGAAATATAAAGAGAAGGACACCATCCAGCTGACCGAAACTTGTTCAGCAGCTCTCCGACAGATGCTGCCTCCAAAGCGTGGTGATCCTGGTCAGCCCATCATCCCCTGTTCAATTGGAGACATGGATTGCGGATACGGTCTCTGCGATCTAGGAGCGAGCATCAACCTGATGCCATACACCATGTTTAAAAAGCTTCATGCAGGTGAGCTCGTTCCCATTCATTTCAGACTCCAGTTGGCTGATAGATCATCGATCACACCCAGAGGTATGGTTGAAAATGTAGTTGTTAGTGTGGGTAAGTTTTTCTTCCCCGCTGATTTTGTGATCCTTGACATGGATGAAGATGTTGAGGTACCTCTGATTCTAGGTAGACCTTCCTCAGAACTGCAAAGACTGTTATTGATGTTGACAAGGGGAAGATTACCTTGAAATTCCATGATGAAGAATTAAGCTTTGATATAAATAAGATGATGCGGAAAAACACTTCTTCTCAAGCTGTTTTCTCTGCTGATTTACTTGATAATTCTTATGATCTTGATGATGACTACACCTATAGGAGTACTGATTCTTTTATTCTTTTTAAGTTTTCTGATACTTTAGAACAGGTAATAAGTCGATCCATTGAGGATGACAAAGACAGTTTGAGATGGCCTCGGTCGTCCAGCAGCTGAATCACGGGAAATCATACTTTCGTTCCTCCTCTCCTCCTGTGGAAAAGTTGGAACGATCCATCCAAAGACCCATACCTTCAATAGAGAAGCCTCCTACCTTGGAACTTAAATCTCTCCCCTCCCATCTCAAATATGTTTTCTTGGCAGAGGGTAACACCCTGCCTGTTATTATCTCTGCATCTTTGTCTATTTTGCAGGAATCTAGACTTCTGGAGGTGCTAAAGAAACATAAGAGTGCCATGGGATGGACAGTTGCTGACATCAAGGGGATTAATCCAGGTTTCTGCACACACCGGATTCATATGGAAGAAAATTACAAGGCAGTGAGACAGCCTCAGAGAAGGTTGAATCCAAATCTAAAGGAGGTGGTCAAGGCCGAGGTACTAAAGCTTCTTGATGCAGGTATCTACCCTATTTCTGACAGCCAGTGGGTATCTCCAGTCCAGGTTGTTCCAAAGAAAGGGGGGATAGTTGCAGTGCCAAATGAGAAAGGTGAATTGGTACCCCAGAGGCAAACCACAGGTTGGAGGATGTGCATCGATTACCGGCGCTTAATGAGGCCACAAGGAAGGACCATTTCCCACTACCATTTATTGATCAAATGTTGGAGCGGTTAGCAGGGAAAGAGTTCTACTGCTTCCTTGATGGGTACAGCGGTTATTTCCAGATTCCCATTGCACCAGAAGATCAGGAGAAGACTACCTTCACCTGTCCTTATGGTACTTTTGCTTACAGGAGGATGCCCTTTGGTCTCTGCAATGCTCCAGCCACATTTCAGAGATGTATGATGGCTATTTTTAATGAATTTATTGAGAAAAGTATTGAAGTGTTCATGGACGACTTCTCTGTCTATGGACAAAGCTTTGATGTTTGTCTGGAGCAATTAGACCAGATTTTGGCTCGCTGTGAGGACACTAACCTTGTGCTGAATTGGGAGAAGTGCCACTTCATGGTACAAGAAGGAATTGTGCTTGGGCATAAGGTGTCAAAAGAAGGCCTCCAGGTGGACAAGGCCAAGATAGGTAATAGAAAAACTGCCCCCACCAAATTCAGTTAAAGATGTAAGATCTTTTCTTGGTCATGCAGGGTTTTACAGGAGGTTTATACAGGACTTTCAAAAATTGCTAAACCCCTGTCAGACTTGCTTCAGAAGGACATCAAATTTCAGTTTACAGAGGAGTGCTTGACAGCATTTCAGACTATCAAAGAGAAGCTCTGTTCAGCACCTATTGTGGTCCCACCGGATTGGTCTGAACCATTTGAGATCATGACGGATGCGAGTGACTATGCTGTTGGCGCCGCATTATGTCAGAAGAAAGATAATATGTTGAGGGTAATCATTTATGCTAGCAAGACCTTAATTGATGCACAGAAAAATTACACTACTACAGAGAAGGAGTTGCTAGCTGTGGTGTTTGCTCTAGACAAGTTCCGACCATATCTGCTTGGAAGTAAGGTAATAGTCCACACCGATCATTCAGCCCTCAAGTATCTTTTTCAGAAAAATGAATCGAAACCAAGACTTCTGAGGTGGATTCTACTTCTCCAAGAATTTAATCTAGAAGTTGTGGATAAAAAGGGGAAGCTGAATGGAGTTGCTGATCACTTATCTAGACTTAATGTCCCTGATGATGGAATCCCGATCAATGAATTCTTCCCTGATGAGACGGTATTTAAAATTGGAAAGGTAGATGAACCATGGTATGCTGATTTAGTTAATTATCTTGCTACTGGTTTAATTCCTCATGACTACAGCTACAATCAGAGAAAGAAATTCTTATCAGAAACCCGCCACTATATCTGGGAGGATCCATATCTGTTTAGGATCTGTGCTGATGGCTTGATGAGGCGATGTCTTCCAGATAAGGAGATCCAGAGTGTCATCGAATTCTGTCATGCTAAAGAGGCAGGTGGCCATCATGGTTATACAAGAACAGCTGCAAAAATATTGGAGTGTGGATTTTACTGGCCTACTCTTCATAAAGATGTCCACCATTTCTGCTCCCATTGTGATCCTTGTCAGAGGATGGGAAACATCTCCAGAAAGCATGAGATGCCTCAGAAAGGCATTCTTGAGGTAGAACTTTTCGATGTTTGGGGCATTGATTTCACAGGCCCTTTTCCTTCATCTCATGGAAACCAGTATATCCTAGTAGCTGTGGATTATGTCTCCAAATGGGTAGAAGCCATTCCATGCCACAATGCTGATTCCAAAACAGTGGTGAAATTCCTGAAGAAACACATATTCACCAGATTCGGGGTGCCTAGGGCAATTATCAGTGATGGTGGCTCCCACTTCTGCAACCGAGCATTCGACTCCTTAATGACTAAATATGGGGTGACTCACAAGGTGGCACTACCTTACCACCCCCAAACTAACGGTCTTGTAGAGGTGACTAATCGTGAGCTGAAATGGATCCTACAGAAGACGGTAAGTGCATCAAGGAAGGATTGGTCAATTAAATTAGATGATGCTTTGTGGGCATACCGGACTGCTTTCAAGACTCCTATAGGTATGTCTCCTTTTAAACTTGTGTATGGAAAAGCTTGCCACCTTCCAGTCGAATTAGAGCACAAAGCTTACTGGGCATTGAAAGCCCTGAATTTTGATATGCACACGGCTGGAGAGAAAAGGAAATTTCAACTATCTGAACTTGAGGAACTCAGAGAGCAAGCCTATGACAGTTCCCGAATTTACAAGGAGCGCACAAAGAGAATCCATGATCAGATGATTCATAAGAGAGAATTCAAAGTAGGAGATCTAGTGTTGCTCTATAATTCCAGGCTGCGCCTCTTTCCTGGTAAGTTGAAATCACATTGGGCAGGTCCATTCAAAGTTGTAGGGATCACTACTTATGGTGCTTATGAGCTAGAGAATAAGACTGGGGAAGTTTTCAAAGTAAATGGTGCTCGATTGAAGAAGTACCTAGGCGATACCTTTTCTCAGTCTCCAGCACCAGGTATATCCTTAATTGAAAGCTCCAATTCCATAAATTCTATCTCTTCTATCTGTATTGCAGCACCACCTCCCAAAGCATCCAAAAAGCCGCGCCAGCAATGGTACTTCAAACTGAAGAAAGCTATTGCTAGCTGCTATGGCGGCCCTTCTTGACCTTATCTGAAAAGTCTAGCCAGAGACTTTAACTCCGGGCAGCTCGGTGGGAGGCAACCCACCGGTTTGTATCTCTTCTTTGGTTTAGTTAATTTCCTCTTTTGTTCTTATTTAGCAGAGTGTTAATCACTATTGTGCAAACCGAAAGAGCCATGGCTCTTACTTTATAACTAATGGTTTTATCTGGTTCCACTTGAGTTCTTCTGGTTTTGCAGATTTAATCTTTCAGGTAATTCACTCCAATGCTAAACTGAACTCAAGTGTGAGGAAGAATCATGGCAATGTTCATCAAGGATCAGGGAGTCCTTAAACACTCATGCTATTTAAGTTCTGCATTTCGTGTGTTTTGTTCTTTGTGTGATTCTTTGTGGTAATATTTAATTTTTATGCATAAGGTGTTTTAGATTAGTGGTTTTTAATTAATTTTAATATAAAAAAAAGGGCGTTTTAACGTGTCCGGCTCAATTTAGCCGGACACAAATCCGGTCACATGAAACCCTAGCCAAGTCCGGATCCGGACTCAACCCGGACGAGACTGAAAACGCGCCCCGATTTTTTTTAATTAATCTCATTCTGTCGCTTTCTTCTTCACCGTCTCGACCTCGAACCAGAAACAAAATTCCTTCTCTTCCTCCATTTCAACCACCACTGCTCCCACTACCGCCGGCGCCGCGCAACCACGACCACCGGATTCCGACCACCACTGTGCCGCCGCGACGCCTAGACGAAAACCCAAACCTCCGTCTCCAGTTTCCCCCAGATTCAACCTATACCCTAAACGCACAGGTTTTTCAATTTTTTTAAGCGATTTCAATTCGAATGATGTCGGATACGAGTAGAATAGGTAGTATTTCATGAATTTGATTTCGATTTGTGTTGGGATGTGGCGACAACGAGAAATTCTGTGAAAATTCTGCGATTTTGGGGTTGAATTTGTGTGAAATTGGAATGTGTAGTTCGCGGCGTGATTTTTAGGGTTTATAAGCGCGTCCGGACTGCGTCCGGCTAAGGTGACCCGGACGTAGGTCCGGACAAGGGTAAACATTGCAAATTTTGTGTGTTTGTTTTTCTAGGAGATTGTTGCCCTGTTTCATGTTTTAGTGTGCTGTTTTAAAGCCTTGTTCTGTAAAGAAGCTTTGTGAAATGATATGTTCAAATAGGACATGTTACTCGATTAGGTTTCGAGTTTTGTTGGGACTGTTAGTTCTGTTTGCTTACTGCTTCTGTTTATCTGATAGATGTGAGGGAGGGTGAGACACCCATCACCCCTATTACTATCTATCATCTTCTTGTCTCTACCCTCCCTGAGGAGATCTTCACTGATATAGATGTGAGGGAGGGTGAGACACCCATCTCCCTTACGACCTTTAGGAGATGGGGCTTCATGCACCTTGACGACGGCAGCTGGGTGAAGGGCAGCTCGGGCCTAGGATCTACGGGTACATCTGCGAGCTCCAGCTCCACACCTGCCACTGCTACCACGGCGCCCCCCACAGTCCCTGTGATGAGTGTTCCCCCAGAGATACAGACCATGATGGACTCCATTCTCCAGCAGCAGAGGATGGAGCAGAGATTCGGGGGTATGGAGCAGCAGTTCGGTTCTGTACAGCAGCAGGTTGGGGAGGTCCAGCAGCGCCAGGTGCGCATGGAGGGACATATAGATGAGATCCGCCAGACACAGGGCACCCTCCAGGCAGAGCAGATCTCCATCGCTGAGCGTTTAGAGCGCAGTGATGCTTTACACAGAGAGGCTGCTAGGTACATGGCAGATGCATCCACTCAGCAGGCCCAGAACTACCAGCTCATGCAGATGCTCGTTGCCCAGTTGGGAGCGAGACCGCCACAGCCACCACCCACCACCACCGCCTCAGTGACAGCCACTCTATTTTTACTTCTTTTCTTTTGTTGATTTTTTTCTGTACGTTTCTTTTTCTTTGCCTTTTTTACTTTGGTTTGTTAAGCCTAACGGAAATATGGGACTGCAGGTGAAGTGGTATTAGATATATTCAGCAGTATTTTAAATTCTAAATTGCTAAAATTCTTGTTTCTCTGAGCAGTGCAGCGTTCTAAAATGATTACTTTACATGTCATCTCTACTGCGAAACAACCGGCTATAAGTACGGGAAATGGAACCACACTACTTGCGAATGTCTGCTAAGCTTAAACTATGGGGAGTATTCTTTCTCTAAATATAACTCATTCGATTCCAATATTCTCTAGTTCGAGTTAATGCACCTTATTCTGTGGTTGTACTTACCAGTGAAAATTTAGCAACTTTTAATCTGCAAACAACGCATACTGTCTGTGACTCATGAGGAATCTCTCGACCCCTGCCAAACTTCAAGTGTGAGGAAGAACATCTTCCTCAATCCATAACACCAGGGGAGTCTCAGTTCCACCTTTAACTTATTTGATGTTCCACCTTTGTTGCGTTGAGGGTTAATTATTGCATATGCATCTATTATGAGTATAGCATGTTTTGAAAGCTCTTTTCTCTGTTTTTCATCTTTGACCAATGAGGACATTGCTCATCTTAAGTGTGAGGAAGGAGAGACCTTTCCCTGAAAACATGCTAATTGTGCTTTAATGCCACACTTGCTTTTTGCTTCTCTAATGCCTGTGCACAACGAGTGTTGTTAAACCAAAGTGAAAACCGTAGGAATCTTTTTGTTTGATGAGGTTTGTATAAAAATAGTTTTATTTAAAAATACTCTCTTTCACTAAAAATCTGGTAGATTGGCTAATTGTGGAAACCAGATTATTTTAGCTTGGGATTTTGGAAATGAAGTGAATGTTTGGAATGAAAAGGGTAAGGCAAGGTACTCCACTGATCAAAATTTTTTTCCTAACAATAGCAGGCCTCGTCTATCCGGTTATTAAGTCTTAAGGGTGCCTTATCACCTATCTACCTAAGGTCTCGTGATCTGGGATAGTTGGCCCAACACCGTTACATGGATAGAGAGAAAAGTCTGGGTTACGGAATAAACTCTGCAATTCACAATATTTCGTTTGTTTTGTATATAATTCTTGGAAGAAGAATATTTTTGCATGTGAAAGAAAAGAATTCATTACAGTTTAATTTTTGTTTTTGATCATGAGTACGTGGTGTTGAAAGGTATTGCGGAATAAGGCATTACTTCACACCTCTTGTCATCCAAAGGTTAGAGAAATGAAAATGGTGGAAAGTCCCAAGCTAAGTTAACTTGTTTTCTACAATCTAGTTTCTCTATGCTTTTACAAAAATTGTTCCTGCTTCACTGTTTGTGAAAACCTACCTCAGAGAGCGAGATTATTCTTTCATTTATCACTTGGTTTGATTTCGCCCAGCACTTGTTTAAAATTTGAGATTATTTGAAGGTTTTAGAGATATTCTTATTCCTATTTTGCTTGAGGACAAGCAAAAGCTTAAGTGTGAGGAAGTTGATAAGTGTGAAACATATAGCTTTTTAGGGTTTAAATACCTTATAATTTGTAACAATTCAGGCAATGTTTCCCACTTATTATGTGTTTTTCCTAAAATTGATGCTTTGATAAGAATTGATGTATTATATGTTAAATGCAGGAAAAACCCAGGAAATAAAGATTATACATCATAAGGATTACAACACAACAAACGGGGAACAAATCAGGAGAAGAGACAAAAATTGGTCTTGTCCGGATCAGTTTGGCCGGACACAAAGCCGGACATCTCTTGTCCGGATCTGATTGGGCCGGACGCAAGCCGGACATGACTAAAATTCCAGATTCGAGAGTTCGCGTTTTAGATCTAGAATTCTGTGTCACGTCCGGATCCGGACACAATCCGGACACGATCCGGACGTCACACAGAATTGAAAAATAAAAATCCACGCACCGATAATTAGCCTTTCGGCTAATTATCGAACAGACAGGCGGCGAATAAACGGGAGCGGCGCATTAATGAAGAAGACTCCAAGCTCAACCAAATTTTCTCACCAACTATACCAAACTCCCACTCATTTGTGTTTCCCTTCTAACCCTATATAAACCCCCCTTCTACCTTCATTCCAACTCGCACCTGACTTCACAGTCCTTCCCCTCTCTAACTTCCTCACTCACCTTACGCTCCATCTCCATTCATTCCTCTATCTCCTCCATATCTCAGCCCAGTTTTATCATCAACCTCGCTCAAAATCCCCCGTAACCATTCGCTTTCACCACGCCAACACCCCGCATCCATTCACCAGATTTAGCCGTGTCCGACCCTTGTCCGGACCCGGACAAGCTCCTTCCACCCACGTCCGGATCACGTCCGACCCAGACAGATCCGGACATCTCACGTCCGACCTCTGTCCGACCCTAGTCAGCCGGACACCTCACAAAAATCACCAAAACTTCCACTTTCGCCCCATTTCACCCAATCCACTCCATTATCACCGAGATCAACCTTCAAGCTAGCACGGAGCAAGGACAAAGGACGGAGCGAGCAAGAAGATCTTCGTAACAGATGATTTCTTCTAACTCTCTCTTATTTATGATTATGACTGCTATGTCTAGTTAAAAGGATTTACTCTAGGGGAAGGGATGTTGTAATTAGTTGAACTCTGCATTATTTTGCTGCTTGTTGAGACAATTTGGATTGTTCAGGTTAATGCTTTTAAGTGCTTTTAATAAACGTTGCTAAGTTATTATAAGCCCTCGAATCATGTTATGATCAGATAAGGTGATTAGCATTGACGGTCCTATTAACCTGTTACCTGTGATAATTGCAATCGGATAGATTACTTTAGTCACTAGGAGCTTTAGTCCGGATTGAACCAACCAGACTAGTAATTCTGTGCATTAAAAGCCATCTAGATATACTTGCTAGGTCTAGACTAGAACTACATGCCCTGTCTAGATGAGCTATCTGGAATTATGACTTAATACAGAATAGATAATTGAGAATTACAAGCCGATCCAAGTCTCCACTTAAGCAGTAGAATATGCAGAACCTAGCTAGTGAAACAACTCCCTGAACCTAGAGTACCGTTCACACTCCCAAGACTATCACTTTATTTTATCTGCTATTTACTTTCTTGTTATTTATTTGCAACCCAAAACCAAAACAAAAAACCCCCTTTCGAGTTAACCAATACCTAAGGCTAGACTTACTCATCGAGTCCCGTGGATTGACACCCCGGTCGCTTCTTTAATTACTATACTATTTCGACCGGATTTTTGCAACCTGACGATTTATTAAACTATTGAATTCTAGGATTTCTAGGCTTTTAATACACAAAATAAATCGTTTGCAGCATACTCGATCTCCTGTTCCAGTGTTCCCTTGCTAATTTATGTTGTATGACTGATAGGGCCGATTCTGGTTTTGACCCGATCGACTTGATCATTCTTTTCTGATCGATCTCGCATGAATTTCCTAAAGTTTTTGACCAGCATGGCCATTTCCTCAAAGGTATTTGCAGAACCTTCCTCGATAATACCGTCGATCAGTGTGTCACGTAGTTGTTGTATTAGTTCGTGATTGGAAGGAGTAGTCTCGTAGTGGAACAACACATGCTGGTGAGCTGATATCTGGCTAGGTGTAGTCTTTACCTGCAGAGCTTGATTCACATTAGGATAGGAGCTTGTGTGATTTGAGTGAGAAGAATTACCTATGTTTTTAACATTCATTTTGTATTTGTTGATGGACTGAAGATAGGACCCTAGATTGGTCAAAGTCCATTTTCTAAGCTTTTGGAAGCTTTTGTAGAGATAACACTCTCCATCCATTCTTCACCCAGGCTGTCAAGAAATTTGTTGTTGATATTTTCGTTTGACTCTCCGATCTGCAGCTCTTCCATGGTAGCAGTGAGTTCAGTGAATCGTGCAAGCATGTCGCTGAGAGATTCTCCAGGCCTTCCTACGAAGTTCTCGTAGTCCCTCTTCAGCTCTTGTATCTTTGATTTTCGAAGCTCGGTGTTGCCTTCGTGAACGGCTCGAAGGTGGTCCCAAATATCTTTTGCCACCTTGATGTGATACACTCTTCTTTTCGGGTGGAGAGAGACTTGTGTAGATTACTCGTATGGCTTGGGCATTTAGCCCAACACATCTACGCTCTTCAGCCGTATAAGAGCTTGGATCCTTCCCTTCAGGCACTGGAAAGTTTCCTTTAGTCACTACTGTCCAGAGTTGTTGATTGAGTGACTGGAGGTGTGACTCTATCTCATTCTTCCACGTGTTATAGTTTGTGGAGGTTAGGTTTGGATTCTCCATCTACATCCTGTTGTTATTGTTGGAGTTTGAGATTTCCACCATTTTAAGAGATTTGTCAGCCAACGCAAGCTCTGATACCACTTGATAGGATCGGGGTGCTGACCGAGTAGGTCTGAGGTGTTAATCTCAGACCAACCCTGCTTCGAGAACAAGAATTTGTAGGAGATAATAACGCGGAAGCTTTGTTTAAAATTGACAAGATAGGATTCTGCTTGTATTGAAATTCAATGTGAATTACAACCTAGCTTCCTATCTTGGTATTCGACAGAAGTATTCTGTCTCATCCAACACTCGCTCTACTCTCGGCTTTGATCAATGCGTAACAAGGAGTAAAAGGGAGTGTTCTATGTGTGCTCTAGGTAATAAATACCTAAGCTGATTGACTAAGTCTCACTAAGATCTCTCAAATGCTTTCTCTCTCAAACAATCTTTTTTTCTCTCTCTAATGCATAGTCTTGGATGCGTGCATAATGTCATTACAAGTGTAAGTTTATAACAACTTAAAAGCGCCTAGAATATCGGAAGTGAAGTCATGGAGCAATGACTTGAATCTGGTGCGCAAGTATCGGAGGCACTAGCTACTCCAAGATCTCCAAGGAGTATGACGCGCATGTCATCCACGTCTCCGTGAAAGTCGGAGTCAACCGATTTTTCAATGTAAGTTTGCGCCATCAGAATTAGATGTCCAAGTGTGGGTGCAGAGCTACTCGAGCTGAAAAGACCTTGAGGGCTAGTAGTTCTGCAGCGCAACTTTGAATGAGAAGGCAATCATATGCAAAACCAAGTCTTCAACGGATCTTAACATAATCCAATGTCTACTAATTAAAAAAAAAAAAACAATTTCCATTTGACAAGTTCTGACCGCTCACAAATGGTAGTCATAATAAACACAACAAATCAAGTAGGTTGTAAAGGGAAAAGATCTGATAAATATATTGCAGGCCGCAAAACGATTATATTGGGTAGGTGGTAAAGGACAATTAATCGTGGTGATCTTTTGATCAATGATTGATCCATACGGATCGATGAAAGGACACGCAAGCAAGGGGGACCAAAGGCTATATATATATATATATGATACCTACCCTATCGATCTATAGTCTAAAGTACTTCTATACATGTAGATGCACGAGCAAAAGAATGGCTCTAATGTTAAGCCAGAAGAAATTCCAAACCATGGTATAAAGTGGAACTTGCAGAAAGAAACAAGGAAAACCAAGTTCCAACCTGCAGCAAACCAAATCAGCCAGGCTGGCCACGAATCTACTGGTACACTTTCTAATGTTCCTGGTCTTTTCCTCTTGCCAGTTCCTGTCACTTAAAAGTTGAAAGAGTGGAGGAGAAATGAGAAGACATGCGCGCAGCTGGCCGAGGCAGGTGACAAAATTATACATGCAAAGTCGACCACTTTATGAAGTATCATCTTGTACATCTCCCCACTTTTTTACTTTGTATGCTTGTACTTAAATCTCCATTTATTTAAGCGATGTACTGAAAGCTTGACCGTACGAAGGCATCTCACAAGAGGACAAAATTGAAAAGACAGGTATTAATTCCATCATAACAAAGTTTCTTTTTCCCATTGTCCAGGCCTAATTTGGCAAACTATATATTTAGTACTCTAGTAGAGAATAATTTCTGTATACTATTAGCTTGCATGGGTCATATGATGGTAATAACCCGGCGGTCATATTCCAAGAACTGAAAGAGTAAACTAGGCTCTAGTAATCTATAAATGTACATCGTTAACTCGTTTGTTTTTTGTTGATATATGGTGGGTGTATGCTGAAAGACGATGGGGACATTAACCTAACTTGTTTTTATATCTTTTTGATTCGGTAGATCCTTCATTTACTTGGTAGATCCAAACTGCTGTAACAAAACGTAAAATTGAGAATCGAGGAACATAAAGAATGAATCGACATAGAGATAACGTGGTTCACTAACGATGTGTCTAACCACATAGAGAAATCAGACAGTTTTATATTATTATGACAGAGAGAGGTAGGTTACATATTACAGATTGTGAGGCTAACAAAATATAAGACAACAAAGGAGTGTATATGAAACTCCTCTGCTTAAACTAAAAGCCCTAAAAAAAGACCTAACTTAACCTAATCGGGCCGAACCCCAAAACAGAAACTGAGGGTTTAAATAACAAAATCAAGTTATATTCAACAAGTCTCTACCTTGATTTGAATTTTCTCATAGATAACAAGTGTATCATACATAATAAGCATTGCGAGATATATCCAGATTATCGCCAAAGTGGCAACAGATTCAAGGCATATTCGACCAATCTTCACGTTGACTTGGATTCTCTAACACAGACAACAGATATACCGATGCAATAAGCATTGACAGATGTACCAAATGCAATAAGCATTGTCAGATGTACCAGATGCAGTAAGCATTGTCAGATGTACCAGATGCAATAAGCATTGCCAGATGTGCCAAATTCAATAAGCATTGCTAGATGTACCATATGCAATTAGTATTGTTAGATGTACCAGATCAACAAGTTAGAACATCAGCAAGTCCGAGCAATGTTGGAACATGCCATGCAGAATCTTAGATGATGCAACAACAGCATAACCTGTTACAGTAGAACCATGTAGAATATACATAGTACCACGCTTCACACCTCTTAAAACCATTGTAGAACCCTTGAAGACATCTTGAACTTCACCTTTACCATTAAAACTGAAACCCTTGCTGTCAAGCCAACTCAAGGATCAAAATCTTCATCGTCAATGGAACATGCCTAACTTTGTTCATGGTGTGAATAGAACCATCATGCATCCTTGACCTGATTTTGCCAATTCCAACAGATTTACAGACAACATCGTTCCCATTGTAACATTGCCTCCATTTATCTACTCATACGTTAAGAACCACTCCTTGTTTGAAGAAATATGGTAAGACACCCCAGAGTAAGAACCCACACATATTTATAATGTGATTGATCATTGGCGACTAAGACCAAATCTTCTTCAGAATCAGTGTCAACTTCTTCCCCCGCGGCAAAACCTTCTGCTACTTCCTTCTCTTGGGACATTCTTTTTCAATGCCCTTTTCCTTACAGTAGTTACAAATATTAATTTTGCCTTGTTCCTTACCTCCTGTAACCGCCAGTTCAGATGCCTAAATTTTGTACTCGAACCAAGCACTTTATGACGGATCTCCCTAGAATGAATCCCAGATCTTACTTTTTAGAGACATACTATCTTTCTCAACAATGAAGAATTCCATGAATTCTCATACAAAAAGGGCAAAGACACTAACAAAATTAAGGCAGCATCCTCATCTTCTAACTTGACATCAATATTACGAAGATCCAACAAAATCGTATTCAACTGATCCAGATGATCCCTCAAAGATGTACCTTCCTTCATTATTAGGCTTAACAGACGTTGCTTTAGGAGCAACTTATTGGTTAAAGACTTTGTCATGTATAAAATTTCAAGCTTCAACCACAAACCAGTGGCAGTCTCCTCATAGCAACCTCGGTGATGATGTCATCGGCCAGGCACAACAAAATTGTTGAGTGAACCTTCTCCTCCTGACTACTACCCGATGTGTCACCATCCGCTATAACCACCTTTGATTTTTGAAGCCAGTGGCGCGCATAAACCCTGTTGTTTTAGCAAAGCTCGCATTTTTATTTACCATAGACCAAAACTCTTTTGCCCAGTGAATTTGTCGATCTTTCTATTCAAAGCAAACATCTTCAAACTTGAAATTGCAAATCCAAATAACCAAAGCTCGAATACTAGTTTGTTGTAACAAAATGCAGTCGAATAATAGAATGAATCATGACAAAGATTTAATGTGGTTCACTAACAATGTGTCTAATCCATGGACAGAAAAGAGACATTTTTATCTTATTACGACAGAGAGAGAGAGAGGCAGATTACAGATTGTGAGGCTAACATAACAGGAGATAACATCAAAAGAGTTTATATGAAACTCTTGTGCCTAACCTAAAAACCCTTAAAAAGGTCTAACTTAACCTAATTGGACATAAGCCCAAAACATAAACCAAGGGCTCATATAACAAATTTAAGTCATATTCAACACAAATCAAGCACATATAGACATCCAAACCGTGCGAGAGAACCTGAAAAAAAATAAAGGATCCTTTTGTCTCCATCTTTTTAGCAAGAAAAATTCCCTAGGCTTGAAGACAATCAAATGGTTTTGAGAAGACCTTTGAGGGAGATCCTCAAAAAGGATTTAGCTTTGAAGGTAACTCAAAATTTCGAACAAAATGGGTGCTTTGGGAGGGAAAGAAGGTGAGGGCGATGTCTTGATAAAGTCAGTCAAATTAGAGGTGGGGGATCAAGGCTTGACTTGATAAAAGAAGAGGCCTTAGATGGCATGTCACATTTTTTTTATCCATCAGCCGCAACAGTGCAAAATATATTTCAATAGCCATGGTCATCACCCTTGACTCAAGCTATCGAGCTGGTGGAATTTTTAAAGTGGACACTATGGATCGATCTAGTCTTGAGTCTTTTAGAATTATGAGAGATGGCCCATATAGTTTTCAACAAGAATCAAAGGTTCTACTGGTGGACAACGTAATGCCTAAGCCCCTTATATTTATAGGTGGTACACATAGTGTTTGAGGCTATAAAAGTAGTCAATTTGAGGTTAGGCTTCCCTAGCCATAAAAAGGTACAATAGATCTTGTTTATCCCCTTAATAACATTTTTTTGGATCTTAATGCATGAGTATCTAAACCCAATACATCCATAAATAATTTCCTAGACATGGTTGAGGCCACCTACATAGATTGCAAGACTTGAGGTATGACTCTAGCTTGGATATGGTGTAGTAAAAGAGGAACAAATTCCATGATGAGAAGAGAAGAAGAGTGAAAGAAAGGACCATTTTTAAGGCCCGACTGTAGTAAGAGAGTTTAAATCAACTTTGTTGCACACTTGAAGTCTAGTGGGACCCAAAAATATCATGGAAAATAGAAGGTGGGAGACAATACTATTACAAGACTTGAGGTTAAGATAACTGTTAGAAGGATTTCAAGGGAAAGTCATAGACTTGCTCTCACAGTGAGAAGTTGGACCATAGATCCTTTGAGTGCTTTAAGAATCCGAATGTTGTGCTAACGAGAAGAGCAAGGAAATATTACAAATGGTGGAAACCGCTCTTCTTCTATGCAAGTGTGCTAGAGCATCCTCAACAAGTGGTTAATGAAGCAACAACAAGTACCGTAACCTTAGAAGCATCAAATGAACTTAGTGAATGTTTCTAGATATTAATATGTTATTACTTTAATAGTTTTTTTATCATCCAACTATAAAGGAAAAAACATACAACCTAGAAACAAAGAGGTAAGGGAGAAGAAAAAAAACTAATATAGATACTATTATGGAGTACTAAATGTCCCTTAAACATTATGGACACAATTGTAACCATTAAGTTAGAGGAAATATTAATGGAGGGTCCATATTGCATCTTCTAATACTTTTGTGAATTTATCAGATAAAAATTGATCTGGTACTTTTTTGTGTGGGATTATCTAGTGGTAGTGGCAGTCTTATTCCTCTACACACATTTGAGTTACCTCGTTTCTTCACTACTGCATACTTCTGTATGGCAATTCTTGAGGCTAACGTCTGAGACTGCTCTTCATTGGCAACCTCCAATGAAACACGGTGGTGACCGTTTCGATCTTCAACACCAGTACATACCGGTTTTGCACCTCTCTCCATTCTCAATAGAAACCCTAACTGACAAACAAGGAACATACATTCGCTCCACATCTACTCATTATCTCCTTGTGAATGCACCTCCATAGAGATTGATCGAAGGAAGTGCTACTATTCTAACCCGAAATTGAAGACAATAAACAGTTCATTCAGGATATGGTATTATGCTCTAACTTAATTAATTTACTCAAACTCATCTTTTTATCTTTGTCAATTATAACAATTCAGGATTTTGATTTCTTCTGTCTCACCTTATGAAGCCAACGATTTGCATTATAGTCTGCGCCTCTATTCATTGTCTTCTTGTTTATGCGCCTATGATCATTCTCCTCTATTCATTCTCCTCTTATTCATTTTCCTCTTGCATTATCGTCTATGCCTCTTGTTCATGTGCCTCTATTCATTATCGTTTATGCCTCTGTTCATTCTCCTCTTGCATTATTTTAAGAATATGTCTACTATAGGATTGTGTCAATCGGTGCTCAAGATGAAAGCCTAAAGGAAAAAACAGTGAGTATCTGGTGTGATTTTATTATGTTTTTTGGTTGAGCATTTTATGGCTGGTATCATCTACTGCATATGGCTAGTACTACTTACTGCATATGGCTAGTACTATTTACTGCATATGGCTAGTCCTACTTACTGTATATGGTTGGTACCTGCCATGTGTTATAATGTTTTATTTTGTTTGTTGGTTGAGCATTATGCGATTTATTTTGTTTTTATTATGTTTTTTGGTTGAGCATTGTGTGGCTAGTACTACTTACTACATATGGCTGGTATTATCTACTACATATGGCTGGTACTATCTACTGCATATGGCTGGTACTACTTACTGCATATGGTTAGTACTACTTAATGCATATGGCTGACATTACTTACTGCATATGGTTGATACTACTTACTGCATATGGCTTGGTACTACTTACTACTTCTGGATGGTAGTACTCATCTTCTCCTGATCGGGGACAATAACAATAGAAGATGTTGATTCATTCTATCACACCTTGTGTTATGCCTCTTATTCATTCTCTTCTTGTGTATGCGCCTCTTTAGAGATAAAATCTCAAAAACTATTGCTTATTCGACCGCAGATTGAAGACGGGGCTGAAAATAGTTCACTTGCTAGAAAAGAATACCAATGTGTTTAAGATTTGAATTGTTACCAACATTGTGTCCGGTATATAAATACACAAGTACATTGTGAACAGGTGCTAGATGTTTCATTCAGAATACAAATGTGTTGAAGAAGAAAAATGTTAACAACCATGTATCTGGTTTAAACAAAGGTACATGGTGAAAAATGTATTAGGTGCTTCGTTCATCCAATTGTGGTAATTTCATGTCTCATGTGTAAAAACTAGTGTTACAATAATCTGATAGCGTTGTACATACAAATGAGTTAGTACCAAATTTACCTTGACAAAGCACCACGCTTAGATACACGATATACCATCAAATAATGTATGGCTTGTTTATTCCCCATTCACAATACTCAAATAGGAACAAAAAATGTACAAATTTGATTAATAAATGCCATATCATATGGTGTATTACATTTCATTTGATAGAAAAGAATACCATTGTGTTAAAGAATGAAATTACAATATTGTGTTTGGTTTATACACAAGTACACAATGCACTTGTGCTAGGTGTTTTGTTTAAAAATTTATGGTGTTTGACTATGTTGATACCGGTATTTTATACTTTTGTTTTAGAAAAGGATACAATGAGGAGAAAAGTAAAAAAAAACTCACAATAACTAAAGTAAATTCTAAAAGGATAATTCTTGAAATAAATTATGTAATTAATAAATATTAATTGTAAAATGGGATGGAATTAGTAAGAATTTCTCATAGATATTGAGGGAGAAAAGTAATAAAATATAATAACCATTCGTAAAGAGGCGGAGACAAGGGGGACGGGTGGGTATTTAGTTTTTTTGTTATAGTTTATTTATGTTATTAGATACTTGTTCACCCCATAACATTTTATAAAATATCACTTTGATATCACCAAATTCTATTTGTTATCAATTTTCTTTATATTAATATGTAATATTTGTTCTAGAAATATATTGTAAAATATATTGTTAGTCTATAGTAGATAAAAAACTTTTAATATTTTTATTTTAGCAACATAGTCTAAAGTAAACCTAATTATTATGTGAGTCTTAGTAATCATGTACCATACTATTCATAATACAGGTGTTTTAATTAGTTTTTTATTACAGATTTTGCAAATTAAAATAATATTAGAATTACTCAAAATAAACTACTAGCTAGTTTGGAACTATTGTTGTTCTATAGAAGAAGTTTTTAGAAAAAAAAACTACTAGCTAGTTTGGAACTATTTGTAACGCCCCTATTTATCATAAATGCAGCGGAAATAAAATACTAAGGCGATTACAGATCATCGGGTTTCCAAACACCGTCACCAAACCTCACCAATTACAACTTATGATATTACAAATGCTACGGTCTGAACTCGAGAAAACATAACATAAAAGTATTAATAACAAAATACAATAGCTCTCCAAAATTCCTAATTCCCATCCCATACACTCACTCTCTTCGTGGCCACCTGTATAACAATTCGTACCTGCAAGATGAAACCAAGCAGCCCACCCCGGGAGGGGTGAGTCAGTTCCCTGGAATGGAACTGGTACAACTCTCCAAAACAAAGTTTAAACACATAACTCTTAAAAATAAACAATAAGATGAAGCCAAACACTTAGAACAAAAGCAGAGAACAAGGCACATCCAAACCACCAAGTCAAAGGTAACGAGTCAAGGATAAGGATAAGTGACAAGTAAGTAAAGTGAGCCAACATAAAAGAAACCACGCCAGAAGTTAGTGAACATCCATTGCTTAAGTTAGATTCAGTTCCAATTAGGATTAGAAAGACCCAAGTAGTCACCAGGACTGGGAATGAAAGAAGATATCCAAGAACCATAACTCAAGAGTGGAATATACCCAATTGGGAGAGATGGCCCCCACCGCCAGTCAGTTGTCACAAGGACGAGGTAAACAGACCTCCGCTGTCAGTTGTCCATATGGACGAGGTATAGCAGACCTCCGCTGCCACCGACCCCTCATCAGGTGAAAAGTGAGTGCACCACTTAATAGAAAGAATCCATACCCAATATATACCAAGATTGACATTTTCCCATATTCCCACCAGATTATTGACTGCACGAGTGCAATACCAAAACACTCAGTCTACAGAGTGCAGAGGCGTAAACCCTTAGCAGTTAATATCTAATGAGACAACCAGAAAGGAGGAACCAATAATCATGAAAGTTGTACATTCAAGGCTCAGTCAGTCACAACAGGCTGAGTTAGTCACACAAACAATTTCCTTTCAAGATTCATTCAAACTCATTTAGCGTTTCTCCAAAACATTCCATAAAATTCGTCACCAAAAGCATCTGAGTACGAGAAATCGTACCTGGTATATGTAGAAGCAGTAACCAAACTTGAAAATGCGAACTACTTCCACTAATCACCGGAATTGCATTAACGGGGTGAATCCAAATCGGGAATTCTGGAAATCGGTATTTTATGTGCGGTTCAGGTATGCCTCTTCTCGAATCAACTCGCACCAACTGAGAGAGATTTGATTCATGGAACCTATCACAATCCAAACTAGTTGGTTTCGGGATGAACTGGGCAGAATTACCACCGTGATCGAGTAGGCAACTTTAGACAGATTTATCTCCCAAACCAGTGCGAATCAGCCCGATCTCAGGAAAAACCGGAATTCTGGGTTACGAACTCGCGAGGAGGCAACTTTGGATCAACTTTCCGATCATTGTAGAAGGAGTTAGATGGTGTGTGAGTAATGGTTGGAAAGAGAGGAAAGATAGGAGAATCGAATGAAACAAACGACATACCAAATGGTGGAGTAGGGAAAAAGATATAGGTGTCTAAAGATCGCCCCATGACATGCCAAAACCGCTGGAAAATCAACCGATTGAGTAACTCGGTGTTGACTGGGCGCGACACGTGTCCCTAGCCCTGGACACGTCAGCAACCTCCAAAATTTTGGCTCTAAACTTCAATTTATCATAACTTTGGCTAGGATGATCCGTTTTTAACGTTCTTTTTATCGATCTTCTTGGTTTTCCATAACCTTTTTATTGGTATAGTTTTCATGGCCTGATTTGACCATTCTCAAAAAGTCAATCCTAGCAAGGCTTTTGAAGCTTCAAGGTTTCTATGATTTTATTTTGACTTTTAAGCCTTAAATCAATGTTCAAAGTATTTCTAAAATCTTTATAATATAATTGGAGTGTCTTGAAATTTTCCCAAGATTTATTGACTTATAAATCTCACTATTAAATTCATCATACCATATAATAAATTAATATTTAATAGTATCATTTAGGGTTTACTAAAAGAAATCCCCTAAATTAATTTAAATTAATTTATGGGGTATTTCACTATTGTTCTATATTATTGACATTAACTTATAATTTTGTATACTTGTTTTTAATGAAAAATGAAAAAGATAAAACAAACTTTTTAATTTATTAATTTATATATTTCAATTTTAATGGTCAAACTAATACTATATCAATTTTTAAAATATGATTATATATATTGAAATTTATATTAATTTTAAAATTAATTTTTTTAAAATATTAATTAATATTATTAAAAAATCACCCCTTCGAAATTTTTTTATCTCCTCCGTGCATACGTATGTAAGTTTTACTTTTGAAATTAAAACTAATTGGAAGTTACAATAAAATAGACATAACTACCCCTCATTATTTACTAAAAAACTATATAAAATTTGAAAAAAAAACCATGAGGATGGTGAGAACCATTTAGAGACTTGTATCAATTTTTATTTTATTGTTTTTAAAAAACAAAACTCTCTTATGTTGTTATGTGTGTCAATTTGAAACGTGGTAGAACTGTTCTTTAGTGAACTGGATTGAAGGTTGAATATAAAAGTTAAAATATATGTCTTGAAAATTAATTGGTATCTTCTATAAATTGACTTTCAAATTTGTATTAATGCATGGTTTAAGTTTAGTTATCACTCCAAATGAAAGATAATTAAAATAAAATAAATAAAATTGTGAACATGTTTAACCTTGTTTACTTAAACATGGTAACTAAAAATGTACACCGAAATTAACTTAGTTATCTTAATATTTGAAATATATTTACCTTTTTTTTCATGTAATGATGTTTTATGTCAAAATGTAAAAGATATAATATTAACTATTGTATTATTTTTATTGGAAATAAAAGTAAAATCGTTTAAGAATAAAGATGAAATATACAAGTGGAAACTAAAAAAATATAAAATCTAAATGTTTTATATTTTGAAAAGAAAAAAAACAGCAACTATTCCTCTAATTAATAAGTTGATGGACGAGACGAAACCAAGTAAAATCATCACGGGACAAAGGGAAAGAAACTTCATGAGCACAATCTATGCAGCGAAGCAGGATTTCAACATACCATAAAATGTTTCCATTGAATAACTACAATTATTTCATTCGTTCGCCAAAGAATATACAGAACCCATTACCACGCTAATTAGTCGGTACGTTAGCACGTTCTCTAATTCATGACATATAAATATATAATACTAAGAAATGAAAAAGGATCGATGACCTATTTTAATCAAATTAAGCTAGAAAGAACCAAATTAAGGGTGGATTGGGGGAATCAGTGGGCTGTCATGCATTCTGGTTGTAAACAGCCATCGTCTGGGACTCACTCAACCTAGCTTCATGGAACCTCGCGATGAAGGCGGAGGCCTTCCTGTCAATCCCTTGCTCAGCTACCCAATACCCTCTGTCGTAATCGCTCGGATAAACTCTCCTCACTCTCGTCTGTGGTGGCTCCTCCCATACCGGCTCGTTGCTATAGTTCTTTGCCTTCTGTCGGACGGTGTTTACTGTAGCAGCCACCGCTCTTCCCTTGAAGATGGAGAAGAATGAGAAGGAGCTCTTCTTATTCTGCCTTCTTGTCCCGCCCATATTGTAGTTTTTTTTTTTTTTCTGCGGAAGAGAATGGCAGAGAGATTGGAAGGAATGGTTATCCTACATGGAAGACAGGAAACAGAGTGTTCTTGTTTTTTAAGCAGACGCAGTGATGGGCGTGTGGGTGAGTGCGGTGAGAGTGGTGCACTGCAGGGGTAGCCGTGAGCTTCCCACTTGTATTATAGCACATGGGAAGATGGATGTTTTTTTAGTACAGAGGTAGATTAAGGTTAGTGGGTTATTGCTGGAGAAGAATCTAGAAACGCAGGCCGCCGTTGGATTAGCTGTGTCCGATTAAGAAGGATTAATACAAATACCGTGTGTTGATGTAGGTTTCCTTTTTAAAGGTGATTATTGAGTAGTTTAAAGGTTATTCTTCTAATATATATATTTAATGTCTACATGAAGGGAAACTAGTATTATTTTAGCTTAGTTTATTATGGTAAATATTATGCTAAAACGTGTGGAACAGTACCATCGTATTTAAGTTCTAAGATTATTCGGGTTAATGTAACTAGTATAAAAAAATGTTTATTTTGATGCCCCTATTTCATGAATTATATAAAGGACCGTCCAAATAGACCATAACATTTTCTTTTTTGAAAAAAAAATCTATTTGGAGGTTCCTAATAACAACAGCCAAAATAGGTTAATTTTTTCTGAAAAACCCCAGATATTCAGTGGCGGATCTAGACTTTAAAATCTGTGGGGGCCAGTTGTGGACCCAAAATTTTATTTATGGAGATAAATTTTTTTTTGACACTATCACACTTTACATATTATGTTATTTTATATTTTCAAAAATTTATAAGGTTATTGAACTAATTTTCAAAAATTCGAGGGATTGGAGCCCATCCGCCTCTAGTGGGGCACTTTTTATCGAATAACAATCTGTCAAACAAAATATTAAAATTAAATTGAAAAACAATATTTAATATTTATATTACAATTATTTTATATGAGTGTTCTATCATTTAAAAATGATACATAATAATATTATTGTTAATGGGCTAATATATATTTGATTCTACATAAGTGTTTAGATTACATCAACCAGTACATCTCCCATTCTAATATATTTCATGAGTGGGGATGCTCTTTCAACTGTAGTTGTAGTAATTGATAACATCAACCCACATTTTGAACATGCACTATTTTGAATGTCAAAACATCATATTCGGTTATACTATTTAGTTATCTATTAACAGTTATTATTTTTATATATAAAACATATATACTTGTATTTTCCTAAAAACCCGTGGGGCACATAGATAGGCTAATTTTTTTAAAAAAAAAATTGTGAGGCCTAAATTTGTTGAGGCGTGTAGAATGCTGAAGTAAGAACGATTTTTTGTTTCTGGTAAAAGAGGAAGTTGACTAGTCGATCATTACGAGTTGGCTATGGTTGTTGCATGACATCCGAGAAAGAGGTACAATTTTGTATTTATCTGTTTGGACTAGATCTCAAGATGACAAAGATTAGAAGTTGATTGAAGGTGGGCCATGGCATTTCAAGCGTTTGTTACTAGTTGTGCCAGCAAATGTAACACCCCATCTCCAAATACAGTGATCGTCGCCCTAAGTTCATTTCGTTTATTAACAATGCAGTGGAAAAATTCTACTAAATTGGTGTTACCGCCGTTAGTCACCCACGTGACTAACTAGGCCTATTCTCTTACAAGTCACGGTCTGACTAACCGGATAATTACTCGAGCATCTATACAATACAATTCATAAACCACAACTTATACCGAGTATCTCATATCCTAATACATCATACTAACATCTCATCCAATTATTAAACGAGTGTACATGCACAACTCGTGTAACAAATGTATAAACAACCCGAAGTACTCTACCCGCTCCTACTCTCAGGTTGAGTCCTCGTCTGGCACCTACCTGCAAAGTTTAAATCACAGGCCCCAAGGGGCTCAGCACATTGCTGGTACAGAAAACGTGCAGCCCACAAGCTAACAGGGCTACACACTACTTTGTCGTATACATGCAGTTGATTATTCATACAAATAATAAGAAGAAGTACGATAACAAACAACACACCCATGTGAAACATTCACAGCTCCAATAAATCGAACGTCATAATGGACGCCCATTAATGAGTAAGTTAGATTTCTAACTCCTGAGGCCTGAGAATTGTTTAGTTCTCGTTTGACCATACCTTATAAGTGTCAACCGTTCTCTTAAAAGAACTGGTTGTTCTCTAACTGAATTGTTTATTTTGTCGTGAATACCCCGTAATTAAAAATAGCGATTAATTAGGCTAATAAATAATTTAGAGGCTTAATTAAGTATAAATAATCATGAGGGAACAAATCCCGAAGAAAACGGATCCTTAAAATGGATTAAATCACTAACGAACCTTAAAGCGTGTTTTTCGAGGTAACCGGGAAAACGTGTCTTTAAGCGGGTCAATAGACTCGTAACAATTTTGGTCAACTAAATAATCATTAAAATATTAGTGAAGCTTTAGGACCAATAAAATCAATAAAACGAGAGATTAGTAAAAACTGTCAGAAACGGGAAGTTGTGGGGTAGAAACATAAATAACCAAGAGTTGTGTCCACTTTGAAAATAAAAGTAAAAGTGTTATGTGTGGTGTGTGTCCGATCGGACCCTCCCCTCACACTCCCCTCTATTTACAAAAGACAAAATATTAAGTAAACACTCACCTCACCTTTATTCTCTCTCTCCTCCATTTCACTCCCTCTCTCACGTGAACACACCCCTCCTCACTCTCTCTTTTCTTCTTCTTCTACCTTCAACCGATTTCCATGGTGAATAAGGAAACCTCACAAAAACTACCACTTCTCTCCTTGTGTTAACCCATTAAACTTGCTCCAAAAATTATAAAAACTACACCATTGTCTTCCTCTCCTCAAGAGCAACATTTCCCTCTTTTCAAAATCCGGAAAAGAGCACTTTCGATTTTATGGGTATATCCCATTTGGAGTTTCAACACCACCATTAGAAGGCCCTCCTTCTTCTTGTTCTATTAAGGTAAAAACATCTTCAAAAACTCCATCTTTTTCTAGCCTAGAGGGCAAAACGAAAATGTGAACTAAACCCTTGCTTGCTCCTCTTGTGCCCAGCCGGTTTTGGCATCTTTGAAAGGGTGGAAAGATCATTCTTGAGCTACTCCAAGTGTTTTATAAACCCTTGCAAGGTAATGAAACTCCTAAACCCTAGAATGTACATTAAAAGCTTTAATAAGATTTAGTGTTGGTTTTAGTATTGAAGCATGTATATAAATGTTGGTAGTGTTAGAGGAATTGAAACTACAACCGGTAGAGAGAGAGAAGGAAGGAGAAAGAAGAAGAACATCTAGAAGAAAAACAAGGTAAGAATACTCTTTTGTGTAACTTGGTATATATATGTATGTAACAGTTTTTGGAAGTTTGAAATGAGTAAGGAATGGTAATGTAGTAGTAGTGTAATGTGTAGGAGAATAAGTATTTTGAAGCTTTAAAGATGTGTGAAACTTATTGAAAACAGATTGGGATGAGTGTTGAGTGCAGGAAATTTTGAGTGTGGTTTAGTGTTGGTATTGTATGGGAGCTTGTATAGTCTTGGTTGTTTATAAACAGGTGAGATGATAAACAATGTGAATAAAACAATGTGGTGAGAGGTAAAAATAGGAGGGGGAGGTTATGTCAAAATTTTGGTAGGATTAGAGAACTTAGAGAATGTGAAAACTAGATGAATGACATAGGTTGTAACAGTTTTGATTGAAAACAAATAGAGTGTGTATTAGGAGGGATAGGTAATGTCGTTATAATGTGTTAGAGGAGTTAGAAATGACATTAGAAGAGGGAGCTATGTTGGGAGAGTGTTAGTATCAAAATCTGTAGCAAAATGCATTAAGGAAGAAAATGTGTAAGTGGAGTTGAAATTAAGAGAATTGTGTATATAAGTTAGTATAGAGTTGTGTAATGAATTAGGAAATGAATAGCATGATTTAGGGTGTTTAAATTGCACAAAAACATGTTAGGAGTAGTAGGAAGATGGGGGAAAGAATGGGTGAAATTGGGAAAGAAAAATAAAATCTGTAGCAAGGTTCTGATTCCGTCCGACCCAGACGGTGAGTCGGACGTGGGTCGGACGGGGCTTGAGAAACGAAAACCAAACTTTCTGGAATGTCCGACCCAGAGCCGTGAGTCGGACGTGGTCGGACATGGCTTAAACAACGGACCATGAACTTTCTGGAATGGTCCGACCCAGGTCCGTGGGTCAGACCATGGGTCGGACATGCAAATTTTTACAATGTCGAAGTTTCGACTTCGTCCGACCCAGACGGTGAGTCAGACGTGGGTCGGACGGAGCATGGACGACAGGACCAAAAATCTGGGATGGTCCGACCCAGAGAGTATGGGTCGGACGGAATAGTGCTGGGTCGGACATGGTAAATTTCTGGGAACGAACTTTACTGGAATGGTCCGACCCAGGGCTTGGGTCGGACGGTGGGTCGGACGGCCCTATACTTACAAAAAAAAAAACATTAAGCTTACAACTAGTATATATACATATATATATATGTATACCCACCTAATATGTATATATATATGGTAGGTAAATATGGACAAGTAATGGAAAGTAAGTAAAATGAAACTAAGTGTAAGGATGTAAAGGCTTAGTGAATATGGTTTAGTAAACACAAAGTAGTTGAGTTAAGATTAATAATAGTTAAATTAATCATTCAATGTAGCATATCATAGGATTTGATTGTGACACCGGAAGGACGTTTGGAAATACGTACGACGGTGAACGGTATGGATTCTCATGCCCCGTATGCTATCTTGGTTACTCTGATTTGTGTGTTGTGTGCTAATTGATCACCAAATAAGATAATGCACGAATCGGAGTTATCATGTTTACTTGTGAATGTAGTGTGTGTATATGATTGTATATTGTCTTCAAATTTAGTTTGTATAATTCATGAAATGTTTGGATGAATATGAATGTGTGTGTGCATGATGAATTGTATTGGACCGATTGTGATGTGTTTGGACTTCTAACTTATTCCTAACAAGCTAACCATCCTAACTTAAAATGGTAATTAAATTGGAATGAGTAGAAGTCCGATATAGTTTCGGCCACGCGTGAGGATGCGGAGTCACGAGAGGTTGGCTCCAATTCCTGACTCTTAAACTGGTCCGCGGCCCAAATCCTTAAGTGGGTAGCATCCCGGATTGGTGAGTCAAGTAAATCCCGGAGGTGGGACGGCGTAGTCCCCAGGGACGGAGGTCCCGACGACTTAACTTGAGTATAAGTAAGTAAGTATGAATGAGTAGTAAAGTAAATGAAAGTAAGAAGAAAGTAAGTAATGAGTAAAAGAGTAAAGCGTCCGATTAACCCGGATGCATAATTTGGCTAACCTGTGAAGTAAGTGAGATATATGCTATGATATTGTTGCCTTGAATTGTGTAATGAATTGTATAGCATGTATGTTGAATGCAAAGATGTATGTATGAAAAATAATGAAGCATGTTTAGTGGACGTCAAATAGTCGGCGTGCCCTAGCTAGCACGCGGTATATGCGGAGTTTATACGCAGCGTTTGCTGAGCCCCTTGGGGCACCATTTTTACTACAGCAGGTACCCGTGAAGGATGAGACTAGGAGAATCGAAGTTTAATTTCCTGTCTTTCTTTTGGTTTGTAAACAATGAATTCATGATGGGTGTACTAAGTAGTACAAGGCTACAGTTTTTGATTAGCCGGTGTACCATGGGGTACCCTTTTGGATTTTGATAGGATGGGGATTGGTATAGATGAGTAGCCTTAGAAACTCATTCTTTTGGAACTTAGAAATGATGTAATCGAATACTTAATACTCGGTGATCCATTGATGTAAGTATTTGGTGTATGGTATTTTGGCAAGTAATTTAGTAGCTCGGTACGTTATGTTCATCAGACCGTGACTGTAAGTAAGGTAAGCCTAGCTAGCCGTATGGGCGGTTAGCGGCGTTGTACCACCCGCCGTAGTAAGTATGTAATATTTCCGCTGCGAACTCGTAGATTAGTAGGACGATTAGACGGTAAGTATAGGATTAGCGGTTGGGGTGTTACATGTCGGGTCAAAGTAACCCTAGACAATGAGTTATTAGCTTCATTGGGTTAATAAACATTAATTCTTAAGTTATGAGGGGTGTAGGCTTGACCCTCCCGTGCCTCCTGAATTTGCCTCCCACCTCGAACTGTTCACTCGAGATGGTCGGGTCTGTTTGTCGACCCTAGGCGACAAGTCGTAGACGAGTCATATGCGGAAGACGGATCTGATACAGATGCCGACCTCCTAACCTAAACATGCATGACCGGAGTCAGTCCCGGATTCCTCTCCCCCCAAGTTCCAGTTAGTTGAAGTCTCATTGACAATTTATTAGTTAAACCTCTCTCGGTATTAACCAACTAACAACAGGGAGTATTTATATCCTTATACAATTGTTACTAAACATAGTTAATGAACAAGCTCTAAATCGAGTCGTGTTAGTGTGCAATGGACACACAATAACAATACAGTAGATCGGTTTCATGCTTAATCTTGTTTGGTCGTATCACAATAACACATAGCACACAAACCGAGGTAGACCCCGTTAGCAAGCAAGCTACAAGAATCCCATACCGTACACCGGAGATTGGCTAGCTCTTAATACCACGTTCGCCTAATCCGCCGAACGCCTCCGACTATCTAGATCTATAACAAGAACTAGTATTAGTATTTTGTGTCTTAGAACTAATTTGGTTCCCTTTTCAACTTAAACCTCTTCCCAGGTTAACCCGGGTATAATAGTATACCGTTAAACGGGTTCGTTCATTTAGGAGCGTTTTCAAGCTCAATTCTAATTTATTAACATACTAGCGTTGTTAGCAGTTATATAGTTGCACAGTTAGCAACTTTAGACTTATACGGACCTTGTATTAGGTTTTTGTATTTTTTACTATTCATCCGTATTTCACTATTCATTTATACGGTCTCGTATTTTACTATTCACCGTATTTCACTATTCACGTATACGTCTCGTATATTTACTATTCACGTATATGTCTCGTATTTTACTGTTCACGTATACGTCTCGTATTTTACTGTTCACATATACGTATTTCCTGTTCATGTATACGGATACTATTCACGTATACGAGTACTATTCATGTATATAGATACTATTCACATATACGAGTACTATTCATGTATACCAACATTTTCCGTATACGTCTTCTTTTTTTCCAATATAACTTGTATTTTCTTTAAAATACTTTAAGTATTGATTTCACCTTTACTTATTAAATTACGGGTATACCCCTCGTATACCTTAAGTTATATACGGGTCTCGTTTAACCCCGTCTTAACTCTGTTTCTTTTACAACTTGTTTCTAAATTCTTTATTTAATTCCCTTAACCTTCTAAACACATAAAAATGTGTTATTTACATTCCTTACCCTTAGTTTTCAATCAATTTCTATTTTACCCATAATATGTTCTAAACTTGTTATTTTTATTTCTAATTTCTTCCAAAGTCTTTCTAATTAATTTCTTCTATACTTTTGGTCAATTACCAAAACATACCCAAGTTTGACCAGCCTTTTATGGTCAAACCCCCTAACTTTCCAAAATTTACAATATTACCCCTAAAGTTAATTTATCTTAACTTTTTATTCCTTAAACATTTTATTACCAAATCTTTTGCTATAATTTTTATTCTAACTCATTTAAATATTTTATAAACTGTCATTGACCATGTTTGACCAGTAAAATTACCATTTTACCCTTGTGGCCTATTCTTTCATTTATTAACCAATTTAACTCCAACTAATTTCTAAATTTCGTAATTAATTTCCTACAGATTTTTGAACATCAAAAATCATTTTAAACATCTCTAAACCACCAGATTTAATCATCTAATGTTATAGTATATATATACCATCCTTTATTAACTTTTAAATATACCAAAAAACCTTATAAATTCCTTATAATACTTATACACTCTTTATAAATTGTAAACTTAATTCTACAATTATTTTCTCATCACCTAAACTCTCAAAAATTCCATATTGACCCCATTAATTTTCGGCAATCACCTTTAGGTACCAAAACTTCTTAAATTTTACATATTACTCTTAATTACTCTAATTCCTTTAATTTAACTAAGTTAGATAATTTTTCTAACTCATTAATAACCCCTTAATTTTTGGCCATATTGAAATTCATAGTGTATGAATTTTTCTTGTATATTATGATAGCTTATATTGAAGCTTATATCATAAGGGTTATAAATCTAACTTTAGATTTATAAGATAATAACATTTAAGGTGTCAAAAATTAAATCTAACACCTAATAAATTCGGCAATAATAAAAAAGGTAACCAATAGGTTAGATCATATATAGATCAACCATTAGAACCTTGAAATAGGTAGTTGTAGGATTTACCTTGTATATTAACCTTTAGCTTAATATTAAGCTTGTTTTCCTTAGAAATTTTGACAGCAATTTGCTAGAGAAATTGGCTCCAAAATCATATAATAAGATGAAGAATAAGAAGGGTTAGTAACCCTAGGCACTCGGCCTTGATGAAAATCAAAGAAGGAAGAGTTTCCAAGAAGGCAATGTTTTACCTCGAGAATCAAAGGCACTTCTTCGTGATTTTTCCTGAGAATATGGGGGCTCATGAGCTATAGTTGTAAAGCGCTTTGAAAGAGGATTCCAACGAGATATCAAGCTTGTTATTTGGAGTTAGGATGAGAAAGTTATGATTTCTACAAGGCAAGGTGTTCTTTAAGGTACAAATCTAAGAACATTGAAGTTTTTGTGTTGTTTCTTCAAAGAGAGGAGGAGCTACGAATTTGGGAGCTCTCATAATGACAGGTAAGTGTTTGATTAATGAATTACTCAGGGGACAAGGTGATAAGGCAATCAAGGAAAGTCATGGTAGGTGTAAAGTAAGCAAAATTGAATTTTAACACCTTTAATGACTCATCATGAAGTAGGCAGCCTTAGTCACGATTTTGTCTGATTTTTTTTGTTTCTTCCTTATATTTATGTAATATTAGATGTATTAATCTCGTTCATAAGGACTTATACCATGTGTTAGGTATGTTACATAGCCAGAAATGCCTTAAAACACCATTTTATGTGCTTCTGGGTTCACATTGATTATGCAATTTGTTTTGGCTAGGTTAAATGTGTCCTTAGTACATTTACAACCTTTAAAAACTTTGTTCATGAAATATCATGTTACTCATTCCAATTTAAACCAAGTCGTTTAGTGGTTTCTTCTTGACTTTCGTCAGTTTAGTACCTGTTTACTGTGGACTTTGTATACTTAATTTGTGTGTATACGCAATGGCTCCTATGACCATTTAATTGTTGTTCCCTTATTTCTTTATGGTATTTAGGCTCATTAGCCTTTTCGTTCCATGTATACATGCTTAAAGCACATTTTTTTCTTTAAAGCACATTTTTGTGCTCTAAGGTGTGTTTTCAGTTTAAACGTTAATTCTGCTTAATGCGTATTACTAATCTTAGAGGTATTTCACATTTTAAATCTCTTGGGAACTTATTGGTAGTTCTCTAATTTATTTGTGCTCTTTAAAACACCTTTTTGCTCTAATTGTTCCTAAAGCATGTTTTGGTGTAAATTGTTGTTTAACACTTCTTCTAATGTTTCTAAGGCACGTTCTAGCCTTAGTATATCCTAATTAGATAGTTCATTAATATATTAAGGTTTGGGGTATTTAAATCTACCCCTCTTAAAAGAACTTTGTCCCCAAAGTTCCTATGTATCTATATCTCTTAGAACACAAAGGTAACTTCACACTAAAAGATCATATAGATCACTCAATATATGTATAGGTATTCTGACTCATAAGGTCTGCCATATATATATACCACACTTGTCACACAACACGTCTTTTGCATGTTTTAGTAATCAAATTACTCTTTGTATATTCTTTGTTGTATACTCCTCAAGTAACCGGTCCGGAGACAAAGGTTTTCATGTCCTCGAGTTCATGAGTGAGTAATACAGAAAATGGTATCCGTAAGTACCGATTGTGTTGGACTCTTACGCTCTCTGGTCCACGGTTCTTTGGAAGATCAAAACATCGCATACTTTTGTCGTATCCCCCCATGTCAACGGTCCAAAGACAAAGGCTCGTACGTCCACGTCTTCATGGGCCGAGTGATACAAAATAATTTTGTTCTCCTCATGTCACCGATCCGAAGACCAGGGCACATACGTCCTCGGTTCCATGAGTGAGACTTAGTAAAGAAAATACATGTCAACTCCAATTCCACTTTATGCTACTGCATCTACTCTTAACGTGATTAATTGTGACCACTTGTAGGGAGTTTCAGGAATCATCCGACCCTGATGTGATCAGCATCAGTGTTGAACTATTCTTTCACCCCAATTTGTGTTCAGTTTTCCTTGATCTGGCCAAGATCAAGTTCTACCTCCCACGTCAACTTCAAACAACCAAATAATTATTCATGTAGCATTTTATATCTTTTAGTCCTTCTAGTCATAATCATAAATCAATACATCTCCAAATTATGGAACTCAGTCCATAAGTCATTCTTAATTCACCTCTCAGCAATTTCTTAGAGAATTTAATTCCTACTAGGTTCTACATCGGTCTCATACCGATTCATACCTCATAACATTACCATATTTGGTCTCATATCAATACATATCGTAGGGATTTTAATTCCCCTGGAGTTTCTACTCCTCTTTTCCTGAATTCTCGCACCGAAGTTAACGAGGTAAGCCTCTAATACATCTGGTATTCGCATCTAATTGTGCGTAATAACCACAACCACATAAGAATGAATACATGTGTTTATATAACATACGTATCAAACATCACAACTAATTGTATTGTGCTATGCACACTGTAGTTTACGTACTCAATACGTGAAACATAGGCTAAGCGATTGTACGCTCTACCCCCCTTAAAATGGATTATGCCCACGTAATCAACATTATATCATCCTTGAACATAGGTTCAAGATGTTTAGGTGGCATGGAGCATTCTAGCTTCCATGTAGTTTATCTCACATTATGATTGGGTCAGAGGGTCTTCACCATGGTAACGGCTTAGTCTCTGTATCAAGGATTCTTATTGGTGTTCATACCAATCTTACAACTGTGTTCCAGTGTAGCCTCTAAGGCTCCAAAGTATTTGGTAGATAAGTCGTATATTTTATTCGACTGGAAGATGTGAGACACATCCTTCCTTCTTTTCTTTTGTTAGGTATATCAAACCTTTTAAGATACGGTCCACTAGCTTCTGCTGCGTGACTCTGATAATCTTGGGGCTTAGTTTGCCCTTCCTATCCTCGTCAATATGTTTTACAGCTCCTTTGTATCCTTATAACTTAAGAACAAAGGTCTCTTAATGGACGTGTGGTATCTTTATCTATACACGGTCTCAATGAGTCATAGCTTGTCTATCTAGTTCTCTGGAGATCTGATGTTCATACTCTTATTACGCCTTCCAGCGTCTGAATTGTTTCTTACTAACTGACCCGTAGTCTGAGATTTCTGTGTAATCTGGACTTACTGTTTAGTGCTTATTGCTTTACAGTTTCCTCGAAATCTTGAGACATAAAACTGTTCGTACTTAGTAATCAGTGCTCCTCGCACTTCATAACTCTTAATTGTTTCCTCCTGGAAAGTTCTCTGACTTTTAATCTCATTGGTTTAACTGTGTTCTTCCTTCAATTGTCGGGTAAATTGTTGTTCTGGTGTGAGTTTGCATCGCTGACTATCGTACGAAGTCGACTACTTCTC
This sequence comes from Limonium bicolor, assembly GCA_023374045.1. Classification (NCBI taxonomy): domain Eukaryota; kingdom Viridiplantae; phylum Streptophyta; class Magnoliopsida; order Caryophyllales; family Plumbaginaceae; genus Limonium; species Limonium bicolor. The sequence goes on from CM041776.1 coordinate 444,530,738, forward strand.
ATGTTTCTTACACTACTCGTTTACATATATGGGATACCTTACTGATACATTGCTACTTACCCGACTAACTTATAAATAAGTCCATCAGGCCCACAAGCTCCTTTGGAGTGCGGCCATCCCACATCTCGTTTAAGTATACTCGTAGTGTTCGCCACACGCTTAGTTACAACTAATTTGTGAAGTATTCTATTGTCGATCTCCTCTTTCATCATTCCATGATAACACACATGTCGTTCTTCTTGAACTTAATCAAGGAATATCCATCTACTGGATTCATAACTACATTATACCTTTTGTATTTAGTACGGACTCGATCCCTTAGTAATTTGAGGTCTCTTTCCTTAGAGCCTCTTATCTTATTTCTCATGTCGATCTACTAGGAATGCACTTCCAGCTCCTTACGGAATGGACAGTGTGCTTCCTGTGAAACCTTTCATCACATGGTCCAGGCTACTGGCATTACTGCACAGTCTGTCTCTCATTTCATCACCTTACTGACATCGGGTTTTAATTCATAAATCTGATTGCTTTCGTGTCAATATTTGATGGCTTATATATAGTGGTTGCTTTGCTGCGCACCGTAACTTAATCCACATGACAGGTATTATTCTCACGGCCTCCACTACCGAAGTAGCTTTAGCTGTCTTATATTGCCCATTGATGGCACAATTCTTCAACCGTTTTGTCTTATATTCAATCCCCTTCATGGTGTAAACACACTGGGAGTTCCCCAGGTTTAATGTAAGGATGTCGCATCATACTGTAAGATTGTTATCATTCAGCTCGAAGATAATTGCTTCAAATTTCAGGTTTATTTGTAGGTTGTATTCTATCTCTAATAAGTGAAAGCCCATTTCGAGGGGTTTACTCCCACTCAAGGCCTCACAACAAGGAGAGGTATCCCCACCCTAAAAGGAGTGGTTCGTTCTCCACCTCCGTCATTGTATCATCTCTATTCTCATTGGTGCCCTTTTTGGCAATTCCACCTCAATTTAGTATAAGTTTTCATAACCACTCGTATGTACGAGTTGTAGTTCATTCATGGCCTAGATAAGCTTTTTTATGCTTTCATGCGCCTCGAGCTTTGATGTATTTAGCATCCTTGGCTCGTAGGCCCTTAATGCTTGATTAGTCTCAAGTGGAGCCGGTGTTCGGTTCACTGTTGTATTCTTAATCATCTGTAGGTTATCCACGTAATTCTCTTGTTCTCTGAGCTCTGTCAATGTTGGGTCACATCATTGGATGTACTATTGGGTTTCACAATATGTTGGTATCCCGCTTCCTGCTGTGGAAGTTCGCTTAGGTAATCCGATGTTAATCAGTGTCTGTGACAATACCTTCGCTCTCATAGATTGCGTCTTTTAGCAATTAAGGTAGTTTTCATTAGGCCTCTGCCTTCGGTGTCTAAGTCGGATATTTACCCTGGCTATCATGTGCTGCCATGTACTTTGTTCAACTTTGTTGACTACGCCACCCGTTAATGACTAATCATACTTGGGTGTTAATGAGTTAGGCAAGCAATACTAACCATCGTTTATGGGTCTTTTTCTGCTCAACTATACCAACTCTATGGTGTAGTCCTTTTGAGGTTCTCTCTTTGTGATTGCACGTCTTTGATCCTAGGTAGGTCATTGCTTAAATTTGTTTCTCTGATTCTGTTTCTGGGGTTTATCAACATCTCAATGAAGAGTGCGTTAATGGTATTATTCTGGGAGTTCATCCCGTTTTTATTGAAAGTTGTTATGTCATCCATCTTCATTGTATGTCGTAATACCTTCCTTGTAGGTTATTACTTACATCTGGTCTTCTCACATTGTTGAGTAATCTCGGTTCTTCCATTCAAGGTTAGGCTTGGTTTTGGGTTGATGTTCTTACCTGTAGTGTCGGTTGTGTTGTTGATGCTCACGTCGTTTAGTTTCCTGACCAAGTCCAGCCCGACTGGTGTATTGATTTAGTGTCATGGTCAGGCCGTCAGGCCCTCCCATATTTCGCTCTTCAGTCTTATGGATTGTAATCCGGTGTTAATATGTATTATCCGTGGTTTTTACCATTTGGTCTTGGCTTCCCGTATAGCTTCATTGCGGCAGCACTTGCCAAGGCAAGTGCGCCATGCAAGATGGGCTATCGGTACTGTGTACGTCGGTAATGGTACATTCTCCTAAACTCCATGTAGGTGGTAGTCCATGGGACTCCTTCTTTGCCCTTTTGGCTTTGGTTAATTGATTATATGGGCAGCTTCCTGACTGCTTTTGATTGTATAGTTACTTATCAGGGTATTCCTCTTTCTGAGGGGACCCTTTTTCTTTCACTTTCTTGGTTCTCACTCTCGTTTCCACACCTTCGTCGTGGTTTCGAGTATTGACTCTCCTTAGGCACTACGTTGTAGTCCTATCTTGGAGTATGACTTGCATATGCATTCGTAGTCGTCTGAGCTATTGCAGTTAGGTCTTTGCAACCCCTTTTTTTGTGTAAGTTTGGAGTTATTCGATAATTGACTTTTAGGTAGTCCCTATGCTCTTGCGCGGTATTATCCCGTGTTATTGCTCCCTTGGACTGTTGTCCGGTGTTTCTGTCGCTTCTTTGTCCTTCATTGCACTGTAGTACTTTCCTTCTTACTGGTATGGCGGGTTATATCGACTGCGTAGCATGTCGACCCAAGTTGCCGGTAATTATTATTCTCTCATTGGTAGGATTCCGCTGGTAGCGCCTGTTTCAACGTTGCGCTCCAATTAGGACCTTCAAGTCTTGAAAGACTATTGCATAACGAGGTGCTTCTCGTTTGCATAATGCTAAGTAATTGCCAGATCGGGTTTTCCCGAGTAAGAGAAAGCTTGTCATCTCTCTGGCGTTCATTTCGGTATCTTAGAACCAGGGGCGCGGAGGGCGGGTCAGGTATTATAGATATCCGATACACATCGGGGAATCCTAACTAACGCACTCTCGCACTAATACTCAACCCTTATCCCAAAGTCTAAAGTTCCTAACTCGGTAATTCCTAAGCTCGGTAATTTCCATCATCAGAGCGTAACTACGCTCTGATACCACTTTTTGTAACACCCCATCTCCAAATACAGTGATCGTCGCCCTAAGTCCATCTCGTTCATTAACAACGCAGCGGAAAAGTTCTACTAAATTGGTGTTACCGCCGTTAGTCACCCACGTGACTAACTAGGCCTATTCTCTTACAAGTCACGGTCTGACTAACCGGATAATTACTCGAGCATCTATACAATACAATCATAAACCACAACTTATGAGTATCTCATATCCTAATACATCATACTAACATCTCATCCATTTACTAAACGAGTGTACATGCACAACTCGTGTAACAAATGTAAAGCAACCCGAAGTACTCTACCCGCTCCTACTCTCAGGTTGAGTCCTCGTCCAGCACCTACCTGCAAAGTTTAAATCACAGGCCCCAAGGGGCTCAGCACATTGCTGGTACAGAAAACGTGCAGCCCACAAGCTAACAGGGCTACACACGACTACTTTGTCGTATACATGCAGTTGATTATTCATACATAATAATAAGAAGTACGATAACAACAACACACCCATGTGAAACATTCACAGCTCCAATAAATCGAACGTCGTAATGGACGCCCATTAATGAGTAGATTCCTAACTCCTGAGGCCTGAGAATTGTTTAGTTCTCGTGTTTGACCATACCTTATAAGTGTCAACCGTTCTCTTAAAAGAACTGGTTGTTCTCTAACTGAATTGTTTATTTTTGTCGGGTCAAGGTAACCCTAGCCAATGAGTTATTAGCTCCATTGGGTTAATAAACATTAATTCTTAAGTTATGAGGGGTGTAGGCTTGACCCTCCCGCCTCCTGAATTTGCCTCCCACCTCGAACTGTTCACTCGAGATGGTCGGGTCTGTTTGTCGACCCTAGGCGACAAGTCGTAGAGCCATATGCGGAAGACGGATCTGATACAGATGCCGACCTCCTAACCTAAACATGCATGATCGGAGTCAGTCCCGGATTCCTCTCCCCCAAGTTCCAGTTAGTTGAAGTCTCATTGACAATTTATTAGTTTAACCTCTCTCGGTATTAACCAACTAACAACAGGGAGTATTTATACCTTATACAATTGTTACAAACATAGTTAATGAACAAGCTCTAAATCGTGTAGTGTGCAATGGACACACAATAACAATACAGTAGATCGGTTTCATGCTTAATCTTGTTTGGTCGTATCACAATAACACATAGCACACAAACCGAGGTAGACCCCGTTAGCAAGCAAGCTACAAGAATCCCATACCGTACACCGGAGATTGGCTAGCTCTTAATACCACGTTTGCCTAATCCACCGAACGCCTCCGACTATCTAGATCTGTAACCAGAACTAGTTAGTATCCTTGTCTTAGAACTAATTGGTTCTCTTTTCAACTTAAACTCTTCCCAAGTTAAACCGGGTATAATAGTATACCGTTAAACGGGTTCGTTCATTTAGGAATGTTTTCAAGCTCAATTCTAATTCATTAACATACTAACGTCGTTAGCAGTTATTTAGTTGCATAGTTAGCAACTTTAGACTTATACGGACCTTGTATTAGGTTTTCGTATTTTTCACTATTCAGCCGTATTTCACTATTCATTTATACGGTCTTGTATTCTACTATTCATTTATACGGCCTCGTATTTTACTATTCACCGTATTTCACTATTCACGTATACGTCTCTTATTTTACTATTCATGTATACGTCTCGTATTTTACTGTTCATGTATACGTATTTCCTATTCATGTATACGGATACTATTCACGTATATGAGTACTATTCATGTATACAGATACTATTCAAACATGGTCACATACGTATTTATTTCTTTTTTTCAATATAACTTGTATTTTCTTTAAAATACTTTAAGTATTGATTTCACCTTTACTTATTAAATTACGGGTATACCCCTCGTATACCTTAAGTTATATACGGTCTCGTTTAACCCCTTCTTAACTCTTTTTCTTTTACAACTTGTTTCTAAATTCTTTATTTAATTCCCTTAACCTTCTAAACACATAAAAATATGTTATTTACATTCCTTACCCTTAGTTTTCTTTCAATTTCTATTTTACCCATAATAAGTTCTAAACTTGTTATTTTTATTTCTAATTTCTTCCAAAGTCTTTCTTAATTAATTTCTTCTATACTTTTGGTCAATTACCAAAACATACCCAAGTTTGACCAGCCTTTTATGGTCAAACCCCCTAACTTTCCAAAATTTACAATATTACCCCTAAAGTTAATTTATCTTAACTTTTTATTCCTTAAACATTTTATTACCTAATCTTTTGCTATAATTTTTATTCTAACTCATTTAAATATTTTATAAACTGTCATTGACCATGTTTGACCATGTTTGACCAGTAAAATTACCATTTTACCCTTGTGGCCTATTCTTTCATTTATTAACCAATTTAACTCCAACTAATTTCTAAATTTCGTAATTAATTTTCCTACAGATTTTTGAACATCAAAAATCATTTTAAACATCTCTAAACCACCAGATTTAATCATCTAATGTTATAGTATATATATACCATCCTTTATTAACTTTTAAATATACCAAAAAACCTTATAAATTCCTTATAATACTTATACACTCTTTATAATTTTAAACTTAATTCTACAATTATTTTCTCATCACCTAAACTCTCAAAAATTCCATATTGACCCCATTAATTTTCGGCAATCACCTTTAGGTACCAAAACTTCTTAAATTTTACATATTACTCTTAATTACTCTAATTCCTTTAATTTAACTAAGTTAGATAATTTTTCTAACTCATTAATAACCCCTTAATTTTCGGCCATATTGAAATTCATAGTATATGAATTTTTCTTGTATATTATGATAGCTTATATTGAAGCTTATATCATAAGGGTTATAAATCTAACTTTAGATTTATAAGATAATAACATTTAAGGTGTCAAAAATTAAATCTAACACCTAATAAATTCGGAAATAATAAACAAGGTAACCAATAGGTTAGATCATATAGATCAACAATTAGAACCTTTAAATAGGTAGTTGTAGGATTTACCTTGTATATTAACTTTTAGCTTAATATTAAGCTTGTTTTCCTTAGAAATTTTGACAGCAATTTGCTAGAGAAATTGGCTCCAAAATAATATAATAAGTTGAAGAATAAGAAGGGTTAGTAACCCTAGGCACTCGGCCTTGATGAAAATCAAAGAAGGAAGAGTTTCCAAGAAGACAATGTTTTACCTCAAGAATCAAAGGCACTTCTTCATGGTTTTTCCTGAGAATCTGGGGGCTCATGAGCTATGTTTGTAAAGCTCTTTGAAAGAGGATTCCAACGAGATATCAAGCTTGTAATTTGGAGTTAGGATGAGAAAGTTATGATTTCTACAAGGCAAGGTGTTCTTTAAGGTACAAATATAAGAACATTGAAGTTTTTGTGTTGTTTCTTCAAAGAGAGGAGGAGCTACAAATTTGGGAGCTCTCATAATGACAGGTAAGTGTTTGATTAATGAATTACTCAGGGGACAAGGTGATAAGGCAATCAAGGAAAGTCATGGTAGGTGTAAAGTAAGCAAAATTGAATTTTAACACCTTTAATGACTCATCATGAAGTAGGCAGCCTTAGTCACGATTTTGTCTGATTTTTTTTGTTTCTTCCTTATATTTATGTAATATTAGATGTATTAATCTCGTTCATAAGGACTTATACCATGTGTTAGGTATGTTACATAGCCAAAAATGCCTTAAAACACCATTTTATGTGCTTATGGGTTCACATTGATTATGCAATTTGTTTTGGCTAGTTTAAATGTGTCCTTAGTACATTTACAACCTTTAAACTTTGTTCATGAAATAGCATGTTGCTCATTCCAATTTAAACCAAGTCGTTTAGTGGTTTCTTCTTGACCTTCGTCAGTTTAGTACCTGTTTACTGTGGACTTTGTATACTTAATTTGTGTGTATACGCAATGGCTCATACGACCATTTAATTGTTGTTCCCTTATTTCTTTATGGTATTTAGGCTCATTAGCCTTTTCGTTTCATGTATACATGCTTAAAGCACATTTTTTTCTTTAAAGCACATTTTTGTGCTCTAAGGTGCGTTTTCGGTTTAAACGCTAATTCTGCTTAATGCGTATTAATAATCTTAGAGGTATTTCACATTTGAAATCTCATGGGAACTTATTGGTAGTTCCCTAATTTATTTGTGCTATTAAAACACCTTTTTGCTCTAATTGTTCCTAAAGCATGTTTTGGTGTAAATTGTTGTTTAACACTTCTTCTAATGTTTCTAAGGCACGTTCTAGCCTTAGTATATCCTAATTATATAGTTCATTAATATATTAAGGTTTGGGGTATTTCAGCAAAGTAGGAACTTAGGTCTCGTTTGTTTACTAGAGGCCATTTTTTATGGACATTAATGTCCAGATTATCTTGTGTGTTAGGCCCCGTTTAGCGCTGTGTCGTTCGTTTGAGCGGAACGATTTCACAATGAAAATACACCAATAGACAGAAATGCCCTTGGATAAGACGTTTATGACATCACCGTGCATGTTACTTTTTCTTTCTCATTCAGTAGATGACAGAGGATAATTGTGGTGCACGGCTCACGTAAAGAAGTGAGGGGTTCAGTTATTTCACAGATCACTTAATACAAAATCGCGCTGGGATTTCTAAATGCGGGTTTACCTAGATTTATGAATAATGTTGCTTTACTGTGAAATGTTCACCACATATCGTGTGGCTGTCCCCATCGACTACCGCGAAATACAAAAATTGAGATTAATACCGTGAGCGAATAGGGCCTTAGGTCGCGTTCGGCTGTGACATTAATGTGGCATTTGCACAAATCGCCTCGTCCAGATGGGACAGGTCCGCGATATGCAGTACTAAAAAGCAGGTTTCGTTTCCTGGAGATTTATCAAAAATCTACCCAAACCTGCGTTCAGAAAAAACAGACGCGTTTTTTCTTCTCCACCTTCACTTGCAATTACGGCGTTGCCCTTAATTTTTACCTATTCCTTACAAGTGCATTTAACTCCTTCCCCAATCTAGCGATGTCCAGCTTGTTGATTCTCGGCATTCAAGCCTTGTCAAAGGTTTAGGCCTCAATATAATACAACTGGATTCTTCAAAAAATCTACCCACGTATAGGGCATTGAAGACAACTACCACTGTTATAGAGGAATGGGGTATAATCACGTCTGCGGTGAGGTTCAGTCGACCCCAAATCAAGTACCTATTTCATAATAAGATGAAGAGAAGTAGTCACCAGCAGTGAAATACCCCAACCTAGTTATGTTGTTTAAACACTAAATAAGGTGTAGTAAGACTAAAAAGAGTCTTAGAAACATTAGTAAACAATTTAAACCATAGAAAACACAAATAAATGCCTTAAAGTCAATTAGGGCTAAAATGTGTTCTAAGCTTGGGTAAGACCTAATGAGCTTACCAAGACCTTATTTATACTAATGAACATATTAAACCAATTACCAAAGAAAACCAAGCTTGAAAACAAGTTAAAACACAAAATGTGCTTTAAGGAGTCTTAAAGCACGTTTTTGAAAAATTGTCTTGTAAATGAGTTTTGAATGGCTAAATGTCCATCATTACTCTTTAATTAATATGTGTACTTAGTATCACATTTGGAAGTCTATATCAATGGGAAATCAAAAATTTCACATCTATGTGTCTTGTTTTAGTGAATAGTAACAAAATAAGCAAGTTTATAACATAAGTTTATATAAGTAAGTTAAATGGTCAGCAAAGACTAAAACACCCCTAGATGACTAATGGGGGCCGGTTTTTTATGAGGTGAGTCACCACCTTGTAAGTTAACAAAATAAATAACAAATGATAAAGCAAGTTACTATTTACTTTACTACTTAATATCTCTTAAAAGCAAACTTATCTTCATTCTCTCATTTCCCTCTTCATTTCCCACGGTTCCAAGCTCTCTTCTATCTCTTCTTCATTCTCCATTCACGGTTTTGCAATAGTACCACCACCATATATGATCCTTGACCTCTTATATCTCCTAGCTCACTTTGCCAAATCAAAAACAAAGACCACCATTCTCTTAGTCTCATCAAGCTCTTCATTTCTATCTTCTCAAAATTCCAAGAGATCCATTTCAGTGCCAAGAGGAATCTCCATGGGAGGAGCTTGAGCTCATCTTTTCACATATTGTTGTTCTCCTTTGCTTCTAGGTAAGGAAACTCAAAGAAAAATAACATTTCCTTCATGTTTGTGTGTTGTCCGAAAATCACCATTGATGGTGTCCTTACCTTGTTTGTTTTAGTTTCATTTGAATCTTCCAAGGGCTTGGTGGAGTCCTCTCTTGATACATATCCAAACTCTCTTTGATATCCAAGGTAAAACAATCATCTAAATATTCTAAGGCAATCTATGTATTTAGGGTTTACAATGAGATGAAGCATAAAGCTTGTATACTCATTGCATTATTTGTATATTGTTTAGAAGTTGACAAGAAATCAAACACCTTACCGATTTTAGACAAGAAAACAAGAAGAAGTTGTGAGGAAAAGAGGTAAATATGCTAACTAATGTAGTTTAAAGTCTTAGGAGAAAATGAGCTTATATTGCTTATGAAAATGATTTAAGGAGCCAATGGTGAATGACCTAGAAAAATGCTCTCAAGGGCTTAGTAAAAGGCATATGTATTGTTGAGTGTATTTGCAGGTCAAAGGCAAATATATATGGAAATTCAGTGTTTAGGATTTATGCATCTTAAGGGCCTAAGAGCCATGCTATTTAAGGGCCTAAGTGCCAAGCAATTTAAATTATGCACTATATTGTGATGTAGTGTAAATGAGTGAAGTTTTGTGTATAAGAATGTTCTTGATGGATTTTAGTGTTTCTTGATTGTTTGATGGTGAAACAATGTGTTTTGGCTTAGTAATGTTCTAGGAGAGTTCATGTCAAAATTTAGGTAATGTACAAGAAGTTCTAAGTGTTTAAACAAGATTTGAGGAACTAGGAAGTGTTAGAAGTGACTAGGTATATTACTAGGGAAAGAAAGTGTATTAAGGTGTTTTTTAGAGTACAAGAAGAACTTAGGCACTATCTTAGAGATTGTAGAAATCAAATGGGTGTTTTGGAATACACCAAAGTCATTTTAGGAGTTGTGTTGGGACTTATGCAAACTTTGGTAAAACAAGGAGAAAGTATAAACTTGTAAAGGGATTTCAAGAATGACTTAAGGAATGGGTTGTAAGAAAAGATGCTTGGGAGATGATGTTAAAAAGGTGAGGAGATATCTTGGTATAATGGTTACAATAGGCATGAAACACCACTTGGGAACCAAAGGATAAAATATAATAGGTGTTAGGGATTTTGGTAAGAATTGAGTAAGTGTTTGAGGCTGTGAAAATGAGTGTTTTGGCACGTCCGAACTTCCGTCCGGACATGGACGTTCGGACATGCCCTGTTGTGTTAGAATTTTTGAGTCTCGGCCAGTGTCCGGACTTCTGTCCGACCATGGATGTTCGGACACACCGTCTTTTTCTCAAGAATTATCCTCGACTTGCGTCCGAACTTCGGGAAACTCGGACACAAGTTCGGACGTTTGAAATTTTCTTCTGATTTTCTCTCGACCAATGTCCGAACTTTGGAAAACTCGGACACAAGTTCAGACATGCGTCTGGCTTCACCCTTGAGCCTCGACTTGCGTCCGAACTTCGGAAACTCGGACACAAGTTCGGACAGGCCACTGTTTTGGCCAAAAATTTTGTTTAAGGTTAGGAAAGTTGTCTAAAAATGGTGATTAGTTAGTAAAGATGATATGAGGTTATTTAAGACATGTTAGGAGAGTTATAAGGACAATTAAAATGGTGAAAAGTAATAACAAGTGTGAAAGTAAAATAACTAGAAATGTAAAGTAATAAGCTACTGACGAACTAGTACGTTAAATTAACCGACGTTACTAAATGTGTATAGGATTCTTCAAAGGTGGAAACCAGTCGACGCAAGGACTAAGGTATGGTTTTCTTGCAGTCTGTTGCCTACCGGTTTACACGGCTTGTGTGTTGTTTGTTTTTCTGTGTGTTTATCACCTTGTAAGATTTAAGTCATGTAATGAGTTTATAGTTGTTAAATATTATTGTATTGTTAAGTATGACTCTCTTCCCTTGTGTGTGTCTAACAAGACTTAACCAATTGTTTGTGAATTGTTTATTGAGTTCAATGTTGAACTACTAACAAGTGCTAATGGGGGAAGTGAGGAGTCCGGTCTGTTCCGGCCACGGTGTGAGTATGGGAGTCGATGTCATAACCGGTTCGATTCTCTTTGTATGTTATGGGTGTTTTCCAATTTGGTTTCCAACCTTCCCTTTAGCTTAACCAAGGCTATTTTACTGACTCACGTCGGGCCATAGGGGCATACTATGTGTTGTTTCGGTGTGCTTGGATCACTATATCCGAGGCACCTTGTGTTAAGTTATCCGTTCAATCTAACAGGACGGTAACGAGTTATGTAACGAGCTTAGCATGAGTATGGCAAAATTCTCTAGGCTCTCCATGGGAACTAATTATGTTGGTTCATTTCCTAAAAGGAATTGTTATTGTGTACTATGTGTGAAGTTGTATGCAATACTTTTGCTATGATATATATATGTTGTATGTTTAAAATGAATGCCATGTCATCATGACAATTAGTTGCGCGTATCCCGGTAGCCGATGGGCTGCGCGTTAACCATACCAGCCAAGGGTTGCTGACCCCCTCGGGGGCTCCATATTTCTTTTACTGCAGGATGAGGATCGAAGAAGCGGAATGGCTTTAGATTCTAGGATGCAGGATTACTTTTGGATGTTTTTGGATGTTGAGCCCGGGATGCGCCTGTGCTCCCGAGGCGATATATTTTTGGTACCGTTGTAGTGCAATGATGGTCGTTAACAGTTCACAGTGACAGTTTGTGATGTACAGTTACGTTTATGGATGTATTTACAAACTCGATATTTGTTAATGTATTAAAGGTTATTAGTTCTATGCTCGGGAGTCTGATCATCAGACCGATACGCTTGTATTTATTCTGCCTTGTTAACCACGTGGGTGGTTAAACGTCGTTGTAGCACCGAACCGTTTAGTTATTGTTTAGTTGTTATTTCCGCTGCGATTTCGATTATTTGTTAAGTGCGTAGTAGGGGTGTTACAAGCAGTAACTAGTTCGATGGGTGCAGAAAATCATCGGATAGAACTTGAAAATCAAAGAAGATGGGAACTTACCTAGAAGGCGATGGAGAGAAACGAAAGAAAGGTTGCAATCGAGCTGGGTACAGTGCAGTGGGAAGCTATTGCAAATAAAGAAGAAAGAAAGGAGAAATGTCGCAGTCTTTTAGGGGCATTTGGGTCTATTTTCAGCCCAGCTCTTTCAAAAGGGAACACTCCAACGAACAGGCCAAATTAAAATCAGGCATTAATGTGGGCCTGAAAAATCAGATTAATGTGCACATTAATGTAATCACATTTGTCCCTCTAGCAAAAGAACGGGACCTTAGGCTACGTTCGGTGATGTGGCTTTTTGACAAAAATGTCAAACTGCCACTGCCGAACAACAATTTTCAAAACAACCACAAATATACCAGCACAAAACAACCACAAAACAGCCAGTAATTTATGCTGCAAAGAGAATGAATACCGTAAACAGAGGTGGGGCCAAAAAACTTTAATTAGGGGCGAGAATGAGAATTTTAATAAATTATTAATATTTACAAATTAAATTTTAATAAATTATTTTTCAATTTTCAATAGTTATAATTATATTTTAAAAATGATATTATATATTAAATTTGACACGAAAATTAAGATAAAATTGAAATATATAAAAAGTTTGTTTTCCCTTTTTTATTTTTAGTTTATTTATAAAGATTGGTATACTAAATTATAAGTAATGACAATAATATAGAACAGTAGTTAAACTAGTAGCGTTTTTCTAAAAACTTCTACTAAAAATATTTTGAGTAATTCTAATATTTTCTAAATTATAGAATCTATAATAAAAAACTAAAAAAATATTTGTATTATGGATAGAAGGGGTACATGATTACTGAAAATGACATAATAATCCATTTTACTTTTGACTATATTGCTAAAATAAGGTATAAAATCTGAATATTTAATTATATGCACATATAGTAATATACATAGGTCATATTTTTAACAACTAATTGTTTATTTTTTTGTATGATGTAAACATTAATAAAGTTCACTAATTAATTATTATATTTCCTTTTATTCAAATGTGAACAAGTAGCCTGGTGTGTTAAACCATGTGTAGTTACAATTATTTTTATCCATTGATAGAATTGTGGTGATAATAGTGAAGTTATTTATATAGACCTTAATATAAATGTTAACAAAAATTGATTTTAATAAAAATTTGTTGTTTTCGTAATTAATAAATTATGTGTATACTAATTCCTATATTTGTCAGTAGTTTCTTTATTTCATCTTAACAAAAAGTTGTTTTAAAATGTAATACAAAATTTTTAATTGTAACACAGAAAATGATAAACGCTTTGCACGTAATTAACTTATTCAAATACGCCAGACGAAACCACCACATACCGAACACCAGTTTTCAAAACAACCACAAAACAGCCAACACAAATAACCAACAAAACATCACAAAACAACCAACCAAAGCAACCAGACCAAAACAGCTACAAAACAACCACAAAAAAACCATACCGAACAGAGTCTAGGGCTGTTCATTGCTCTGATGGTGCTTTTTCAGAAGAGTGAGGTCAATTTAGGCGTCTCGTTTCTAAAAGTCTGGGCTAGCTGGATAATTCGAATTTCGGCCATAAACATCCTTATTTTTGCTATAGCTTTGTAAAGTTAACCCATCTGATAAAGAATTATAATAAAAACATTAGTGTCTAGTTTGGTTGAGCATATGTATATTGGTTGTTATAGATAGTTGTCTTAACCCATTACATATTGTTGTTTTTAAAACCGTTGTTTTGAGCAACATATTTATAGTTTTTTACAGAAATAATTTTCAATAGTGTAGTCTTCTTGTACATTATTCATATCTGTTAAACATAACTTTATCAAACTCATTTATGTGTCATTTTTACTGAATTTTATCAAACTCATTTATAAATGTTTTTTAGTTAAATCTGCTTACTATCATCTATTGAATTGTAAAAAGAATGCAGCTGCATCTTCGTCTCTACCAAATCTAGTTGGTAGGGTTGTTAAGAGGGTTTGGAAATGTAAAGTTCCTCCATGGAGAAATGCTTTGGTTGACGTTTGTTACATGGCGTAATTCTATGTAAAGGCATCATTCAAAAACGTTGTGGTGGCAATGTTACTGCTACATGTGAATGTGGCGAGGCTGATACATTGCTCCATTGTTTGTGCAGTGCCCTGATATATATGCCTTTTGGTTAATGTCTAGGATCAAGAGACCAACTAAATTGCAGACTGGTCAATCTTTTTTGGATTGGATCTTATAGTTTTAATTACATCAATGCTAATCTTTCTGTTCTTACCCCTCTTTTATTGCTGCTTTAGAAAATTTGGTGCGCCAACTGTCAGGTTAGGGGAGGTAGAGTTGGAAGGAAGATTTTGGGATGGTACTAGGCATAAACATTCTTACATACAACTATGCATTCTGAAGCTCGTCAAGACCAGAATGAAGCAGGTTCACTTGATGTTTTTGTTGATGGAAGTTTCATGGCTGACGACAGATATGGTACAGGCCTGGTATGTCGAGACAGAGGTGAGCAAGAGGTGATTACGACAGGGTATACCGTGGTTTCTGGGTTGGTTCATCGTCAGCAGGCTATGGCCATGCTTTTTGCAGCTAGGAAACTTAAGGGCTTATGTTTCTTAAAAATGAAGTTTCATACTGATTGTAGTTCTATTGTAAACTACTTGAATGATGGTATGAGGGGAGATTTGGATGATGAAACAATGTCTATTTGGATAGTTACTTAGTTGAATGCTCGGATTTTATGTATTCGTTTAAGTTGTTCCTAGACTAGATAATTTTACAACACATCTTCTAGCTAGGCGTGGGGTGGGGTCAGGGGATTTTTGTTTTGGTAGTTCGAATATCCCTAGATGTACTTAAACTTTGTTCTAATAATCATATTGCTCTTTACTTCAAAAAAATATATAAAAGTTTAAAGAAATTACAATCTATTGTTTTTTATCTATTTTTAATCAAAAAGAATCTATAAAAGTAGTTATAACTACTACATAAATTTATAAATTTTCAAAAAATTATCACTAACAAATACTACTAAAATTTTAATAAAATTAATTATGCATGTTACATTTGTCATTTTAGAAGGGGGAATTCGGGTAAATGAGTTTGGTTAAGGTTAACCCATACCCAAAACGTTTAAGAATCTATTGATATATACTCTACCCAAAATATTGGGTTATAATCTTCACATAGCAACAATCTTGTCTGGGTAGGACATTTGTAGTTGCAACTTGCCAGCTAAAAGTAAGCATGACTTAATTACTAAGGGGGCGTTTGTTTCAAGCGGGGGAACGGAATGGAATTAGGAAAGAGAATGGAGAGAAATGGAAAAAATTCCTTTAGATTTTTCAGGTTGTTTGTTTGAGCTGGGTAAAATAAAATAAATAACCAGTCAACGGCCCACCGCTCAATGGTCAACGGTTGTCGGTTGCCAGTCAACGACCACTAATTACCGGTCAACATTCACTGGTCACCGGTGGTCAATGACTATTAGTCATCGGTTAATGGTCATATGTCATCGGTCAAAGTGTACTGGGAAAGGGAATCTCATTCCCTAGTAGAGGGTGGGGAATCAAGATAGAGAGTTTTGAGTAATCCCATTCCCTTCCTTTCCTGAAAATAGGAAGAACTGACTAGACAAACAGCAGGAAAGAGAATCATTCCGATTCCCTTTCCTTATTACCCCAAAACCAAACACCCCCTAAGTGTTTTGGCTTGCTAAGTGACGGGTGAAGTATATTGTTGGCATAAAATACATAAATAAAGTAGATTATCTCATGCCTGAATGTCCCCTTTTAACAACTTTTTCTTTCCGCGATTGACTAACATATTTAGCTCAGCTCGAATTCTTCTGAGTTTCCCCAACTAGTTATCAACATTTAATGCAGGCTTTTGACAATAAGAATTCCACAGTTAGTTCTTATAGCATTCCTCGGCCCACAGTCGAGTACTATGTCGGGCACGGCTAAGGTGGAAAAGTTTAAAGTCATGTATCCCTGGGCCGCTTCCACGAGTCGCTATAACAACCCTGCTCCGGCGAAATGAACTCTGACCTAGAGATCGATGTAAGGGTGAACGTCTTCTTCTCTCCGCTTTGGAGATCAAGCAAGAATCTCCTTGGTCGTTGCGAGTGGCGGATTTCTCTGAACTCAGTCAAAATAATCTATGCAATGATAAATTTTCCTAGAGATGTGATCAACCTCTTTTCTAGCTAAACATCCTCTAGGGAGGTGCCACTTGTCCTAAATCACGTCACTGGGCGACATCACCTCTCAGCCTGTGATGTCTGCCCTATTGCACGTCAAATCCCTACCTCTTTTCTGTAAAGTTGTTAATGTTTCAATAGAAGGAAATGTTATGAAGTATGAGAAAATACTTTTTACCCCCCTTTCATAATAAAAACCTTCATCGAACCCCACAGACTAGATCATTCACGACTGAACAACATATAATCCTCTAATGTTCTCTATTTTATTATCACACTCGCTCTTAACTTCACAATTAAAGAGTTAATCAAAAACCCCTACATATTATACTCTAACATATGCCTGTCAATCATCAACGGAATTAAGAAGTATATATATCCAGGGGCGGAGCCAGATTTTACTCTTTGGGGGGGCCACTATTACAATGTTAGAGGGGCCTATCACTCAAATTAGTTTATTATACATAATTTTTGTTGATTTTTTTTATCAATTGGGGGGCCAAGCCCACCCAACTAATAACGTGGCTCCGCCACTGTATAATCTAACACCATCAAACATGGGTGTGTGAAAAGGACTCGAACATCCCTATGAACTAAGTAAAAAAAAGTAATCTTAACAAAAACCTGTTAAAGGGAACTTTACTTTGCTTTGCCATAAAGCATATGTCACAATGATTGTTGGTATAGTATATTAATCATATCTTAATTACACTTATCGAGAATCTTAACATGTAACTAATAAGTAGGTTTTGAATGGTAGTATAGTGGTGAATGGATTGTTACACGAATGAGTGAGTTTATGTCGTTTCACTGGGACTTGAAGTCTATTCAGCTCAGTACTAGTTAGTAATGTACATGTATATAAAAGGTGTAATTGTAGTAAATTTAGCGATTTTTGTTGTCTTGTAAGATATATATATATATATGGAAATAAAATAAAACATTTAAACTATGCTAACTAGCTAAGATAAGTGTACCCCATGATGGATCTTTGTCACTTTCACCCTTAACCATCAATTTTCGATTCATGAACTCAAAAGCTAAACAACAGAAACACTTAACTAATTAATAGTCAAGTCATGATCATATTAATCCTAACCAATTGAGTCGAAACCCAGAGGTCTTCAAGTACCTGGTCAATTGATAGCATTAACCACAAGTTTCCACAAAGTTGCAATGAATGAAATCTATCTTAGAATCACATGTTGATAAATTACATTGATTTAGTTCCATAGAGTTTGGTTTTTTATCTCAGGATCGCATGTTGATAGAAACCCACAATAGTGCTAGACTAGTTAGAAACTTATAATCTATACCAGGATCTAATATTGACAGTTAAACAACCAAATTCAACATACAAATCAGAAATTGAAATGGCAAAAACCTAAGCAAATCTCGAAATCATATGTTGATAGGATCAAACGCTATCTTGCTAAGTAACTTGGTGACCAGTATCCTCTCAAAGAGGCCAAAATACTTTCAATTATCGATACCTTTACTTACAACCCCAACCCTTATTTATACTAAAATATTAGCCAAAATACTAATCCTATTTCAAACTATCAATACATGCTATTCAAACTTACAATAAATGCTAAGATCCTAATCTTATTCAAACTAAGAATAAATGCTAAGATCTTAATCCTATTCAAATTAATAAGAAAAGCTATTCAAATATACAATAAATACTAATGACAATAAATATAAGAGTAAAACCCCTAGAACTTCCCAAACTAACTTATCATATGTTGACAAACTTAAAAGCCACAAATGTTCAATATCATCATTCATTAACATCAAGAAATAAATAAATCCATAATGAGTTTAACAATCTACAATGGGGGTGGGAGGTTTAGGAATTTTAGGTCAAAATTCTCATCCCTCGATACAAGGAGGCTATTCCTTCATTAGAGCACAAATAATAGAATGTGAAGAAGAATGGCCATGACAGATTCAAGAAAGCTTCAATTGAGTGAGCCGAGCACCATAATAAATGTATAGTTCCTTAAAGCATGTCCATCCATAGCTAGAGTTGATCAAAAGGGGCGGGCAGGCCGGGTTCGGATCGGGTTGACATTGAATATTTTTAGGTCCGAATGGGCCTATATATTTGTCCAGAAGTGTTTTAATTTTTCAGGCCGGGCTAGGCCCAGCCCGTCCGACTGGTTTTATAATTTTTATATATTATTATTAATTTTTTGAAAAAAATATATAAATATATAATGTTAATATACATTTAATATAATATGCATATATGTTGTATGTAATAATAATAGATATTATATATAATTTAAATAAATAGTAAAATGTATTATATAAATAAAATAAAATAAATATATACTCTCTACTGTTATCAATACTTGATTTTCTAATCCTAGACACAAGAGTTAACGAGGAAAAAGTTAGACTATTTTGTCCTTATTTTTTACATTGAGAATTGAAATAATTTAAAAAGTAGATTTGGTCAATAAAAGATGAGGGTAGAATTGGAAAGTAGATGACAAAAAAGGCTAACACATGTTATATTTTGAAAATAAAAAACCTAAAAAATCAGATATATTAAGAAAATAAGGGACTATAATTTATATTTATAAAAACTATATATATAATAATAATCCGGGCCGGACTAGGCTTAATTATAGACCTAAAATTTTGTTGAAGTCCAGTTGATATTTCATTTGAGTCTGATTTATTATCTAAACCTGTCCAATTTTTTTTTTCAAATAGACTTTTCAGATTTTATTTTCAGGGCCATGTTGAATAGGGAGGGGGTCAATGTGATCAGCTCCCCGTGATCCGTAGCACACAAAACACAGTTCTCGCAACATCATTAGTCTCCGTTGATTTTACCACATAAGACTTGAAGGAGTTTTGTTAAAAAAAAAGACTTGAAGGAGTACTGCCTCGGAGGCGCATTACTCACTTTCTGCTGCCTCTCTCCTCAGTGCTCAATGTAGTTTTTCTATCTGTCGCGAGGTGTCTCGCTCTCTCTCTAATTCTTGTTCCAAGAGGGGTTCTTCGTCCCAAATGTTATCCCCTCTTTCCTGAAGTCAAGCATTCACGCCGCTTCTATGGATTCCTGCGACCACAGTGACAGCGAGCTCTCGACGAACGGTGGCGCTGACAACAACCACAGCCACCAAGTCTCAAAGAAACCGAAGCTCTCACTCCCAAATCCCACTCCCACCACACCAATCACGCCAGCCCAAATCGTCCAGAGTTTGCTCACCATGACAGCACTATTGCCCGAATCAACAATGGCAGTTTCGGCTGCTGCCCGTCCTTCGTCCTCGCCGCCCAGCGGCGGTGGCAGCTCCGCTGCCTCTCCCAACCCGACCTTTTCTTCCATCGCCTGCTCCGCCCAGCCATCGAGACCTCGCGGCGTTCTCTCCTCCCTTAATCAACGCGCCACGCCTCGACCAGATCTCCCTGGTCGATAACGTTACCACCGCCACCGCCATCGTTCTGCAGCACGTCTCTCGCTCCTTCCACGAGAGCCGCTTCAAGCGAGGGGACGCTGCCATCATCCTCCACTACGCATTTGGCGCGGTTAAAAAATCTGTACAGACCTATGTTTCACGCTCCGGCGGCCACGTCATCGAAGTTCAGCTCCCTTTCCCTGTCTATTCGGACGAAGAGATCATCGCTGAGTTCAAGAAGTCGTTGACTCGGGCCAAGTCGGAGAACCGTAGTAGGTTAGGTTGGTCGTGATTGATCATATCACCTCGATGCCCTGTGTGATCATTCCCGTCAAGGAGTTGGTTAAGATATGCAGGGAAGAAGGCGTAGATAAGGTGTTTGTTGACGGGCCCATGCGATTGGGTGCACTAGGATTGATTTGAATGACATTGGTGCGGACTTCTACACTAGCAATCTGCACAAGTGGTTTTCTGCCCCCCTTCTGTTGCTTTTTTGTACTGTAAGAACACCCAAGAATTCGACGATGATGTTCACCATCCGGTGGTGTCAAACGAGTATGGAAATGGTTTGCCCGTGGAAAGTGCTTGGATTGGAACAAGGGATTATACCTCCCGTTGGTTGTCCCAGATGCGCTCGAGTTCATCAACAGGTTTGAAGGTGGGATTGACGGGATAATGAAGAGGAACCATGAGAAAGTTGTCGTGAAAGGGAACATGTTGGCGCAGGCGTGGGGAACTCACATTGGTTGCTCTCCCTCAATGTGTGCGAGCATGATCATGGTAGGTTTGCCAGCTTGTCTCAGGATTGAGAGCGAAATGGACACTCTAAGCTCAGAGATCATTTCAGGGATTAATTTCGGTGTAGAGGTTCCTATTTACTATCGACCTCCTAAGGAAGGAGAGATGGAACCCCTATCTGGGTACGCAAGGATCTCTTGTCAGGTCTACAATACAGATGCTGATTATGACAGGTTCAGAGACGCCGTTAACCAGCTTGTTCGTGATGGCTTCAAATGTGCTGATCTTGCGGTTTAGAAAAGGTATTATTGTTTATCAAACTACGCTGTTTTGCTCTGTGAACTTTCAACTTAACAGCCTACCATCAGCACGCGTGGTGCTTTCTTATAGTCGTGCCCTATCCTTTGCCGTGTTGTTATCTATAGCGCATGGCTGATGTTTTTTGCATCTTTTCTATTCGAAGAGTTGAATTATTTGAGTGGCAGCTAATGTATACGTGCTGATATTTAGTTTTAGCTAGGGTCTACCTTCCTCATTTTTGGAGATTCGGATACTACTAGGATAGGCTGGTGCTGTTGCCAAATGGCAACGAGGCTAAGTGATGTTTCAGTTTACATTTCTTCACGATCAGGCGAAAACCTTAGCTTCTTGGTTACTTGGTGTTTTTGGTGGTTGATGGTGGTGTCTCGTAACTTTTTTCAGTTCAAGTGGACGTATGAGTTATATGTTTCTTGATCACATTAGTATGCTATGAATGTCCGCCACCGCAGTCCTGATTGTTCCATGCTCTCCTGTTGTCTTATGTTTTTGTGCCTCTATCATTTTTGGTTCTAGAACAGTAATCTCGTTAGGTGTATTGTATGAGAACAGCAAGAACAGAGATGAGTGAAGTAATTTAGAAAGGAATCTTTCTTGATGAACCTTGACGGGGAAATACTGTAAGGCCTGCTCTGAGATATGTACGAGGACTCAATAAGTATCTTCCCCACCAGAACAACCTTGTCTTCAGGCTATAGGTTTCATTATTCCTGCATCTTCTTTCCAACGATCTAAAAGCTGTGGGATTAAGAGTCCACCCTGCTGTACTATCTGTGTGGCTTTTACCCTTGCTTCAGTCTTCCAAGTTAGATGGTAACCCAGTTGTGGTGGGTGATCTCTTTCTGTAACTGAGATCATGAAAAAATGAGTGGATTTGAAACCTTCGGGTAATTAGGTTAGTAAGCAATGTGATCAATTTCTGAGCAATCTGGAAAGGGTCATGTTACTTTTCAGTGCATATTTCAGTGTTGCGGCTTGCTTTAATGACAGCTGACAAGGGAGGCAGAGCTTAAGAAGTACTCATTCCTTAACCTCACTTGAAATTCCTCAACCTCGCATGAAAGGGTGTCTCCACCAAGGGGAGTACCTATACTAAGTGAACCTGTCTATAACCACCAATATGCAATCAACTGAGATCAAACAGGGTTATCTGGTTATAAAATCCATGGCCACATCCCCCCAAATCACTGTTGTACTAGGAAGGGATCAACCCAGCTAGACTCTATTATTTCTGCTGTGTGATGATGCAGGGCCATAAAACACGTAACATCCGTCATTACTCTCACCTATAAATGTTGGCAGCAATTCCAATAGGTTGGTAATTGGTACACCGCCAGGATTTCCCTACTAGCGTGTAAGGTGCCGTTGTGAAACAGGATTGCAAGTTTTTTACTTCTTTGACAGGAAGGGATTGTGTTGGAGTTGCCTTTTAAATATTGTATCGACCCAGGACGCTAATGGAATAGCAAACCAGACACCCTTGTTCCCCTCTGCGAGAGTGCATCCGCTGCTGCATGTGAGTCTGCTGTATGATAATCTCAAAATTATGTTATAGCTGCTATGATTTTCTATGTTTTAGAGAAATAGTCGCTTGTTGCTGAAGAAGATCTTTTCATGCTGTGTTGCTTAGTTCGAACATGAATCAAAACTTGAATGGGACAAAGACACCAATGATGATTTTTAGTGTCGTCAGACAGTTCATTTTCAAAAGCTGACTTAGAAAGGGACTAATCAGATAAGCCTTCTTGTAATGAGCAAAGGCCTACAATTTTTGCATCAACACCCTGGAAGCTCCTATTTCCGGAGCTCCACTTTCCACACTAACTGCAGAGTAGTATCACAAACAGCTAAAACTGGGGCCTGGAATAGTAACTGATTGAGCAGAATAAGGGTTAGAGGCACCACTGTCCGCCCGTGGAACCTGGTAGTTAAACCCCTCCACAGCCAGACCGCATAGTTCTTGTAATGGGATCAAAGGCTTGGAGATGGTTTCAGCTCAATAGCAATCTCCTTAATGATCATCTCAATGGCTCATAGTGGAATGTGCTTAGCTTCACATCATGAGGGCTAGCAAGCAAGCGGGATTGATTGGGTTTAAGATCTAATTCAACTAAGTTTGCTATTTCTATTTGGTCCCCCAGTCGGAGCTGATCCACCCCAATACATTCTTGGATACAGTTGTATTTCTTCTTCAATTCCTCCCATGCCGAGATGAATTCCATTTGAAGAATTGGTCCACCCTTCTTTCAATGATAATTTACATCCAATATCACAGTCCAGATTTGAACTAGTTTGAATGTGAATTTCTTTGACCCTGCTGCTGATAAAGGGAGACAAACACAAATAGGGATAATTTTCTTACGTGGAAGCTTAATGTGTGCCATCTCTGCTGGTTATTATCCGCTTGGGTATTTCAAGAATTCTCTTCTACTCTTAAATCTCTTTTCTGATTGAATCAGCATGCACCACTACAGAACTTGTTGGTCTGATATCATCGGGGTCTCCCAGCTTTGCATTGGCAGTTCTCTTCTCTTTTAGCCAATGACTATTCTCCAACACAGTGTGTTGTGTTCACTGTAATTCCAAAGATCACCACCAAGTTGGTATGGACCCTCTAAGAGCATCCGTCCACATCCTTGCATGACTCACCATAGTTTGGTTGAGTAAGCCACTTTCGCTTAATCTGAGTTCTGATTTGCAACTGTCCCTTGTGTTTTTCCAAGGTGTGGTTGCTTGAGGCTAAACATTTAGTGTGCCGAAGTTCCTGATGGGTCTCTGGTTGTTACGTATGAGAGCTAGATTTGAGCTGAACTGTCGTTAAGTTTGTTGATGACAAAATATTTGTAATTCTATACCTTCCAGCTCTTAGCCTCTTGACATTGGGATTGGCCTAGAAAATTTTCTAAAGTTGGGTCAGTTAGTTCAAGTAATATAGATAAAGGGTTTGGTCTTCTTATTAGATAAACAATGACCCAAATACACTTATCTCCATTCACGTGCTCCCATTCTACTACTGCATAGTGGATTGGTGTTCGTCCCTTCACTTGTTAATATAACATACCCGCCACCCACACCTGTTTCACTGTCACCAGTTTTTCACCCAATTTTGTGCGGGTTTTTCACGTGTTTTAACGAGTCGGGTGGTCGGGTAACACGGGTACTTGTTAGGAATTGCCATCTCTGCTTGCATCATCACCCATGGGATCCCAATTTTAATCAACCCATACACATTCAATATTCATGTGGGACTCCACAATGACAAACTCGATTATTATCACCCACTGTGCTCATGGTCAATGCTAATGCATCATCAATAGGCTCTTATGTTGCACACGTTGAGCCCCCCATTCATGACCAGTTCCCTCTTCTTTATCTTCTTTTATTCTGTGGTTTGTCAATGGTCTCTTGATCCCGGTGACAAATGACAATAATCTATCATCGATCATGGCTGTTCCTGTAGAGGAGTGGTATCCTAGAACCAAAGGTTCCTGGGTTCAAAACCTACTACTACCGTAACTATCAAAAAAAAGATCATGGCTGTTCCTGTTTCCCTGCAAGTCCTCTTCATCTCTTGTAGGCGATGGACTGCTTCCTTTCTCTTCCCGGAGCTCCACACCTAGAGCTGGGCATGTTGAACTTCTTTCCATTGGCATCTCTTGCACATAGGCCCTATAGTTAGTTTGCTGGTGTTCTCGTTCCCTCGCCGATGATGATTCTTTCCTCTCTCAGTGATTCCAATCTGGCCGTGGGTCTTGCATATCTCCCTCTGTTCACCTTATCTAAGATCATCATTGTGTCATCTTTACATATGCAGTCTCTTGTTTCATTGATTGCCTTTTCTCCCACTTTTTCCTTTGCTTTTTTCTGGTTCTTTTTTGTTTTCCTATCCAACCACTCTACTCTACTCTACTCAAGAGGATGATGCAACAGTCAATAATACCTTGTTTTATGACCTTTTCGCGCCTCCTACTTTTCTGGGTATGGGCAGTGATATTTTCTATAATTCCACCGTTCCCTTCCTCTTCTCCGCCCTTTAACAATCCCACATAGTGTTGGTTTTGACTCTTCTAAAACTTACTCCGAGCTTTGAATGGGACATCTCCTACATGTCTTTGATCGCTGGTTCCACCATTTCCCGTTTCTGCTTGTGTCTCTGTACAGCTCCTCTTCAAGTTCCACCTCACCTCAATCACTCCCTTCAGTCCAGGGTTGTTGACTGCTCCATCTAGGCTGCTGTCTTCAGTTCCTTGCCTGGTTCTTCTGTCAACCCATTTCTTGCCTTTCTCTCTGGTGCAGTGGTACCACAATGAAGGGCTTGGTAGTGTTTCCAGTGGGTGGTGTTCTCATTCAGCCTGTTTAACCATCCTTTTTAGGATCACCATATTTATTGTGCCAATCTCCGCTACTGTAATGGTCATATCATGATCAAGGCTCTGATACCAAATTGATGAAAACCCTTAGGAATGACACCTTCAGCTCACTAGTTCATATATATGCTGTTAAAGCCAAAAAGGCTGGTAGGCTAACAATGGCCAAAGTAGGAATATGCTTCTCAATAGTAACTAGGGAATAAAGGGGAAGAATGATCTTTCAAGGAAAACTCTGCCTATCCACAACAATGGCCAAAGTAGGAATATGCTTCTCAATATCCTCAACCTTAGGTCTATCTATCCTTCCCTTAAATAGCTAAGCATGAGCTTGGTCAGCCAAAGTATCCGGGCCGTACAATACATAAAACGAAAAGACGGTAAATGATAAAGTAGCATCAGTTGCCAACGCCCTACATCCCTTCTCCTACAACTCAGGTGGGTGGAGCTGTTGGTGCCCTTTACATAGCTAGTTGACCAAGATCATAATCCTAACTTCTCTTTGGCCCATACTGTTGGAATGTTATAATGCTGAACAAGCTCTTCTTAGAGATCTTATAATGTTGTGATTTAGACGCACTAGACTAAGACCTTGGAGATCAACAATTGATAAAAAATAAGCGTCAAAGACACCCATACTTTGGTAAAACTAATCTTTCATTATTGAGTTGGTTACAAAAACCACACGTCATAATGACTCTCGTTGGATTCTCCGGCACATACACCACATGGAAACCAATTTTTTCCTTGCTCATGTGGACTAAGAACACACTCATAGTTGATTACACTCAAAGTCAACCTACTTTTTATAATGAAAGGATAACCTAAGAGCATGGTTCTACTGCTTCACAACCAACTCTTGATTTCTCTCTAGATAATCCTCACACATAGCTTTGAGAAATTGATATGTTAAATAATTGATGTCAACTCCATTTATAACTGATTTAGCTAATCAACTACCTAACTAACTCCAAGCTATAGCAATGACAACACTCCCTCCTAAATCAGTTATGGGCTGGTTTAGCTGTTAATTATAGCCTTGAAGTAATTAACAAAGATAGGCTAACAAACTCCTAATTTCTAGGCTGTTGACTTATTAGTCTTTAGAAGTTGACTGATATCTTCCTCTGTCAATGAACATTTTGATCTTTGACTTGTATAGACATCAAGCTCTGTTGTGCACACGTGGACTGATCATCTTTACTTGTCAAACTCATCATCAAAAACAAATTGTACAATAAACACATTATTCCTAGGTCAATTGCTCATCTACCCTTAGTGCTTCTTGACTCAACTTGGGTGCCATCCGTGGTATTGACCAAACACTATGATTTCTTGGAACAGTAGGCTTGTTGGCATGGGATGGAGAAGAGAGGGTGTACTTTGAGTTATGGGTTTATATTACTAGATTTAAGAAGGCCTGATCTCCATGCATTTGGCTGGGTTGCAGTCTTGTATCATTTGGAACCCCCAAAGCTGAAGTAGGTGCAATGATTGACCCTCTACTATTTTCAGGCCCATGGTATGGTGGAATCCACCCAAAGTTCTCGGGTGGTCATTTCATCCCTTCTTTTACAAGCTGTGAACACATTAATATCTTGTTGAATTCGCAGAGAGCTTCATGATTGTGAAGATATTGTGGGTATCTCTACTGCAAAGATGCACGTCACATGCACGCTGTCAGGAACAAGCCCATAAACACCCACACAAGTGGTCCTTGGATATGGGCTGCACTGCCAACAAATTCACAATATAAAGGATCAATGGGGTGTTCGTGACTAAATGAAGACAGACACTCACAAGGATTTAAGGTTAAACTCTTCCTGAACCTAGATCAGATCTTGATATATATAGCTCATTCCATTACTCTGAGGCTGTCTTCACAAGATCTAGTGGGAAAATCAGAGGTTGCTCCCTCCAGAATTACTAAAGCCATTGCCCCTTTTTGTCCTAACTGGTTTGGAAGAAGGTGAAGCATGCTCTGCCCTAGCTACCATGCTTCTGGATTTGCCCTGGAAATTATTCTTCAACTGCGTTGAATTGGGTCCTCCTATTGAACTTCAGTCCGGAAAAGTGGTCCTGTTGCTGTTTCACTAATTGAGCTATTCCTATTATTGGTTATAAATCATGATTAGATGTTTGAGGGTGTGACTTGTCAGATATGTGACTACTTTGCTGGATAATGTCCAGTTTTAAAAAAATGCTGAAAATCATATTATAGATTATAATAGCTTGGAATGTGATAGAGGTACGGCCCGCAGACTTCCAAAATAACCTCCAACTTCTTTATTACTCAAAAACGTGATCCACAATATGGTCCCAGCACAATATATATGTACGCTGGTATACTGTAACAGAAATACTAAAACAGAATAAACCCAACACACACAAGTAACCAGCAAAAGAAACCTAAACGCGCTCCTAGAGTAATTAATCCATAGCGCTATCATCACCCCTCCGTTCAACATCACCTTGTCCTCAAGGTGAAAGTCAGGGAATTTGTCTGATAACCGCAACTGGCTCCAAGAAGAATCAAAATCAGGGCAATCCTGCCAGCGGATCAAAAACTTCAGGCTCATGCCCAAATCTGTGGCGATACTCCAGCGCCCTGGCAGGATAGACGATCAACTCCAATTCTGATGACAACCCCGGAGGAAGCTGAGAGAAGACGGAGCTGAGGAAACCGCTTGTTTCGTTGAGAGACATGGACCGTATCATGAATACGGGCATTGTCCGGTAACTGCAACTGTAAGCAATAGGACCAAGGAGCCAGGATCTGAAAAGGTCCGTAAAATCTGGGGACTGAGATTAACATTGCACCTGCGCGACAAGGATCTGCTCTTGTAAGGATGAATGCGCAGATAAACCATGTCACCAACCTGATACTCAACCAAAACGACGATGTCGATCAGCCTGCACTTTCATCCGTTGCTGGCAGCAGCCCAACTGTTGCTTGAGTTCATCCAGGAAAAAGTCTCTCTCAGAAAGCAAGACATCAACCTCTTGTACCATAGATCCCAAAGGGCTGGTAGCGAAGCAAAACAGGAGGATCACGGCCGTACACAGCCCTAAAAGGGGTGGTACCCAAGCTTTGATGAAAGGAGGAATTAAACCAGAATTCAGCCCAACTCAACATACGAAGCCATCTCTTAGGATTCTGGAATGAAAAACACTCAGATAATCCTCCAAGCATCGGTTAACCACTTCTGTCTGCCCATCGGATTGAGGGTGATAGGAAGAGCTCAAGCATAAAGTGGGCCAGCCAACCGAAACAACTCCTTCCAAAAATGGCTAATGAAGATCGGGTCCGATCAGACACAATTGACTTAGGAAAGCCGTGCAGTTTCACACCTCAGCAGCAAAAATCTGCGCTACATCCTTCGCAGTATAAGGGTGCCGCAGTGGAAAAGAAATGCACATACTTGGAAAGGCGATCCACAACCACAAAGATGGTATTAATACCGCTAAACTTTAGGAAGACCCGTAATGAAAATCCATACTAAGATCTTCCCAAATGCGCTCAGGATAGACCAAGGCTGGAGTAAACCTGCGGAGAAAGTGTGCTGTACTTCACACGCTGACACATGTCACACGCGGACACATGATCCTTGATACGCTTCCTCATGCCCACCCAGTATACCACACCCGCAATGCGCTTATAGGTACGCAAAAACCTGAATGCCCACCACCAGGAGATGAATGATACTCCTCCAAGACACCTGGAATCAAAGAGGACTGCTGAGGAAGAACTAATTTTCCTTTGAAAAACAGAAACCTTGCGAAGTTCGAACCAGCCACTGAAGAACATCAACGAGTAGCTGCTGTATGATTTTCTGTAGTGGTCATCCCTCTCAACTTCAGAAGCCAACTGCTTCCAGCCATCAAATCTAACAGTGGACAGAGAATGCATTTCGGGAGAACCCTCAACCGGGACAGAGCATCAGCAGCCCATTATCTTTACCAGGACGATAACAAATTTCAAAGTCAAAACCCAACAGCTTAATCACCCATTTGTACTGATTTCCGTTA